>CM031240.1:950271912-950871912 GCA_018340775.1 Taxus wallichiana var. yunnanensis
AGTTACGTATTGCTTGAAATCATCCATGACCTCAAAACATTCAAGTAGCAAGATCTCAGTAAAATGGCTGGCATCGTCAATAAATGTGGCGTGGGCATTACAAATCCTAAAAAAGGTATTATCTTGATTAATAGGGGCAATACTAATCTGATGATACCTACCAAATCCATCCAAGAAAGAAAATATTTCTCGGCCACCAAATTGTCTGTAACTCCTGGTCAATGAAAGGCAGGGAAAATAATCCTCTCGTGGTGGCTTGTTAAGTTCCATTTAATCAACACATATTCATTTCACTTTTACCATTTTTCTGCATTTAAAAATAACTAATGGGGAAACCCACTCGACTCATCGACATAGTGATAGATGAAACCTAACCTCGAGGAGTTTTTCTATCTCACTTTGACTGCCCTCAATGTTGGATTGATTCTTCATCATGGGCCTGCCTTTACATGTTTGATGTCATCGCATGTAAATATGATGTACAAATGCCATGATGAATTCCTTCATATCACTGCTGTAATCCCAAGAAAAAGCATGGGAGTGTTTCTTCGTAACCTAATCACTCCTAGCTCTGATTTCGCCTCCAAATCAGTTACCCTCTCGGCCGCATCTCTTCCTATACCGATAAGCACTCTACTTGGTATCACTTTTCAAGAGCAAGTGCTCAGACTAGTGATAAAAGAATTCAATGGGAAAAATAATGGGTGGACATGTGCAGATGAGTATGTTGTCAAAGATGTAACTTAGTTAAAGGAAAATAGAAATTAGAACTACATTTTCAGAATTATAAGTATAGAGTTCCCTACCGACTGGTGGTAGAGGTAAAGTGTCTACTAGAGAAATATCAGTGAGGATATGTCCGATGTTGGAGTTTTAGATTCCGCAAAGAATAGTGCTGATTTTCATAGTCACAGTCCTCAATCAGCCAAAGGTGGTAAGACTCACGTGCCTTCCTCCGCCATATGGTCGTGGTACTACAATAGTGGGCTAAAAAAGAAGAACTCAAAGAGTTAAGATTCAAAGAATCCACCCATACCTACTGGGCAATTGTTACATAAGGTCAAGGAAGGGAGGGTATAATGAAATGTGTTTGGATTTCGCCATTTAGAATTGCCATGTTTCCCTCGACTTACAACTAATGGCAATGACGCAGCAAACCAGCCAACTAAACTGTGGCCTTCCCTAAAATGACCTGGTATCCCCACCTTCAGCTTTAGGTTTCAAAACCAAGCGAAATCAACTAGGTACTCCCCATGATTCAATAATGACCATTATATCTTCAACTACACCATCTGGGCACAACAACAGATTGATCTACTAACTCGCAGTAACAATGTCGGTAGGTCAGAGTCTTGTTAAAGAGAGCAGATTAAACATTTATGTTAGATGAAATTAACCCTAGACCAAGATCCACCAAAATGTTAGATATTGACAAAGTTATTTATGCAAATGGTAATGACAGTGCTCCCAGGATCTCCATATTTTTGTGAGATAAGGGTGCTTACAGTGACTAAATCAACTAAATTTCCTTCAATTCCTAATGGCCAGCCTTGGGCATTTCTTTTCTCCTTCCTGGCATTTTTATACATTCGTTTCTAATGGTTTGGTTTAGTTCTGTGGATGTCCCTTATGGCTCACAAAAGTGGGACCTCAACATGTACTCGTTTTAAGTCCTAAACTAGCTTTGTTTCATCGTAGTTCGAATGTCCAGTAATCGCCAGAAAAGGGGCCATATTCTTTCGAGGTATTTGATCATCCATTATATCCGTGATCAGAAGGACCAATATTATCCTCAAGGGTTTCTTCTTTATCGTGACATGAGGCAAAGCCTCAGTAAATAACAACAAGAGGATTCAAGACTTGCCGATCGCAAGCGCACATTTCCACATAGTATTAACCCGCATGGTATTACCTGGGGTCTATGTCATCAATCGAAGTCGTCTCGCTGATTTTTGATTGGATTGACATCGGATGAGCCGGAAGTTGTATTTTTACTGCTTTGTTCTTGTTTTCGTAGGCTTGAGGTGGAGGCATTAAAGCTTGTTATGGTTGGCCGGAATCTACGTTGGTGATTACCATTTTGTGGTGGTGCCTGTGACTGATTTTCAGCTAAAATTTGGCCGAGGACCCCACGCTGATTCGTGCCAAGGATTGGTCAGGTGGTGGTGCCCAACCTAGCCGAGTGTAAGGATTTGTCTAGGGTGGTGGATATGGATAAGTCATCCACTTGAGTTTGCTCACCCAAAGTTGTCCCCAAGGAGACCGAGAGGCTTGATTTGACCATGACATCCTCTGCAGGATTCCGAGCTAGCCTAGGTGGAAACCCAACCCGATTGTTTGATCTCCGGACAAAGTTTAATTCTATCATTTGTTTGAGAGACAACATTCAAACCTCCCTTTAATCGTGGTAAGAGGGTGGCAATGCTTAGTTTTTTGGTCAGTAACTTCACAAATCAAGCACATGTCTGTGACATCCAAAGGAAATTCTCTCAAGGGGTGCCTCTTTCACACTTAGGGAAATATATGTCTAATGTACTCTTCATAGTTGGTTTTTGCCTTGAGTCCATCGATGGTCGATGTTAATTGCGTAAAAAATGTTCATTTTCATGTTGGCCATTTCTTCCAGTTCTGTATATCCATGGAAGACTTGGATGTTTGCTTTTTTTGTATACCTTCACGTGTTCTAGAGTATCTTCTACATAGCCTCGGTTGATTCGTCCATGGTGAGTTTACGCACGCCTCCTCCTCCCATGAGATGGAGGGAATCCTTTGCTTCTCATCCACCCCTTTTAAGAAATACTATCTTAGTGATGTCTGCAGATGCAACTCATACCCACCTGTACTCAGGATAAAGAGGAATTTGTCCAGACAATCCTGGATTCTCATCTTCTTTTGCCGTATTTGGAAGAATTCTTCCTTCCTATCCCCTTCCTCTACAATAGTCTTGGTATTTATCCAGAAGGTTGTTTCCATGGCTTCCTCAGAATCAATGGAGTTTGATGGTAACCCCATAAACCATCTCATAAAGCAGTAATCTTTGAGAGTGGAAGGAAACAGCTTGAGTTTCATCATACGCTGCCGTGAATCAAACGTCTGCACATAATTTTAAATTCAAACAGTAAACCGATCGTGGTATTCTTTGGTCATACCCTGAAAAGATGGGGAGGATGGATGGTGAGATGTTTTTCATAGGTGCATCCTCATCCGCATCGAGGACAATGGGATACGTTAAAGGTTTGTCTTCTAAAGGTTAGTCTCCAAGATCCCCTCGCCAAGTTGTCGTTGGAAGAGGATGCAGTAATGCTCGAGAAGTGGTTCTAGGCATTGACTTGGAATCTATATCACTCTCAGTGTTTCCTCTTTGTGAATTGTCTAGAGAGATGTGTTGAATATTCTGTGCTATAAATATCCCTTGGTTGTCTCGCGGCCTATGCATTAAGGTTGGTTGTTTTAAAACAAGGTCCAAGCATAACCACTAACGACTTCCTATATGAACTCCATTAACACCCATATCATATGGAATAAAAATGATGGTGTGCTAATGGTTGAGTACTCTGACAGTTGGTGCTAAAAATAATGGGTCGTTGTGTTGCTCCAATCATTTAACTGATATAATCCTCTATCAAAGCTGTCATTCTAAACCAGTGGTTGGTCTAAGGAAATATGCAATGGAGTTTTAATGGAACCAGATTATCTGTCAGTCTGCTGGGGTTGTTTAGTTTAGTGAATAATCTCATGAAATGTAATACAAGTCTATAGAATTGAAACAGTTATACAGAATTCAACTATTTGTAATGAAAGGAAACTAACAACTAATCTTTTACCTGGAAAATGAAATACGCACACACTACTTCTAACAAATGAAATTATAATCTGTATAAATAAAGTTTGACAAAAAGCAAGATTACTTGTTAACCATATTTACATAATGAAAACATCTATTCCGAATGAAATTTGTAATGAAGGAAATAGATAAGATCAATCAAAGCATGCATGTAAGATTCTCAAACAACAATCGGTGCAGTGAATTCAATCAAAGAACTAAATGCATAGATGAACTCAAATGACCTCAGTATCTCCTCGTCGAGTGGGCCTTGCTCTTCCTTGGGATAGAGGGATTAACAACCTTGATTCACAAACAACATAGCTTTCATTAACTTAGAATAAGTCTCATAACATAGACAAGATAATAATGCAGTAAAACCTAATGCAGATAATCGATCTCTCGTATATCAAAGTAGTTCTAGAAATATGTTCAAGACGAAGTTCTATAGCGTGCAATCGTTAGTTATAAGGATCTCCATAACAAGAGGCATTAATCACCTGCTCACCAAATACTAATTAAAACACATATATTTCTAAGCAAAGTGCTAGAAACAAGCCCCTCGCATTACTGAAGTCAACTTTGTGGAAATAGCCTTCCGCCACTTGCTGCTTCGAACTCGAGCTCCATAACTACCAGCAATATCCATTGTTTCCTGCACACATCATCACATTTTATCTCACAAAAAAGTTAGTAGGAGGTTCATGTGATAATCGGTTCACATAAACAATAGCAAGGAAAATGCATCAAATCTACTTAGACATAAGTACACAAAACATCCCCATGTTATGAATGAGTCATATCAAAATAGTAATTTCATCTTCAAGAAATGATATCATGAGCCATACAATGCACTCATCATGGTGGTCTTCCTCCTTATTGTGTAAACATTGACTCCACATCAACTACTTGTCGTGTGGAGAAGGGTTGAATTTTTTCCAAAGTTATGGAAAAGGGGTGCATTTTCCGCCATGTTGAAAATGCATGGTGTTTTCAAAGACTTTGAAAAACATGACCATGTTCTAAAAAGGTGCAACTCATGTGTGCTTTTCCTTCTTATTGTAAACATCGACAGTAATTCAAGCACTATAAGTGACGGTAATAATTCAATGCCATCATATGTTACCGATGTAGATTGCTAAGCATTAGTCGAATAAAATAAGCATCGTGTTGAAATTCTTGTCATTTCACGTGCAAGGGTGAGCAAATACTTATGGGGAGACAAAGCAGTGGTAAAAGAAGACACGCTCCGACACGGCCCCTCTTCATCATATCAAACAATAGAGGTCAAGGTAATTTAATGTCATCGTATGTGGCAAGTACTAATATAGATTGCTAAGCATAAGTTGTAACAAAAAAGCATCATGTTGAATTTTTTTCATTTCTCGTACAAGAAAGCCAATACCATGTAGAGACAAGAACGTAAACAATGGCATGTTATGGGATGGCCCCTCCTTGCCACCTCGACACTCACTGACAGTCGATGGTTAGTTGTTAGTGCCTTCAATCAATTAATCGATGCCAATGATAATGTTCGTCATGCATATTTATGATTAGGTGGCATTGTGTATTCATGTGTACTATGATATTGAAAAACCTAGTGTATGAATAAATAATTTTCTATAATGTCTTATACGTCACAGGAACTCCTAAAATAGTTAGGGCTGGTGGTTTGATGATAGAAAGTGATTCAGATTTTATGGAACATACATCCAAATAATTCTTGAAGTCAGTCTCCGATACATGACTAAGTAAAGATGAACATAAAAACATTCTTTGAATGTGTTCAAAGGTTTAGTAAGAGACCTAGAAGCATCAAATATGTTAGATGTTTCTTCAAAGGAGATGTGTTATCTTGTAAAATTGACAAGGGAAATTTTACAGGTAACCCTACCAAATTTTTGTTTCGTCCTCGCGATGGGGTCCCTTAATGTTCGGAATGATCTTAAAATTCCTTCCCGAAATCCATTTTCCAAACTTAGTCATTTTGGTCCTTTTGGCTCGGGCGCACCTTTGTCGTGTTACATAGGTTAAACTTGTGCCCTCTTCATTTCCTTTGGTGCACCCTTTGAGGTGTTGACACAATAATTGATGTGCCTCCCCATGATGCGCCTTTCTTGCATGTGCCTTCATGTCACAAAGACGATTGTTGCGCACAGATTTTGTACGCCAAAGGCGCACATATTTCCGTGTTGATGATAGATTTAAAACGCAAAGGGTGCATGTATTTCTATGTCGACATGCATTTTGGTGCGCCAAAGGGTGCAAAGTTTTACGTGTCGACACGTGCTTTGGTGCGCCACTTGAAAAGTGGTCAGGGCACATTTATTACACCTGCTATATATATATAGGTGCATCCACTTCGTCACTTTGACAATTGAAAACACGTGATTAATTTATTCATCTCGCACCCAAGCACGCCCGTCGCCCCTCGTGTTGTGATTCGTGGGACCCCGCTTCATCTCTCACATTCTATATATTCCGTAAGTGGCCCTGCTCTTCTTATGTTTTCATTTTTTGGTTGTTTGTGGATGAATGAATAGATCTGGAAACCATGAAACCCTCCCTCCTGTTCTATTCTTTCCTTCCTAAGCTTTCTACCCTCTTCCAGATCTCGTTAAAGAGGGATTTCGCCTAAAAAGTCAACCTCGGATCTCTTCACCGCACCCTCTTCACCGTATGAATCCTCAAGGAAACGACCTAAAAACACTCAAACCCGTCAGTGAGAGAAGAAAACTTAATACCCATTTTGACTGCTTTTTCTCTGGTGCATTTCGCATTTTACGCCTGTTACATAAAATACAATCGTGCAAGAAGGTGCACCGATCCTACTGCAACATAAAAGTTACACCGTGTCATGTGAAACCGAGTAAAACCTAACATTGGCGCAGCGCATCCCCATTACAATACCAAAAATGTCATGTAAGCCTTCCCTACGCCGCGCCAAGTTCCCCTTTTGCACACATAAAGCCTATGTTACACACATCAACCCTACGCCCTTCGGCGCACCAAAGTTCCATGTAACATGAAAAATATATGCGCCATTGGCGCATCCTATCCCCGTGCAACATGAAAATTATCTGCGCCTAGTATAAAACACATGAATGGCGCAGTGCGCACACTGCGCTTACATAACAAAAATGTCGCGTGTGTAGTATCTCGCGCCCGCGCCTTTCGCGCTAATTTGTTCCTCAGAACACCCTTCTTCGTGCACCACACTATTAACCCTACACCTGCAAGTAAAGTTGTCCTTGTGCCTCGCGCCGAGGCCTTAAAATTACTAACTCTTCATTCTGTCAATGCTTTAATGGAAGATCTGATGGCTAACATGGCTCTTTTTGTTGACTTCGCTCCTCCTTGCAGATCAGCAACTGAACTCTGATCCACATATGTCTACATCAAGCAAGAGGCCGACCAAATCAAAGGGCAAAGCTAAACTTATAGAGGAAGAGATGAAGTACAAGTATCGAGGGTCAAAATGCCCGAGTCCTGCATAATGTGACCGGATATAAGAGACTCGAGCTCTGGCCACATCGATGGAAGATTTCTGGCCGTAACCAGAGAGTCACAGGAATTCCTCGATGGACAAACCTGGGTAAAGTGGGTTTGCATTTTTCCTAGAGGGATCCTCCGCTGCAATAAACAACGAATTCATGATGGTAGTGGCCCATCACATAATAAAGACACAAGATGTGTCGAAAATGAAAAGGGTGAGATTATAATCAACCTCATCGCCCGACATTTCGAGATCATGCTTGGCATACCTCACCACCGACATTTTGTGGTAAAGTGAGCCAAGAAGACCTGCATTAAGGCATGGGAGGATAATGAAGACTAGTGTACGCAGCTCATGAATGAGGTCTACTCAAGAACAAGAAGGTGGTAACCAGATGGCCATAGGTTATTCACCGTAGTGACTTCTCCGAGGAACCGAGTGATACTATCACATTCTCGAGCAAGAGTGTTCGGCCTTTCCGACGCCCATTACTTTCATAAGTGGATGCTCTGTACTTTGAAACTATGAACAAGAACGCACTCAGATGAACGCTTCAAGTGGGTGGAGATCATAAGCAGCACCATATCCGAGCACTCCAACAACTCACCACAACTGGGAGGTTCTACATGAACTCCAACATAGTTTATGCTATTAAATTTCTGAGAGGGATTATCCAACATTGAGCCGATGCGGGTTTGGCCCCGAGTGAGAATATATGAGTACTACCTAGAGCTGAAGTTGGAGAATAGCATCCCACAATTCACCAAAGTCAATGATGCTTTCTTCTACAACATCATCTACCTTCGAGGCGTAACATGACTCACTACGAATCGACCAAGGCATAGTCGCAGTTGAACGGAGAAGTGGGGGCACTATTTACTCAATTCCCCACCTTTACCTATCTCAAGTAGCAGCTATCTTCTTGGGAACCCACCAAATGCGAGATATGTCAGCCCTAAGTTGATCCTCGTTAGAGCTGTCTGCATAACTCATAACCTATCATGAGAAATGTTTGAAGAGGAAGAAGGGTGGAACTCCTTCCCCCTCATAAGTGGGTAGTACACCCGTATTTCTCATCACAAAGCCTAGAGATGTTTCAGAGAGCTAGAAATGCTCAATCTAAAGCACAACTTCCGGCCAGCCCACTTTTGATCCAAGGAATTGCCTTCCCAAGGCAAAAACTCGATCCAATCCACATTCCATGATCGAGGATATCTACATCGACTGCACTGTACCGAGGTCGAACTCGTAAGAAAAGACCACTCTCACCGGCCCTGCAGAGAGATCATTCAAGATGGCGTGGCCATCGTCCCAAGAGGTTATCAAACTACCGATCAAGAAGTTGATCAGTGTATATCTGGAACATGATGGGGACAATCGGCCGCCATTGCGTAATTGTGGACGTAACAAAAGCGCCCTGCACTATCAAGAAAGGGTCAAGGAGACATTGCGGTGGACAGACAAGCACTGCGTGTGATGAATGGCCCCATCTCTACCTCGGGTACATTTCACCACGTCCCCATTGGGCAATGCACTGTCAAAGCCAAAAATTTGCCAAAGGGCAAAGGTAAGGACAAAGAGGGAGAACCAAGCTCTACCCAAGAAGAAGCTCCTGAGAGTCCCCCTTCCGCCGCACAAGAACTAGGTTGTGAGCCTGTTATCTCTAGAGAAAGAAGCGGCCGAAGATGTTCCGATGGGCACATCCACTCAGTGGTGTTGCCACTGCCGTAGGCAATCACCGAGGTTCCTTCTCTCCCTTCTCTTTCTCCTCTTCCCCCTCCTCTCGTGGCTCAAATGACCATCCCTTTGGTCGTATCTTCTTCCCCATCTTCCATTGTTCCCCTTTCCTCTTCCTCCATCTTCTCTTCTCTTGCGGAGCTATCCCCCACCATTTCTTCTCTCATTTCTTAGCTCCCTTCCATCCCCACAACTTCTTCTCCGTAGTGTCTCCTCCTTCCGTGAGCACTTTCGGCTTCTCTCTCGACGCCACCCCTAGTGTCTCTACCCATTTCCCCTCATCCACCGCAATCGCTCCCTCTTCCACTCCCGGTCCCACTCCCATAAGTCCACTTGGATCTCTCAAAGACTTGAGCCAACATAAGAGGAAAGTCCCTATCGCATGAGATGGACTCTCTTCGTCATCCCATCAAAGGGGGCTAAGAGGCAAAAGCCCATAACCCGCTTCTCTCGTGAGTGCATTAGGAGAGAGGGTAATGGAGATAAGCATATCCCAATCCTTCCAAGAATAAAGAAGATCATCGTCTCGACAGATTATACAGTTGACCTAAGTCACAATGGGAACGTCTTCTCAAAGCCTTCTGTGGAGAGGCCCTATCTACGGAATGATGCCCTTCGTGCATGAAGCTCCAGGAAGCAAAGGAAGAAAAGAGGCTATTAAAGGAGGAAAATAAACATCTTCTCCACACTTCGAGTGAGAATGGGCAAAGTGCACCTACTACAATCTGTCGCTGAAACTCCTGAGGCCTTGAGCCAGATATGATAAATGAATACACCAAAATTGGCAAGAATGTGGTATGGCAAGATCTCATTGAGAGACCAAAGCCTCAAAGAAAGTGAGGGAGTAATCGTCAAGTTCACCGAATTATATCGTAACATCGCTGGGGTGAACAAAGAACTCTGTGGGTGATTGCAGGACGCATCTTCAAGAGTTGGACCAAGCTAGGCTGTCATGCAACATGAGACCTTCCAGAAAATGCTCGACTGTTCAGTCGAAGATCTGGTCAAGTTCGGCGTCTTCAATCACCCCAGAGCCCCCAACAAAATCCTTTCTACTCTAGACTACCGGGTCGATCAGTTGGAGTTTGTCCTAGAAAAAATAGATAAAGTCAAGGAGGAGGCCTTGGAGGCTATGCACCAGATGGAGCAGATCGTCCTGAGAATGTCCCCAGGCTTGCTCACTCCTTCTTTCACCTTGAGGAAGGCAGACAAAACTATTCGGATCTTCAAGGAGATCGTCTCGCAGTGGGTCAGCCGTAAGTCACCTTTGACACCGAATCCATCAACAACCTTCGCACTGTCGCTGACTTTCATGGTACCCGATAGAGGCAGGAAACAAATATTCCAAGCTCCCGAAAAGCTCTCAGAGGAGCGGGAAACATGCGGTTATCGTTGATCGTCACAAGGATCCCGCCAGATCAACTATAGCCGATGATCAGCAAGTTCATGGAATATCGGGCCCAGCTCCATATCACCCTCCCGAGCAATAAAGCAGGAAGCAAGACACACCCTTTTCGCCATACGAGACGATGACGAATAGTCTCCTTCCTCTCGATCTTATTTTTGTAAATATCTAAGAGTATGTCAGAGTCAGTACAAATGATGACATCATCCATGTTGCACCATGGGATGATGTCATCCACCATGTTGCCAAAAGTCAATAGTTGACTTTTAGATATTTTGTAGATATTTTGTAATTAGTTGTTGGTTGCTTTTTGCCTTCTTTCTTCTCCTTCTTCTATATATACTTGAATACTTGTTGTATTCAAAGGTGGATATCTTTCGTGATGAAAAATAGAAGTAGAAGAAAAGACTTTGAGCTTTTTGTAATAGAAAAGAGATTAATACAAATATTAAGACTTTCAGGTCAATATGCATGTTATGAGCATTTTTATCTTTTCTTACGTCAGGTTTATGTGCTTATTCTCATTAAATATATCTCTACCTTTTGTCATTTATCCATCAAGATTGCTCGTTTGCTTATGCAAGTAGGTTTGGCTCCACTTATTACCAATCCCAAAACATAATCCTTCCGATCCTTCCCCGCTTGGAATTCATTTCTTTTCTCCCTTCGGACCTGATCTTTCTTCCATTCCTTCCTTCATTCCTTTCTGCTTCTTCTACGAGACTAACCCTACTCGGGATGAGATCCCAAACCCCAAAGGCGTAATATTGTGAGACTTGCATGCATTCCCTCGCCTGCAGAATAACAATAAACCAGCTTTGCTTTTGTGACTCAAACAAGGGCTATGCCCCACAACCGTTGGCTTGTTTATCCATAGATCTACTCTCACGACATATTTTCTGACCAACAACATGTCAATGAGATTTCCACCACCCGCATGCATCCATGGTTTAATGTGAGTAAAAATGCCACCACAAAGGTGAGTAAGAGGCCACTCATTGAAGAAGATTTGAACAATCACACCGAAGACTACTTACGCTTCCATTTTCCCAATGAAAATTGTGAAAAGATGAGATTAACCACACAAATGGAACATACAAGTTAAAACATTGAACTATTAGTGTGAACTATTCGCAAGAAATTTTAATTTTGGAGGCGAAGAATAACATATTGATCATTTATTTTGCAGGTGGTTCAAATGCAGCTGAAACATCTCCTCGCTGCCGCTTATCTTACAACAATTTAGCGTCTATGCAAGGTGTGTATTGAATTTCCTTAATATCATAAAATTTATTTATTGTATGTTTGGTAAAAAAATCCTTTGATACATTGTCTAATATTTAATTCATTGTGTTACAGATGCAACAGATATGCAAATGGTGTATCTTACATAATGAGTAGGTTGAGCTTTGGAAAGTAAATGTATGGCATGTTGAGTGGGCCTAAGTTATAATTGTACACATTGCCAATTCATGTATATGAGATTATACATTGCGTATATTTAAAATACATAAATATGGAACGTGTACAACTGACCTACTCTTTGACTATTTTTAGAGTATTTTAAAAAAGTGCTTGGTGGTGTTAGCCAACGTAGAACCGCTCATGTAATATATGGATAGTATAAAATATTTTAACAAACATAAAGTTGATGTAATTATGATGAAATGATGTAATCAACAGTAAAAAATTATCATGTCGAATTTTAATTGCTACTATTAAAGTGCTGAAAAATAAACCTTTTTCAACACTATATAAAATATTTCAACACATTGAAAAATGCACGGTGTTTTTCAGCACTTTGAAAAACACGATCATGTTCTCCAAAAGGTGTAACCCGTGGTGCTCTTCCTTCTTGTCAGAGTATACATTGAATCCACATCAACTACTTGTCAAGTGGAGAAGGGTTGAATTTTTCCAAAGTGATGGAAAGTGGGGTGCGTTTTCCGCCACGTTGAAAAACACACGATATTTTTCAGCACTTTGAAAAACGCAACCCCGTTCTCTAAAAGGCTGCAACATACGGTGCTTTTCCTTCTTGTTGTAAACATTGACTCCACATCAACTACTTGTCAGGTGGTGAAGGGTTGAATTTTTCCAATGTGATGGAAAAAGGGGTGCATTTTCGCCACGTTGAAAAACACACTGCGGTGTTTTCAACACTTTGAAAAAAAGCCGATCACGTTCTCCAAAAGGTGCAACCCGCAAAGTTGCTCTCCTTATTTTTGTAAACCTTAAATCCACATCAATTACTTGTTAGGTGGAGAAGGGTTGAGTTTTTTCCAAAGTGATGGAAATTGGGGTGCATTTTCCACCACATTGAAAAATGCACGGTGTTTTTAGCACTTTGAAAAACGTGATCACGTTCTCCAAAAGGCGCAACCCATGGTTATTTTCCTTCTTTGTAAACATTTAATCCATATCAAGTACTTTTCAGTGGTGAAGGGTTGAATTTTTCCAATTCGATGGAAAAAGGGGTGCGTCACACGTTGAAAAATACACCGTGTTTTTCAACACTTTGAAAACCCGATCACGCTCTTAAAAAGACGTAACCTGTGGTGCTCTTCCTTCTTGTTGTAAACATTGAATCCACATCAAATACTTGTCAAGTGGAGAAGGGTTGAGTTTTTTCCAGAGTGATGGAAAGTGGGGTGTGATTTCCACCATGTTGAAAAATGCACGGTTTTTTTAAGCACTTTAAAAAATGCGACCCCATTCTCCCAAAGGTGCAACCCGTGGTGATCTTCCTCCTTGTTGTAAACTTTCAATCCACATCAACTATTTGTCAGGTGGAGAAGGGTTGATTTTTTTCTAAAGCGATGGAAAGTGGGGTGCGTTTTCTGCCTCTTTGCTGTAAACATTGAATCCACATCAGCCACTGTAAGGTGGAGAAGGGTTGAGTTTTTTTCAAAGTGATGGAAAGTGGGGTATGTTTTTCATCACGTTGAAAAACACATGGTGTTTTTCAGAACTTTTAAAAACGTGACCCTGTTCTCAAAAAGGAGTAACCTGTGGTGCTCTTCCTCCTTGTTGTAAACATTGACTCCACATCAACTACTTGTCAGGTGGAGAAGGGTTGAATTTTTCAAAGCGATGGAAAAAGGGGTGCTTTTCTGCCATGTTGAAAAATGCATGGTGTTTTTCAGTACTTTGAAAAACGCGATCATGTTCTCCAAAAGGGGCAACCCGTGGTGCTTTTCCTTCTTGTTGTAAACATCGATTTTGGGTAATTCAAGCACTAGAAGTGAAGGGTAATTCAATGCCATCATATGTTACCAATGTAGATTGTTAAGCATTAGTTGTAATGAAATAAGCATCGTGTTGAAATTATTTTTATTTCATGTGCAAAGAGACAATACTCATGGGGAGACAAGCAGGTAAATGAAGACACGTTACGACACGGCCCCTCTTCATCGTATTCAACAACAAAAGTTGAAGGTAATTTAATGTCATCGTATGTGACAAGTACTTCACTGTTAGAGTAGGTATTTACCTTAGCTCATGTTCACCTAGGTACATTATTTACCTTTATTATATTTATCCTCACCGACTTATGTGTGTGGATATTTCTTTTTATTTATTTAGATATTAGGAGATATTATCTAGTTGTTAGTATAGTTCTTTCCTTGATCTATGGTATTGACTAGTTCTTTCCTTGATCTATGGTATTGATTATTCTTTCCTAGATCTATGGTATCGACTAGATCCTTGATGTCTAGTTCTCTCATAAATCTATGGACTTGACTAGTTCTTTGATGACTAGTTCTTTCCATGATTTATGGCTTCGATCTACGACCTTGATTGGTTCTTAGATTGTTATTCTCGCTATATAAGCAAGGTCCATTCTCATTGTATTTCATTGAGTTCCATAGTAATATATGATATTCATGTTGCTCATTTGTTTGCAAAGGTTTATATAAAGTTATTCGGTGAATTGCTTTCATCTTATGGTCGTGATGTTTGATTAGCATCTCGTGTTTCTTGGCTTGGCACGATTTGGTTATCATTCCTTTTATGGTTATCATTCCTTTTCTTGGCTTGGCACGATGTGGTTATCATTCTTCTATGAGACTAACCCTACCGGGATGAGATCCCAAACCCTCGAAGGAAGAATATTGTGAGACTTGCATGCATTCCGCTTTGGTAGAATAGCAATAAACCAGTTTTGCTTCATTGACTCAAAGAAGGGCTATGCCCTCGCACACCTGCTGGCTCTGCTTATCCATAGATCTACTCTCATGATGACTGCACTAACCAGCTTTTCAGCCATGACTCTATTGGGGATCGAATGATATCTATGATAGTGGTATGTTAGAAAATCGTTGAAAATCGTAAAAATCACTACTGTGCTTGCAAAATTTAACTTTTTTAAAATCCAAAGTTTTTGCAAAAGTGATCCAAAAAAAAAATTTCTTCTGTGAGATCCATAGATCCTGGACTAGATAGAGATCTTTAGTTCACGAGTTTTTACAGAAATCAGTATTTTCCATAGATCCGAGTTTCGACGGTTTACCAAAAATTTCAAACTCTCTAAAAAGTCAACTCTAGATCTGAAAATCAGCTTACTAAGTTTTACCATTGTTTTATCCTCGTTGATCTTTGTCATTAAAACCGTGCAATCGGTTGTTAAAAGAGGGATAAAATTAAATATTTAGAAAAGTACATGCTGATTTTGCTGTAAAAATAAAAAAAATCAGCAAGTACAACCAAAAAGAGTTCTTAAAACTGCTCCAGAGTATTACGATCCTGGGAAGGTACACGGGCAGTGAACCATTTACTCATAGTAGGAGAGCTCATGGAGAAGTTGATCTTACTTTCAATCTGCTTCAAAGGCACAACTTCAATGTTACACTAGCACACTTGCCATCACTAAGCTCATCCGACCGGTCATGTCCGTAAGTGTCTCACCTCCACAAAGGAAGCATCTCTCACCAGGAGCATCCACATCACTTTGCAATGCTTTGTTGCTCGGCCAGAGTTGGGACCATCCTCCCAAAGACGCTGCTTTTTTCATGTCTTTGTCCAAATGGCGCATTTCATGGGGAAATGCTATGGGCCCTCTAGCTTTACCACATCTTGTTCATGCGCTCCCACATGGGAATCGAAAGAACTTCCCAAGATTTGATGGGAGTGGAAACCAAAGCACTTGATTCTCACATATCCGCATTCATCATGTCTTGCAATATCTCGATGTGACCCATGAAGATGTGTTGTTCGCCTTTTCTAGAGACCTTGCAAGGATTGGTCATGAATGGTTTTAACATCTCGCCGCCCTGGATCTATTACTAGTTGGGCCACATTACGAGCTGCATTTGAAGACAGGTATAAGCCTTCCGAAGATGCATTCGCATTGCTATCAAAGATCACTCACCTAAAGAAGGAGGTCAATGAAACCATGCGTGATTTCATCGCCCGTTTTAATTCACTGATCAACCGTGTCCCACCTACCATGCTTCCAACTCGGAAAATTAGAAGTGCTTCTTTATAAATGCCATGAGCTCGAAAGTAAGTTTTTACTCCTCGCAAGAACAAGTCACTACTTTGGTCCTCGCCTGCAAGTCTGCCATACGGATCAAGATAACTTGCTAATATCTGGCGAATTAAAAAGAGAACCGTCCAAGCTTAAAGCTTCGATCTCTTCTCCCGCCACTTCATCTGATCTGGCATTTCAAAAGATGGCGAATGACTTGCTTGCTTTAAAGAAACGGCTAGCTCAAGCTTCTCCTAGCCCTTCATACCAGGATATCCCACGAAGGAATTTCACTTCCAACATTGTCCCGCAAAGGTCGCGCTTGCCTACAACTGCTCTGTGGTTGGCACTAGAGGCTCCTCTGGTCAATGCTTTGGCCGAGATCGAAGAAGAAGAGGAACAAAATTATGAGGAACCTTCATCGCTAGGTGAAGATGATCAAGATGTCGGTGAACCTGATTTTAAATGACTCTACTATCGTATATGAAATTTGATGAGGGGGAATCTGATGAAGAAGAGGGTACCCAAGGATATGCAAGCGGACAATCATATACTGTTTTCACCCGCTCGCAAGGAAAAGAGGAAGAAATTGCTGCCAAGGTGCAGAAAGAGAAATTCGTGTCAAACACTCCTCCAATCATTGTAAAAAGAGGTAATCCCCTTCCGGCTCAATCAGTCCCACTAAGTCTTTTTCAAAGATATCTTTTCCCCTGTTTCCTCCGAATCAGCCCCCTCATATTCCTATCAAGACTAGTAATCCTACTCTACCACCGCGAAATGAAGGACTCATTTCTTCATCAATGCAACCCTTGGCCACATTTGACATTATTGATCATGCTAAAAAGACCAAGATCCAAATGTCTGAAGCCGAGTATCTTCAGTCAAACCCCGAAAAACTTGTAAGGTTAACTGAATACATTCAAAGACAGGTTGTCATAACCGCTCAGGTTTCCCCAAAAGGAATCCTTTCTACTCCTCCTTCATCCCGCATAAACGTTGCCTCGACCTCCACATTAGGAAAGATAGAACCTTTCTATCTCTCCCTCCTAATTAATGGCCACAAAATAAGCAACTGCATAATTGATTTTGGGGCTTCTGATAATGTCATGCCGGCAAAAGTCACCCATGCTTTGGGCCTCACCCTTACCAAGCCTTTTAGCAGATGTTATTCTTTGGAAACCAAACAGTTCTGTTGGTTGGACAGATCAAAGAAGCCTACCACATTTGCAGTGGCGCGTTCCCAGAAGAGAGTAAAAATGACCGTTCTTGTTGCCGATATTCCGGACAAAGATATGGAATTCTACTAGGAAGGTACTTTTGCAGTGAAGTTGGTGGGGAGATTCATATGGATTGGTCTAAGGCCCAAATTATCGTCAAAGGTATAATGCAAACGCTGGAGCTGAAATCACAAAAAGAAGTACTATGTTACTAATCGCGATGACCCCAAAGCCCAAATTCTCTTGAATCATCGAGGATGGAAACTATTTCTTGTCTAATGAGTCGACAAAATGGATGTCCTCGTCAAGCAGAGGATCTTAACAAGATTTGGACATTACTGTTTGATGGCAGTTGCGCGACTAGTGGATGTGGTGCTAGAGCTATGCTAATATCTCCCGAAGAGGAGATTATCCTCTCTCTTTCAAGTTGCAGCTTTTCAACACAAATAATATCTGCTTTGAGTATGAATCTTTGCTACTCAAAGCATGCAAGTTGCAAAGGAAAGAGGAATCAAGAATTTGAAAGTACAAGGTGATGCAGAGCTAGTCGTAAATCAAGTAAAAAGGATATACCAAGTAAATAATGAAAGGCTCGCAGAGATTATCGCAATGCGGGTATGGGACAACATCAAAGAATTTGATGCTTTTTCAATAAAAGCCATTCCGAGAGCTCAAAATGACATGGCCGACTCATTAGCCATCTCAAGCATCCCTCATGCTACCTCACCTGTGTTTAAGAAATGTACACATATACCATCGAGGTGGTTTTCCACCCAAGTGTGCCAGACAATTCTCAACACTGGCAGGTATTCAACGATGACAATAAACTTATTGCCTTTCTAGAAAAGGCTGAAAATTTTAGTGAGCTTCATTTTGAAGGATCCAATTCCGCATGCCGTGAGTCTGTTACTGATCAGGACAGGGAATACAAAGGAAGCGATGGCATATGTCAACTCAAAGGAAATAAAATTTTGAAAGGCCTGGTTTCTCTAGAGCGTTTGTTCGACAGGCACGATCATTTTGTCAAGAAGAAAAGGCGAGATGATCCTAACTCCTCCCCAGAAACTAAACCGATCAATTTAGGTTTGGTAGAACATCCGTAGATTGTAAACATCAGAAAATGTTGCACACCTGAGGAAAAGCGGAAGCTCGACAAATTGCTGAAGAAATACATGGATGTATTAGCATGGTCTTATGCCGATCTAAAGTCTTTTAAGCTAAGAGACGTCCAGCATGACATTCTCGTTGAAATAAGGCATCAAACCCTTTCACCGTAAAGCAGAGACACTATAATCCTAAAGTCTCGCGCACTATCCAGGCTGAAATTCATAAAATGCTGGATGTGAGAATCATTTTTCCTATCCATCATAGTACCTGGGTCACAAACGTTGTGCTAGTATGCAAGAAGAACGGCAAGATACGCATCTCACCGATTTCTCAAACTCCGAATCGTGCATCCTTGAAGGACAACTACCCACTTCCCATAATGGATCAAAGTTCGCAAAACAGAATCGGATCTGAAATGTTGTCCATGCTTGATGTTTTCTCGGGCTACAATCAGATTGAAGTCTCACCTGAAGACCAATTCAAAACAACATTCACTACCCCATGGGGTACATTCACCTACAACAGAATGCCCTTTGGCTTAACCAACGCTGGCGCTACCTTCTAGCTGGTAATGGACTTCGTGTTCAAAGGTATGATGGGGAAAGTCATTGTGGTTTATTTGGATGACTCAACTATGTTCTCTAAGCAGCAAAATGATCATTGTGATCATCTGGAGCAAGTGTTGACTAGATGCCGAGAGCACGGGATCTCCCTGAATCCGAAAAAGTCTGTTTTCGGAGTCACAGAAGGAAAGTTGCTAGGACACATTGCAAGTAAGGAAGGGACGAAGATAGATGCCGAAAGAGTTAAGGCTATTCAGAGCCTTACTTTACCTACAAGCAAGACCGACATTCACTCTTTTTTTGGAAAGGTGAACTTTCTCAGGCGCTTTGTTCCAGACTTCGCTGAAAAGACTCGCCACATATTAAACATGATGAAAGGATCACCACTTTCCAATGGAGTAAAGAGGGGAAGAAGTCATTTGAGGAGATAAAAGCCTCTGTCGCCCATGCGCGAATCCCTGGTATGTTCTGATTTCTCCAAGGATTTTATTATGTATAGCTATACATATGAGAATACTGTGTCCGATCTTAATGCAAAATAATTTTGAGGATGTTGAATCCCCGATTACGTTCATGAGCTCTCCCCTCAAGCCTCAAGAATTAAAAATGACTTAGTTGGAAAAGCATACCTTCACTGTGGTCAAAGCAACAAGAACTTCAGGTATTACATTCTAAATTCTCACACAAAGGTGGTACTTGGTCCCCGACATGGCAGTCAAGTCAATCCTAACTCAACAGGAGTTAGGGAGTTTGCGAGGGAATTGGATCGCAAAGGTCCAGGAGTTTGATCTAGATATAAAACCAACCAAGCTGGTAAGAGGAAAGGGCCTATGTCAGCTTATGGCTGAAAACCGAGGTTCAGAAGACCCTGACGGAAAAGATGATTGCATTGATGGAACACGAACTCTGCTTTAGAGAAAGCTAATTCTCTACCCATGGTTCTGTTTGTTGCAACTAGTGACGAGTGGTATTCCGATATCACTTTCTTTCTCACTTACGGTGAATTCCTAGCTCATCTAACTTCAAAGGAGAAGCATACTATAAAGCTCAGAGCAGCCAGATATGTCATCTGGGATGACTGTTTGTACAAACGTGGAATTGATGGCATCTTCTTGCGATGTGTTGACAAACCATGCAGATAAAACTACTGGAGAGTTTTCATGATTCGGCCTGTGGTGGTCACTTCTCTTCTTCCGTGACGGCACACAAGATCATTCGGGCTAGGTACTATTGGCCGACGCTGTTCCAGATACAACCACCTAGGTAGCAAAGTGTGAGCTCGCTAATAATTTTCAAAGCATGCCAAAATTGGCTGCTTTTCCCCAAAGCCGCTTGTCATTGATGAACCGCTCGTGCAAAGGGGGAATCAATTTTATCGGTGCACTCAATCCCCAATCGAGTGTCGACATAGTTATGTCCCCGACAACAACAAATTACTTCACTTAAATGGGTGGAATCCATACTGTGCAAGCATGCCACTTCGAGGTTGTTTGGCAGTTTCATCAAATAAAATATCATTGTCGGGTTTGGCGCTCCAAGCAAGATTGTTATATCGATAATGCTTCCAACTTCTCTTCACAGAAGTTATTAGTTTTTGCTATGAATACGGGATAACCTCGCTCACGCCTCGGATTATTACCCCAAGGAAATGGTCAGTAGTAATCCAATAATAAAAACTTAGTGACCATTATACGAAAGCTAGTCGATAAGAATCAGCAAACGTGGCACAAGTCATTGTATGACACTTTGTGGGTAGACCGTATTACTCCAAAGAGGTCCCTCGGTATGTCGCCTTTTCAAGTGTTATATGGGATCAACGCCAAACTTCCCATTTCTACGGAACTTCCTGCTCTGTGCTTAGCACGAGCGATTGAAGATGAGACTTTCCAAAATTCTCTTGAAAAGAGGATCATGTATCTAGCAGAGCTCGAAGAAAAAAGAGTAAGAGTGGTTGACAGGATCACCGAACATCATAATCAAGTCAAGAGAATGTTCGGTAAAAAAGCTAAGCAAAGAGAGTTCCAGGTGGGAGACCTCATCCTTTTGTGGGACAAACGAAAAGAGCCAAAGGGCATGCATGGAAAATTTGACTCCCTGTGGAGAGGACCTTTCAAGATCAAACGGCTCAACGGAGAGAATAGTTTCTATCTCTCGTATCTAGATGGAATTGATCTCCCGCTTCCCTATAGCAGGAAACATCTCAAAATATTTAGGAAGTAGAGCTTGCTCTCTTCTTTGTACATTTGCCTTTTTGGTGTGTTTGCTTTTGTCATCACCCTTGTTTTTGACTCTCTTGCCCAATGGATAGGCACATGAAAATCTGGGATTCTCTACCCTTAAGTTTCACTCAAAGATAGTCCCCAAAAAGAGCCAGCTGTTATCATGTAAAATTGACAAGGGTAATTTTACAGGTAACCCTACCAAATTTTTGTTTCGGTCCTGCGACGGGGTCCCTTAATGTTTGGAATGATCTTAAAATCCCTTCCAGGAAATCTAGTTTTCCAAACTTAGTCATTTTAGTACTTTTTTGGTCTGGCGCACTTTTTGTACTGTGTTACATAGGTTAAACTCGTGCCCTCTTCATTTCCTTTGGCACACCCTTTGAGGTGTTGACATAATAATTGATGCGCCTCCCCATGATGCACCTTTCTTGCATGCACCAAGGCGCATGTGCCTTCATGTCAATAAGACGATTGTTGCGCCAAGCGTTTTGGTGCACCAAAGGTGCACATATTTCCGCTTTGATAATCTTTAAAATGCACCAAAGGGCACATGTATTTCGTGTTGACACGCTGCTTTGGTTCGCCAAAGGGCGCAAAGTTTTACGTGTCGACACATGCTTTGGTGCGCCACTTGAAAAAGTGGTTGGTGCATTTATTACACCCTTGCCTATATATAGGCACATCCACCCTGTCACTTTCAAAATTGAAAAAACATGATTACTTTATTCCTCGCACTCTGTCAAAGACGCCTTGCCATCCTTGTGTTGTGATTCGTATACCCCGCTTCATCTCTCACATTCTATATATTCCAGGTAAGTGGCCCTTGTTCTTCTTGTGTTTTCATTTTGTTGGTTCTTTGTGGGATGAATGAATAGATCTGGAAACCATGAAACCCCTCCCATTTGTTATATTCTTTCCTTCCCAAGCTTTCTCTACCCTCTTTCCAGATCTGCGTGCATAAAGAGGGCTTTGCCTAAAAAATTCAACCCGCATCTCTTCACCGCACCCTCTTCACCGTCTGAATCCCTGAAGGAAATGGCCTAAAAACAAACTCAAACCCGTCAGGGAGAGAAGAAAACTTAACAGTCCATTTTGGACAACTTTTTCCTCTTGATGGATTTGCCACGCTTGTTACATAAAATACAGTCGCGCCAAGAAGGCGCAATGATCCTGCTTGCAACATAAAATTTACCCGCGCCATGTGAAACCGAGTAAAACCTAACATTGGCACAGGCGCATCCCCTATTACAATAACAAAAATGTCATGTAAGCCTTCCCTGCGCCGTGCCAAGTTACCCTTTGTGCACATAAAGCCTATGTTACACACATCAACCCTGCACCCTTCGGCGCACCAAAGTTCCATGTAACATGAAAAATATATGCGCCATTGGCGCATCCTATCCCCATGCAACATGAAAATTATCTGCGCCCAATATAAAACACATGAATGGCGCAGGCACACTTCTGCTTACAATAACAAAAATGTCATGTGTAGTATCCTTGCGCCCTGCGCCCTTTGGCGCTAATTTGTTCCTTGTAACACCCTTCTTCTGTGCACCATACTATTAACCCTGCAGCCTGCAGTGTCCTTGTGCCCTGCGCCCGGAGGCCTTAAAATTACTAACTCTTCATTCTGTCAATGCTTTAATGGAAGATCTGATGGCTAACATGGCTCTTTTGCGTTGGACTTCGCTCCTCCTTCTTGCAGATCAGCAACTGAACTCTGATCCACATATGTCTACATCAAGCAAGAGGCCGACCAAATCAAAGGGCAAAGCTAAACTTACAGAGGAAGAGATGAAGTACAAGTATCAGAGGGTCAGAATGCCCGAGTCCCAGGCAGAATGTGACCTGGATATAAGAGACTCTGAGCTCGGTCACATTGACATGGAAGATTTCTGGGCCAGAACCAGGAGAGTCACAGGAAGTCCTTGGATGGACAAACTGGTGGGCAGTGGTCTGCATTTTTCCGGAGGGATCCCCGTCAGTGCAATAAACAATGAATTCATGATGGTAGTGGCCCGCTGCTACAATAAAGACACAAGATGTGTCAAAAATGAAAAGGGCGAGATTATAATCAACCTTACTACCTCGACATTTCGAAATCATGCTTGGCATACCTCACCACCGACATTTCGTGGTAGTGAGCCAAGAAGACTGCATTAAGGCATGGGAGGATAATGAAGACTAGTGCATGCAGCTCATGAATGAGGTCTACCTGAAGAACAAGAAGGTGGTAACTAGATGGCCATAGGTTATTCACCGTAGTGACTTCTCTGAGGAACTGAGTGATACTATCACGTTCTTGAGGAGAGTGTTCGGGCTTTCTGATGCCCATTACTTTCATAAGTGGATGCTTAGGTACTTTGAAACTATGAACAAGAACGTACGGATGAACGCCTGAGTGGGCAGAGATCATAAACAACACCATATCCGAGCAGCTCCAACAACTCACCACAACGGGAGGTTCTACATGAACTCCTACATAGTTTATGCTACAGACCTCAAGAGGGATTATCCAGATTGAGCCGATGCGGGTTTGGCCCCAAGTAAGAATATATGAGTACTACCCAGAAATGAAGGCTGGAGAATAACATCCCATAGTTCACCAAAGTCAATGATGCTTTCTTCTACAACATCATCTACCTTCTCGAGGCCGAACATGACTCACTGGCCGAACGACCAAGAGCATAGTAAAAGAACGGAGAAGTGGGGGCACTATTTACTCAATTCCCCACCTTTACCTATCTCAGGGAAGCTAACTCTCGAGGAACCCACCAAATTGATGAGATATGCCGGTCCCAAGTTGATCTCGTTAGAGCTGTCCCAGATGCATGCCTTATAACCTATCATGAGAAATGTTTGAAGAGGAAGAAGGGTGGAACTCCTTTCCCCTCACGGTGGGCAAGTGTACACCTGCGTTTCTCATCACAAAGCCCAGAAATGTTTACAGATCTAGAACTGCTCAATCTAAAGCACAACTTCCGGCCAGGCCCACTTTTGATCCAAGGAATTGCCTTCCTAAGGCAAAACTCGATCCAATCCACATTCCACAGATCGAGGATATCTACAACAACTTGTACCACGAGGTCGAACTCGATACACATGATGTTCTTTTTCGAACACATGTTTAGTTTGATGAGTGTTTCACTCCTCATGATTTTTCATCTTCTTCCATTCCTTCTTCTTTTTCATCTCATCTTGAGGATCCTTTCTTTGAGGAGATTAATGAGGGGTTATAGATGCCATTGAGGATCCTATTCCCACCGATGTTGTCATTATGCCTAAGTGGGCTCATACTACGCTTTTGAGGTAAACCTTTCATGTGAGGATCTCCCACCCACTAGGCATCATCACACACATTCTACAGGTTCTAAACTTTTGTGCCAGGCAGTTTATGAGGATCCATAGTATTTTTCAAAGGATTATGGGATATCGGAGTGGGATGATGTGATGGCAACTGAGTATTCTTCTTTGATGAAGAATCATACTTGGGATTTGATATCTCTTCCTAAAGGAAGAAAGATGGTTAGGTGTAAGTGGGTATACCAAACCAAATACGCAGTGATGGGTCCATTGACAAGTATAAGGCTCTGCCTTGTTGCAAATGGTTTTTCACAAGTCGAAGATATTGATTACTCCGAGACTTTGCACCTATTGCCAAGATGGATTATGTACGCCTCGTACTGCTATTGCGCATCACGGGGTGGCCCGTATACCGGATGGACATGAAGAGTTCCTTCTCACATGGAGATCTATAAGAGGAAATATACATGGAGCAACCGGCTAGATCTATTCAAGATTCTTCTCTTGTTTGTAGGCTCTAAAGGTCTCTCTATAGTCTCAAACAAGCCCCTCGGGCTTGGTATGAGAAGATGGATTCTTTCTTCATATCTTGGTTTTGTTCATTGTTGCTCGATCATACAAAGTGTATCTCCAACATATTGGTGAGGATATTGTGATACTTGTCTTGTATGTTGATGATCTATTACTTACTGACAGCTCTTCTTCCCACATTCAGAGTATTCGGGCTCTTTCTACATAGTTTGACATGACAGATCTTGGGTTATTGCATTATTTCCTTGGTTTGCAGATTTCTCAGATAGATTCAGGGATTCATTTGAGTCAACAAAAATACACCCATGATCTTCTTTGGTGCTTTGATATGGCTGATTGCAAGCCAAGTCCATCTCCTTTTCAGTCTGGGGTTACTCTTACATCCACATGTACCACACCACTTTGTGATCCTACGTTGTATAGGCAGTTGGTTGGGAGTCTCATGTACTTGACCCATACTTGCCCTGATATTTCATTTGCAGTAGGGCTTGTATCTCGGTTTGCACATTCTCCTCATAGTAGTCATTGGTAGGTTGCTAAAAGGATTTTGCACTATTTGTATGGCACTTCCCACTTTGGCCTACACTACACTAGGGGTTCTACTTAGTTGGTTAGGTATACATATTCAGATTGGGCAGGTTCTATTGATGATAGGCATTCTACTTCTGGCTATCTTTTCTGTCTTGGTTCTTCTCCAGTTGCTTGGGTGTGTAAAAGCAAAGCTATTGCAATTTCATCTTTAGAGGTAGAGAGTACGGGCGTGAGTTACAGAGTCAACAGATTCTTTGGCTTCGCGATTATTGATGAGTTTTGGATTCCCTGTGATTCACCGTTGTACTTTTTGTGTGACAACCAAAGTGCAATTCACATTTCTTGCAACCCAGTTAAGCACCAACGGACCAAGCATATCGAGATACACATCCACTTCATTCAGAAACACATTCAGGATGGATTTCTTTACTTGGAGTACCTTCCAACTTAGCAGCAGGTTACAAACATCTTTATGAAGCCTTTTGCATCACCTCACTACCTTGAGTTGCGTGGAATGCTTGGGGTTTCGGAAGTTGTTCTTGGGGGTGTTTGTGAGAACATCTTCCTTCTTCTTCTTCTTTCTCTTTCCTTATAGCAGGATTCTTTCCTTCTTTTGGTTCGAGATTTCTTCATGGATATATTGTACATGAGTACCTCATCAAGCCTAGTTGTTGGGACTCATACTGTGGACATGCCACTTCTATTTTGGCCCCTAGCTTCACTTAAGGGGGTGTTAGAGTAGGTATTTACCTTAGTTCATGTTCATCTAGGTACATTATTTACCTTTATTGTATTTATCCTCACCCACTTATGTGTGTGGATATTTCTTTTTATTTATTTAGATATTAGGAGATATTATCTAGTTGTTAGGTATAGTTCTTTCCTTGATCTATGGTATTGACTAGTTCTTTCCTAGATCTATGGTATTGACTAGATCCTTGATGTCTAGTTCTCTCATAAATCTATGGACTTGACTAGTTCTTTCCATGATTTATGGCTTGATCTACGACCTTGATTGGTTCTTAGATTGTTATTCCTTGCCTATATAAGCAAGGTCCATTCTCATTGTATTTCATTGAGTTCCATAATAATATATGATATTGCTGCTCATTTTTTTGCAAAGGTTTATGTAAAGTTATTCTGGTGAATTGCTTTCATCTTATTGATCGTGATGTTTGATTAACATTTGTGTTCTTGGCTTGGCACGATCTGGTTATCATTCCTTGTAAGTACTGATATAGATTTCTAAGCATAAGTTGTAACAAAAAGAGCATCGCGTTGAATTTGTTTTCATTTCTCGTACAATAGTCAATACCTATGCAGAGACAAGCACTGTAAACAATGGCATGTTATGGGATGGCCCCTCCTCACCACCTCGACACTCACTGACAGTTGATGGTTAGTTGTTAATGCCTTCAATCAATTAATCGATGCCAATGATAATGTTCGTCACACATATTTATGATTAGGTGGCATTGTGTATTCATGTGTACTATGATATTGAAAAACCTAGTGTATAAATAAATAATTTTCTATAATGTCTTATACGTCACAGGAACTCCTAAAACAGTTGGGGCTGGTGGTTTGATGATAGAAAGCGATTCAGATTTTATGGAACATATATCCAAATAATTCTTGAAGTCAGCCTCTGATACACGACTAAGTACAGATGAACAGAAAAAATTTCTTTGAATGTGTTCAAAGGTCTAGGAGAGACCTAGAAGCATCAAATATGTTGGATATTTCTTTCAAAGGATATGTCAACGATATTTCCACCACTCGCATGAGTCCATGGTTTAGTGTGAGTAAAAATGCCACCGCAAAGGTGAGTAAGAGGCTAGTCATTATAGAAGATTTGAACAATCACGTGAAGACTACGAATGCTTCCAATTTTCCAACCACAATCATGCAAAGAGGAGATTAACAACAGAAATGGAACATACAGGTTAAAAAATTGAACTATTAGTGTGAACTATTCGTAAGAAATTTTAATTTTGGAGGCAAAGAATAACATATTGATCATTTATTTTGCAGGTGGTTCAAATGCAGCTGAAACATCTCCTCATGCCACTTATCTTACAACAATTTAGCATCTGCGCAATGTGTGTATTGAATGTCCTTAATATCATAAAATTTATTTATTGTATGTTTGGTAAAAATCCTTTGATACGTTGTCTAATATTTAATTCATTGTGTTGCAGATGCAACGGATATGCAAATGATGTATCTTACAGAAAGAGCAGGTTGAGCTTTGGAAAGTAAATGTATGACATGTTGAGTGGGCCTAAATTATAATTATAAACATTGCCAATTAATGTTTATGAGATTGCATACATTGCGTATATTTAAAATACATAAATATGGAACGTGTACAACTGACCTACTCTTTGACTATTTTTAGAGTATTTTAAAAAAGTGCTTGGTGGTGTTAGCCAACGTAGAACCGCTCACGTAATATATGGATAGTATAAAATATTTTAACAAACAGAAAGTTGATGTAATTATGATGAAATGATGTAATCAACAGTAAAAAATTATCATGTCGAAGTTTAATCACTACTATTAAAGTGTTAAAAAATCAACCTTTTCAACACTATATAAAATATTTCAACACATTGAAAAACAAACGGTGTTTTTAGCACTTTGAAAAATACGATCACGTTCTCCAAAAGGCGCAACCCACGGTGCTTTTCCTTCTTGTTGTAAACATTGACTCCACATCAACTACTTGTCAGGTGGTGAAGGGTTGAATTTTTCCAATGCGATGGAAAAAGGGGTGCGTTTTCCGCCATGTTGAAAAATGCACGGTGTTTTTTAGTACTTTGAAAATCCCGATCATGTTCTCCAAAAGGCGTAACATGCGGTGCTCTTTCTTCTTATTGTAAAAATTTAATCCAAATCAACTACTTGTTAGGTGGAGAAGGGTTGAGTTTTTTCCAAAGCGATGGAAAGTGGGGTGCGTTTTCCACCACGTTGAAAAACACACGGTGTTTTCAATACTTTGAAAAACGTGATCATGTTCTCCAAAAGGCACAACCCGACCAGTGATTTTACTTCTTGTTGTAAACATTGAATCCACCTCAAATACTTATCAGGTGGTGAAGGGTTGAATTTTCCAATGTGATAGAAAAAGGGGTGCGTTTTCCACCACGTTGAAAAACACACGTTGTTTTTTAGCACTTTGAAAAACTTGATGACATTCACAAAAAGGCGCAACCCGTGGTGCTCTTACTTTTGTTGTAAACATTGAATCCACATAAAATACTTATTAGGTGCAGAAGGGTTGAGTTTTTTCCAAAGCGATGGAAAGTGGGGTGCGTTTTCCACCACGTTGAAAAATGCACGGTTTTTTCAGCCCTTTAAAAAATGTGACCCCGTTCTCCCAAAGGTGAAACCCATGGTGATCTTCCTCCTTGTTGTAAACATTGAATCCACATCAACTACTTGTCAGGTGGAGAAGGGTTGGTTTTTTTCTAAAGCAATGGAAATTGGGGTATGTTTTCACCACGTTGAAAATGCAGTGTTTTTCAACACTTTGAAAACATGACGCCATTCTCCAAAAGGCATAACCCGTGGTGTTATTCCTCCTTGTTCTAAACATTGAATCCACATCAACTACTTGTAAGGTGGAGAAGGGTTGAGTTTTTCCAAAGTGATGTAAAGTGGGGTACATTTTTCGCCACGTTGAAAAACGCACGGTGTTTTTCAGCACTTTGAAAAACGTGACCCCGTTCTCCAAAAGGAGTAACCCATGGTGCTCTTCCCCTTGTTGTAAACATTGACTCCACATCAACTACTTGTCAAGTGTAGAAGAGTTGAATTTTTCCAAAGCGATGGAAAAAGGGGTGCATTTTCCACCATGTGAAAAATGCACGGTATTTTTCAAAGACGTTGAAAAATGTGATCACGTTCTCCAAAAGGCGCAACCCACTGTGCTTTTACTTCTTGTTGTAAACATTCACTCCACATTAATTACTTGTCAGGTGGTGAAGGGTTGAAGTTTTCCAATGCGATGGAAAAAGGGGTGTATTTTTCGCCACATTGAAAAATACATAGTGTTTTTCATCACTTTGAAAAACCCGATCATGTTCTCTTAAAGGAGTAACCATGTGCTCTTCCTTCTTGTTGTTAAAATTGAATCCACATCAAATAATTTTCAGGTGGAGAAGTGTTGAGTTTTTTGCAAAGTGATGGAAAATGGGGTGCGTTTTCCACCACATTTAAAAATGCACTTGTTTTTCAGCACTTTGAAAAACGTGACCCCATTTTCTCAAAGGCACAACCCGTGGTGCTCTTCCTCCTTGTTGTAAACATTGAATCCACATCAACTACGTGTCAGGTGGAGAAGGGTTGAGTTTTTTCTAAAGCAATGGAAAGTGGTGTGTATTTTCTGCCACATTGAAAAACAGACAGTGTTTTTGAGCACTTTGAAAAACGTGACCTCGTTTCTCCCAAAAGCGCAACCTATGGTGTTCTTCCTCCTTGTTGTAAACATTGAATCCACATAAACTGCTTGTCGGGGAGAAGGGTTGAATTTTTTTGAAAGCGATGGAAAGTGGGGTGTATTTTCTGCCACGTTGAAAAATGCACTGTGTTTTTCAGCACTTTGAAAAATGGGACCCCGTTCTCCAGAAGGAGCAACCCGTGGTGCTCTTCCTCCTTTTTGTAAACACTAAATCCACATAAAATACTTGTCAGGTGGAGAAGGGTTGAATTTTTCAAAAGCAATGGAAAAAGGGGTGCATTTTCCGCCACATTGAAAAATGTACGGTGTTTTTCAGCACTTTGAAAAATGCAATCACGTTCTCCAAAAGGTGTAACCCGTGGTGTTTTTCCTTCTTGTTGTAAACATTGACTCCACATAAACTACTTCAGGTGGTGAAGGGTTGAATTTTTCCAATGTGATGGAAAAAGGGGTGCATTTTCCGCCATGTTGAAAACCGCACGGTGTTTTTTCAAAGACTTTGAAAAATGTGATCACATTCTCCAAAAGGCCAACCCGTGGTTATCTTCCTTCTTGTGAACTATTGAATCCACATCAACTACTTGTCAGGTGGAGAAGGGTTGTGTTTTTTCCAAAGTGATGGAAAGTGGGGTGCGTTTTCCCCACATTGAAAAACGCACGGTGGTTTTCAACACTTTGAAAAACACAACCCCGTTCTCCAAAAGGAGAATCCCATGGTACTCTTCCTCCTTGTTGTAAAAATTGACTCCACATAAACTAATTTTAAGGTGGAGAAGGTTTGAATTTTTCTAAAGTGATGGAAAAAGGGTGTGTTTTTTCGACATGTTGAAAAACACATAATGTTTTTCAGCACTTTGAAAAATGCGATCACGTTCTCTAAAAGGCGCAACCCGCGGTGCTTTTCCTTCTTGTTGTAAACATTGAATCCAAATAAAATACTTGTCAGGCGGTGAAGGGTTGAATTTTTCCAATGCAATGGAAAATGGATGCATTTTCTACCACGTTGAAAAATGCATGGTGTTTTTCAAAGCACTTTGAAAAATGCGATCATGTTCTCCAAAAGGTGCAACCCATGCGGTGTTCTTCCTTCTTGTTGTAAACATTGAATCCACATCAACTACTTGTCAGGTGGAGAAAGGGTTGAGTTTTTTCCAAAGCAATGGAAAGTGGGGTGCATTTTCTGCCACGTTGAAAAACGCACGATGTTTTTCAACACTTTGAAAAATGTGACCCCGTTCTCCAAAAGGAGCAACCCATGGTGCTCTTCCTCCTTATTGTAAACATTGAATCCACATCAACTACTTGTCAGGTGGAGAAGGGTTGAATCTCTCTAAGGCAATGGAAAAGGGGTGCGTTTTCCGCCACATTGAAAAACACACAGTGTTTTTCAACACTTTGAAAAACCTGATCACGTTCTCCAAAAGGCACAACCCGCGGTGCTTTTCCTTCTTGTTGTAAACATTGACTCCACATAAACTACTTGTCAAGTGGTGAAGGGTTTAATTTTTCCAATGTGATGGAAAAAGGGGTGTGTTTTCCGTCACGTTGAAAAACGCACGGTGTTTTTCAGCAATTCGAAAAACACAATCACGTTCTCCAAAAAGCGCAACTCACAGTGCTTTTCCTCCTTGTTGTAAATATTGAATCCACATAAACTACTTGTGAAGTGGTGAAGGGTTGGATTTTTCCAATGTGATGGAAGAAGGGGTACATTTTACGCCATATTGAAAAATTCACGGTGTTTTTTAGCACTTTGAAAAACGTGATCACGTTCTCCAAAAGGCACAACCCATGGTGATTTTACTTCTTGTTGTAAACATTGAATCCACATCAACTACTTGTTAGGTGGATATGGGTTAAATTTTTCCAATGCGATGGAAAAAGGGGTGTGTTTTTTGTCACGTTGAAAAATGCATGGTGTTTGTCAGCACTTTGAAAAATGAGACCCCTTTCTAAAAAGATGTAATGTCACTGCGGTGCTCTTCCTCCTTGTTGTAAACATTGACTCCACATCAACTACTTGTCAGGTGGAGAAGGGTTGAATTTTTCCAAAGTGATGGAAAAAGGGGTGCGTTTTCCGCCACATTGAAAAATGCATGGTGTTTTTCAGCACTTTGAAAAATATGATCATGTTCTCCAAAAGGTGCAACCTGCAGGTGTTTTCCTTCTTTTTATAAACATTGACTCCATATCAACTACTTGTCAGGTGGATATGGGTTGAATTTTTCCAATGTGATGGAAGAAGGGGAGTGTTTTCCGTCACGTTGAAAAACACAAGGTGTTTTTCAACACTTTGAAAAACGTGATCACATTCTCCAAAAGGCGCAACCCGCGGTGATTTTCCTTCTTGTTGTAAACATTGACTCCACATCAACTACTTGTAAGATGGTGAAGGGTTGAATTTTTACAATGCCATGGAAAGTGGGGTGTGTTTTCCACCACGTTGAGAAATGCACAGTGTTTTTCAGCACTTTGAAAAATGTGATCACGTTCTCAAAAATGTGTAACCCGCGGTGCTTTTCCTTCTTGTTGTAAATATTGAATCCACATCAAATAAATTTTTTTTTTTTTATTGATAAATGCTTTTATCTGAGTGGGGAAAGGGACCCCAACCCTACAAATATGGGGGAAAGGAAGAAGGAGAATGAGAAGACGGGGGGAAGAGAGAAGGAAGAGCTAAAAACTAAGAGAGGAAGAAAAACAGAGACAAAGGAAACGCCCGCTAAACGAAGGACCCAAGGCTGCCACTAAAGACCCGAAGAGTGACCAGCCCGTGAGGAAGCCGCCTGCAGCAGGAAGTTGAAGGCATGGAGTGCTCGATCCTTGAGGGCATTCAGCTGATCAACAGCTGAATGGAGAGGAAACAGAGCCGCATCTATATCCACAACCGGGAGAAAACGCTGGTCCAGAGAAGGGTGGAAATTTTGTGCAAACGTGACCAGGTCCCTGTATTGTCCGCTGAGCGAATATCCCTACCGGAACCGATAGCAAGCTCGTCCACGTCTTCAACCCACAGAAGTGGGTCAGGAAGTGAGAAATCCACGAGCTGGTCGTGAAGACCAACGCAGTGCACAGCGTAGATAAGGTCAGAAGCAACCAATTCCACATCCGAAATGTCTGGATGAAGCAAAGTGCAGAAGGACACGAAGGCGGACGCGACGTCGGAGTCGGTGCGCGGGCGACGAGCGTTGAAGCGATACGAGTCGCCAAGAATGGTTTCAATGGCCTCGGCCTCGGCTGAAGTCGAGAATTTGAAAATCATGGCCAATCGCCTTCTGTCAATGGCGAACATCGTCGCCCATTCGTAGGAATCCCACGAAGGGCCACAAAAGGAAAACCCACAAAAGACATGGCGCCGGGAAGAAGCAAAACGAAGGCGAGGAAAGACATTCCAGGCGGACAGCAAAAGCAAGCAAATATAGAAAGGGATGAAGGAGCAGTCCCGAGGGAAGCCTGGCTAGAAACGCTTGGAGATGACGGGAGCCAGTGAAGCGTGTGGGAGAACAACAAGGGAAAGGAAGGACGCCGCCAAAAAAGAGAGGGGGAGGGAAGAGACCGACGCACGGGGGAGCTGCCAGACGCAGTGGAGGCGCGGAAGACTTAGTCGCAGCTGTTGCTCGATCGAGGGAGAGGAGAGAAGAAAGACCTGGCCACATGTGTTCATTGTTGGAGGAAACCAAGGCGGAGGGATTGTCGATTGCGAAGTTGGCCAGGAAGTCAGCTGCCTTATTCGCTTCTCGGTACTTATGAGATATGTTCCAGGAATGTAATTGCCAAGCCAATAATGAATAGAAGGAAGGAAGAGGTTCAATTTCCACGATTGAGAAGCGCCACTGGAGACCGCTGAAATAAGGATTTGAGAATCCCCTTCGATACATAGGTCAGAACAACCAATATGAACCGCCAACTTGACCCCTTCCAGGAGGGCCTGAGCTTCGGCAGAGTTGCTAGTGCCATCTTGTAACGGGAAAGAGCCCGCATGGATGAGGAGACCTCGATCGTCCCTGAGGATGCAACCAGCCCCAGATGAACCCGGATTACCTCTGGAGGCCCCATCAAAGTTTAGTTTCCACAGCCCCTCGGGGGACGCCATCTAGTGTTTTTCCTGAGCAGCATCTTTTCAATTTGTGAGAGCCCCTTGCGGATAATAGAACCAGGAGTGGGAATTTTAATGAGAGACCAATGCTGGAGAGTGGCGAAGTCTTTGGAGGAAAAGGAGTGAAAAGAAGAACACTTTGCACTAATACATTCAGAAATGGCCACCTCCAGCTTGGAGAGGAAAGAAGGAGCTCAACCGTTTGCTCTCTGAAAAGACGGAGGTTTCGTTCCCACCATAAGTGCCAAAGCAAGAAGTAAGGACTGACGAGCCATATAGAACTGTGCAAGTAGTTTTGGGAAAAAGACGGCCATGAAGAAAGATTGGCTTCAATTCTGCTGCAATGGACCCATGCAACATTTAGCTTATTAAAGAGCCAATCCCAACATTTGGAGGTGAAAGGACAAAAGAGGAAGAGATGATCCAGATCTTCCTCTAGCCTCACCGCAAAGAAGACATTTTGATGGGCCAAGAAGCCCCACGCACGCCTTCTAGCCTGGGTGAGAACCTTTCTCTTCAAAACAAGCCAACCGAAGTAAGCAATCTTCGGTGTAATGTGAGGGTGCCAGCATCCATAGGAACTCGGAGAACCCTTGCCGATTTGAGAAAGGAGAATGTTATATCCATTTTAACAGTGTAATGGCCAGAGCTATTTCCTACCCAAAATAAGCAATCTGAACAGTTAAGGAATGAAGCATGACGTTCCTCTAGAGAGAAGGAAAAGAGATCAGCTTCATGAGCAGAGGCGCCGATAGACAAGATATCTTTCCAACACCAAGAGGGCGAACCGTTGGGATGCTGGAAGCCATAATCAGAAACAAGAGAGCCCCAAAGTAATTTTGAAGAATTCATAATACCATTGAGAGAGGGAGCAAGTTGAGGGGAGGGAAGCCATTCCAGCTTTCGTCCCAGAAAGACACTAACCGACCATTGTTTATCTTCCACGAGACCCGATCAGCAATAAGATTTTTGGAATTACACATAAAATTCCAAAGGTGAGAGCCCTTAGGAAGCTCAGAACTGGAAAGAAAAAGCTCATTACGTTGCCCATCCATGTACTTATGAGCCAGGACCTTAAAGGCGAGTCTACTATTATCCGAAATGAAATTCCAAACCAATTTTGCTCGAGAGCCATGTTCTGAATGGCCAAATCCAGGATGCCCAGACCACCCATCTTCTTAGGAAGCTTGACCAGATCCCATTAGCAAGGTGGAATTTGCGTTCGGAGTTGAGACCTTGCCACAGAAAAGTACGGGCCACCTTCTCAATTTTGAGTAGAACAGAATTAGGGATCTGTAGAATGGATAGCATGTAAATAGGAATAGATAGGAGCACCGAATTTATGAGAAGCGCACGACCGGCAAGGGACAACCATTTACCTTTCCAGGAGAGGAGTTTGGCAGAGATGGAATTAAGAAGCCCGTTCCATAAGTGAGCCTTACCCTTCCCATGAAACAAAGGAATTCCCAAGTAAGTGTGGGGAAGTTTGCCCAAAGAGAAACCAAGAATCTCTTTAATTCTCCCCTGAAGCCTGGGGGCCACGTTAAAGAAGAAGATCACAGATTTATGAAAATTTAAGACTTGACCCGCAGCTACAGAGTAGGAATCCAGAATAGAGGAAATGCGCCTAGCCTCCGGAACAGTCCCTTGGCCAAAGAGAAAAGTATCGTCAGCAAATTGCTGATGAGAAAGAGGAGGAAGATTGGAGGAAATGTGAAGGCCTTTCAGTGAACCATCAAGAATCGCAGCCTTAATGCTACGACTAAGAGCTTCCGCCACAATTGTAAAGAGGAAGGAGGAAAGCGGGTCTCCTTGACGAATGCCCCTGCTACTCTGAAAGAAGCCTTCCGCAGACCCATTTACAAGAACCGAGAAGAGCGGGGACGCAATACATTCAAAAATCCACTTACAGAAGTGAGCACCAAAACCCAAGGCTTGCAAAGAAATAAGAAGGAATCTCCAGTTTACCCGATCATAAGCTTTGCTGAAATCCAATTTTAGCAACATTCCTGCTCTGGAAGAATTATGAAGGGAGTGAATGAGTTCATGAGAAATAATAATGCCTTCCGTGATGGACCTTCCAGGAATGAACCCACTCTGTTCCGGGGCAATAAACTTATGCATCAAAGGGGAAAGCCTCGTGGCAATAGCTTTGGAGATAATTTTATAGGTGGTATTGCACAGGGAAATAGGCCTGAAATCATCAAGCTTCTCAGCTGGGGATTTTTTAGGGAACAGACAGATGAAAGTGTGATTAAGGTTCCCAAGAATCTTCCCCGAAACTCTGGATTCCTCGACCGCCTGCCACACAGCGGGACCGACGACATCCCAGAAATCCTGGAAGAAGGAGGCTGGGAAACCGTCCGGGCCTGGGGCTTTATCACGCTTCATAGAGAACACAATTTTCCGAACCTCCTCAAAGGAAAAGGGAGAAAGAAGCAAAGCATTATCAACCTCCGAAATACAGCGGGAATCTGAGAGTGAAGGAGGGATTGTGGACCAAGAGGGGATTCCGTATCATTCAGGAGCTTGCGGAAGAAATCCACCGTTTCTGATTTAATCTGAGCTTGAGGTGGCATGGGTGGAGTCTTCGAGTTTGAGAGAGGAGATGTAATTGAAGTTTCTTCTGGCTCGGACCGAAGAAAAGAAGAATTTGGTATTTTTATCTCCATCCAACAACCATGTTTCCCTGGATTTTTGACGCCAAAAGGTTTCCTCTTTAAGAAGGATATCCCCCAAATCCTTGAGGAGAATTTTTTCCTTCTGGTGATCCTCCTGTGACATCCCATGTAACAAAATACTCTCGTTAAGAGAGCGAAGAGACTGCTCTACTCGAAGCTTTTCTTGAAAGATATTTTTGAACTTCGAATGGTTCCAGCTTTGTAATTTTCTTTGAGCAAAGATAACTTTTTTGAGAGTTGAAACATCCGAGTTCCTTTGACAGTAAAGGAGTCCCACCAACCCTTAATCAACGACCAGAGAGATGGGTCCTGAAGCCACATATTTTCAAATTTAAAGGGGGAACGACGCGGAGGGATGTCAAAGTTGAGAACCACAGAGAACAGGAAAATGATCGGAACCAGAAAGAGGGAGGACCGAGCTTTTGAGAAGAAAATTCTGCTGCAACCAATGCTCGGAGACCAGGAAGCGATCAAGACGCACCGCGAGGGAACTGAACCCAGAACGCCTGTTGTTCCAAGTGAACCAACCCTTGCACGGCTCTAAATCGACCAGGTGAGCAGAGGAAACGAAGGAAGAGAAATCCGCTGCGAACGAGGATGCCATTGAAGACCACCCTGCTTATCTCGATCAGAGAGGGTAGCATTGAAGTCACCAGCAACGATGAATTTATCAGCATTCACGGAAGTCAGCAGCTGGCTAAGATTACCCCATAGAATCCTTTTGCTGATGGGAGTGGATGGACCATAAATATTGCCGAGGAAAAAGAAATCCTCCGAGTGCTTAATCGAAACCTTGCACCAAATGAAATTTAAGGTCTATAACAAGGGGAGCAATCATGCAACTGGCAGCTTTCCAAAGAATACCTAAACCGCCCGAGGCTCCGACAGAATCCGAGAAGCAACCTTCCCACCCTTTCCATTTTTGAACCAACTTCTGTTACAACCCTCAGCTGACATTTTAGTTTCCTGAATCAAACAAATATCCACACCCTCTCCAGGGCATAACGTCTTAACAGACGTTGTTTGTTAGGAGCATTAAGGCCCCTAACATTCCAGGAAAAAATGATCATATTTGCTTCAGAGAGGACTTGCCTCTCCTACTGGAAGACGGGAAGAAAGACCTAAGCTGAAGTTGCTTCCCATGGGCAACTTCGTTGAGAGAAAGCTTACATTTGTTAGGGCGACCAAGAATACTTTTGGGACCAAAATCTACATTAAGAAGAGGGGAGTGGGAAGAAGCGGTCCCAACGGTTGCGATGGAGGGGAAGGGGACGCGGTGGAAGCTAGGTGTTCCTCAGGGGGGTCGACATCGGAAGACAGAAGCAAATCCTCTTTAGCCGTGATCCATTTCTCAAGGTCATCCGAGCTACCACCCATACCAATGGAAATACCTTCATGGAACAGGAGAGGATCCGGGAGGAGTCCTTAACAACAGCCGCCGTTTCTTTGACGAGGGAGAGCGTTTCAGGAGCCAAGGTAAGAGGTTCAATGACAGGAGGGGGATCTGGGGGGCAAGGGAAGGAGGAGACGAAAGAGGAACACCGCGGGGAGAAGAAGGTGGTGGACAGGTGCGTTGTGGGAGACTTTCCGCCAAAAAGAGGCACCAGGGGTGGGATTGAAACAAGACTTACGAGTATGACCTGGTTTCAAACACTTGAAACAGATATTGGAAAAACCTTCATAAACAACCTTCTGTTTCCAGATACCCGAGGGGGTGTTGATAAGAATCAATTCCTTTGGTTTAAGAGTTGAGAATAGAAATGCAAACTCTGGCAAAGGAAGAGAGAGTACCATTCAGAGTAACAGGATCAATGCGAATGACCCGCCCGAGACTGGAGCAAATTTTAGAAAGGATGGGTGCCGACCAAAATTCACTAGGCAGGGAATACAGTCTAATCCACACTTGAAACCCATCCTCCGCCACCTTGTGACAGTCAAAATGAGGCTCCCACTCGCGAATCGCTAGACCCGAATCGGAAAGAAGAGAATTTTTCCTTTCCATAGTGTCGTTTCTCTGAGCAGCGCTACGAAAGAGCACAAGGAAAAAACCCTTTTCCAGGGAACGAATACTCAGGCCGCTGCCCCACTGTGTTTCACACCAGTTCCTTATACTCGAAAAAGAGAGCCGTCTCCCAATAAACTTAGCAAAAATAGCCCTCGAAGAAAGACAATTCGTATGCTCGGTGAAAGCAACATCCTCGATTAGGGACACGGAGGGAATATCGTCCTGTGAAGGAGACGAGTCACTATCCGTGAGGAGCGAATCAGCATCAGGTCCTCGGGGACCCAGACGTTTGAGCAGAGAATCCGACAGGCCCTGGCCCGCCAGGCGCACCATTGCTGCACCCCAAAGGGGGGCGAGACCAGGGGACCGTTGAAGGAATGAAAATTCAAAAAATATGACCGTTCTGCAACCCCTCGTTTTCCTTTGGGGGTTGAAATCCTTCTCTTACTACTCTTGACCCATCTATCTCTCAGAGATCAATCCACATCAAATAATTATCGGTGGTGAAGGGTTGAATTTTTCCAATGTGATGGAAAAGGGGTGCGTTTTCCGCCACGTTGAAAAACGCACGGTGTTTTTCAACACTTTGAAAAACATGATCACGTTCTCCAAAAGGTAGAACCCGCGGTGTTTTTACTACTTGTTATAAAGATTAACTCCACATCAAATAATTCTCAGGTGGTGAAGGGTTGAATTTTTCCAATGCGATGGAAAGTGGGGTGCATTTTCCACCACGTTGAAAAATGCACGGTGTTTTTCATCACTTTGAAAACCCCGATCACGTTCTCTAAAAGACGCAACCCCCAGTGCTTTTCCTTCTTGTTGTAAACATTGACTCCACATAAAATACTTGTTAGGTGGTGAAGGGTTGAATTTTTCCAATGCAATGGAAAGTGGGGTGCGTTTTCCCACATTGAAAAATGCATAGTGTTTTTCAGCACTTTGAAAAACCCGATCATGTTCTCCAAAAGGTGCAACCCATGGTGCTTTTCCTTCTTATTGTAAACATTGACTCCACATCAACTACTTGTCAGGTGGTGAAGGGTTGAAGTTTTCCAATGAAATGGAAAGTGGGGTACATTTTCCACCACGTTGAAAAATGCACGGTGTTTTTCAACACTTTGAAAACCCTATCATGTTCTCGAAAAGGCGAACTGCAGTGCTTTTCCTTCTTGTTGTAAAAATTGACTCCACATAAACTACTTTTCAGGTGGTGAAGGGTTGAAGTTTTCCAATGCAATGGAAAGGGGTGCATTTTGCCCACGTTGAAAAATGCACAATTTTTTTAGCACTTTGAAAAACCCGATCACGTTCTCCAAAAGGCGCAACCAGCTGTGCTTTTCCTTCTTGTTGTAAAATATCAATCCACATCAACTACTTGTCAGGTGATGAAGGGTTGAATTTTTCCAATGCGATGGAAAGTGGGGTGAATTTTCCACCATGTTGAAAAATACAAGGTGTTTTCAGCACTTTAAAAACCATTTATACATTTATACCAAAACATTTACATTGAATCGTATAACATTGCAAAAAAACTATGAGAAGATGAAAAGTTACACTTGAACCAATGAAAACAATTATTTAGTCTTAATGAATGGTAAAACACACATTTAAACTAAGATAATTCCATTGTAATGTATACGCAGTATGAAAATTACATGCTTAAATGAGAACTTGAAATTTAAATTCTCTATAATATGTACATTAACTAGAAGTAACATTCACAATACTCGCACATTTTAAATCTTATTCCAATTTAAATCTTGTTATTAGATTTTAAAACCTTCTAATTTTTTATTATGTTTTGATGGTATAATTATTATTTACTCTTTTAAAAACTAAAATATACGTTTAACCAACACCTGTTGATGTCAAAGGTCACATGGAAAGTGTCATTTTATTACAAAGTCATATTTTATGTCAAAGGTCACTTGGACAATCTTCAGTGTGAGGGACTGGTACTTTTCCTCAGTTGATGCCTTGGCCAGGATGTACATCTTCTTCCATAATTCTTTGTGACCTTCGTGAATTTTAACAACGGAATTAAAACTTGCTTCTTGATTTTCGAACACTTTTTGTTGGATTCACACGTTGTCTCCCAATTCTTAATTTCTAATTCCAACTCTTGAACCTCAAGCTCCAACTCCATCTTCTTCAAGGAAGCATCTAGTAATTGGTCCAATAATTCCTTATTTATCTTTGACAATTTTAAATATTGCAGTCTAAGTCTTTCACGCTCGATTTTATAAAACTTTACCTTATTCATTGCAAGTTTCAGTTCTATTTCCATACGAATTGATGGGGACGACTCATCTTCTTGTCCAACTTCAACATTTTCATTTGTGTAGTGCTCTCTACAGTCTTTCCGAACACATTAGTACTGGGACTATAAAATTTTACATAGTCTTTCGGTTCCGGCACTAGTAAGGCCTTGTGCTTTCCAACCTTCTTTTTCTTGTCATCTAATTAAACCTATATTTAAACAACCAATTAATATTTGTTAACATTCAAACGTAATTGTAACCATATACCATACACGAAAGTAGAACCCAACAAAGTAACCATATACCATTTACCGTAATCCACATTCATAGTCACATTAATACATTAACCATATACACAGTCACAACATCATTATTTATACAATAAATGAAATGTCACATAACAAGAATAAAAACAATCTAATGTGCTATAAACAAAACCACAAACCATATTCAATTTAACAAGAATGAAATACTAAATCATAAATGTCAAACACAATAAAGTAACAACCTCATCACACATATATACAATTGTCTTCTAATCACATGGTGTATTACTCTTCCTTATTCATCACATTGCATACCAGATATAACAATTGAAATACATGATCTAAATACTAATTAATGTGCACATCATAACATCAACCGAAAAACAACCATATTAGTGTAAAATCACATACATCTAATAATCATAATTTAACCACGTACGTCTATCCATATCATCTATTATGCTACAAAGGCAAAATTCATCAAATATAACTATTTTTTTGCATACCACATAATCAATATCTATACATATATGTCTAATATATAAGTAAAATTTGTCAAATATGTAAGTGAAATATAAAAGTTCTATGATTGGTATATTCATTTTCTATTATTGTCTTGGTGGGAGTGCTCGTAGTTTTTCCTCAATTTCCACCTTGACCTGCATGTACATCTTCTTCCATACTTTATTATGATCTTCATGTGTTTTAAGAATGGTATTAAAGTTGGCTACATGATTTGTGAACAATTTTTGTCCACTTCACGCATTGTCTCCCAATTATTAATTTCAGTGCTAACTCCCGAACCTCGAGCTCCAACTCCATCCGCCTTGAGGAAATTTCTCCTATTTCATCCAATATTTCCTTGTTTTTTTTTGTAAAATATAAATTTTCCAATGCAAATATTTCACACTGGTTTTGATATATCTTTATCTTCTTTGTTACAAGTTTCATTTCTAATTCCAAACAAACTGACGGGGAAGGCTCATCTTCTTGTGTAGACCGACATCTTTGTTTATAGAGCTCTTGCATTCTTTTGAATGGATAAGTGTCACTATCGAATGATTCATAATCATTTGGTTCTTGTGATTAGTGAAGCCTTGCGCTTTCCATTCTTCTTTACTCTTTCCATCCGAATAAACTCCGTATTATAAAAATCGATTATTATCTATTACCATTCAAACATAATTAGAAAGGAAATATTGCACTTAACTTATACGTAACAAAATATTATCATGGATGAAATATATATGAAAGTTTCGTAACCACATCAAACCAAAGTACGCATACATGGATGTAGAACGCAACTATGTAACGATAAACCATAAGCTGTAATCCATAATAAACAAAATTTGAAAACAAAATTGTGAATTATCTGCGATTAATTATTGAACACGTCAAACCCAAGCAAGCATACAAGGAATAAGAACTCAACTATGTAACCACATACCAAAAAACATAATCCACAATCCATAGTCACATTAATACATTAACCAGATACACAGTGACAACATCATCATTTATACAGTAAATGGAATGTCACATAACAAGAATAAAAACAATCTAATGCATTATAAACAAATCGTAAATGGATAACTCTATGTAACCCATAACCACAAACCATATTCAATATATCAATAATGTAGTACTAAGTCATAAACCTCAAACAAATTAAAGTAACATCATCGTCATATACACATATATACTAATCCGAATCCTCACAATCAATGTTATACATAAAGGTTTTCATCTCCTTCGTTGCCTAGTGTTAGCGACAGATAATATTCCATCATAAAATATAATACGTTTCTTCTCATTTCTATGAACATAATTTGACGTGATGCCAAGAATGGGTGGGGCATCTGATGTCTTTATCCAAGTACGGTGTGTTGTCGCAACCTGCACCGCATCATCCCGAAAGCCAACCATGTAACAAATAATCGAATGTAGATGAATCACGATTAAACACATAATTAAATTAAATCATTCATTACAACTACTTGCCTCTTTAGGAGTGTCAAGTCTGATATCGTTGAGATCCCAAATAGCAAACCCTTTGACACACTTTGCCAAAGTGTTTGCAAATGTATTAGGTAGGGAAATGGAAAGTGGGAACAATGGACTAAGAAATAATCACTTTGTGATAGAATTTGGGGAGTGTGATGCCATGACACTTCGTGTGTGGGCTACTATCATAAAACACTCCTCTCATGACAACCATATCATCGACATTAAACCGACTTCGGCCCCCGTCAGAAAATCCTAGAATAATGAAAATCTCAATTGCATTAATAAATTTTTCTTAATTTCACCAAAAAAGAATATAGAAAATCAAATGAGAACATTCAATAACTTACCAGTCCATTTCCACCCTCTCTCGTACTACCAACAATGGTGTTTGTGTCCCTCTCCTCATGCCTCCCCTCGTCACCCTCTCTCTCCTTGACTTGCAAAAGAAGCTGCAACTCTAAGATTTTTCATCTCCCCCTCTCTTACCTCATGTGAAGCTATCTCTCCAATAAGATCGAGACCACAGGCTGATTGAGAAGGGGGCATCTTATCACAAACATCCACCTATAACAATCGAGTCATCAAGACAATTAAAGTATCAAAAACATAAGGCAACTTAAATTTTTCAAGTGCGTGTTAAGTTGTTTTTACCTATTTCTATTTCGCACTACGAATTGAGTGTCTCTGTCAGCGTAAGAGTTGACACAAGGGAATTTCATAATCCTACGCATGCCTACAGTTAGTATATACAAAAATACACAAAAACTACATTGTATCTTTACTTACGAAAGACCAATAATTTCTTACGTTATCATTCGTAGGGGGTCAACATTTTTGCTACTTGTTCCACCCTCTTCTCTAGCTTCCTATTCATGATAGAATATCAAGTTTTTGATTTCCAACCAAGCATAATATATAAAATACTATACTAATCTTAAATTTACCTCTGTTCCGATATTTGAGTTTTTTATTTCCTCTCACTCTCAACCAATGCTCCTCTCTCACCTTTCGCATATCTCGCTTGAATCATAGGCATGCATTGCATCATCCAACTCACTCTTTCCTTCTCAGCTCAACTCCTCGAATCAATATTTACATTCTTTTTTGCAAACTCGATCGATAACCCTCCCCATTGCATTAGAATCATTGCCTAAGGATGTAGTTCACATCCGCCTCCCTCTTTTTCACGTATGCCCTGCTTCTATCTTGAGATATAGGTGATCGTTTCCCGTATGCTTACGAGGTTCTATGGAGGGAAGATTGTATTCTACTTGGCGATGTCTATTTAGTGTATGTAACTTAGAAAACGTAACATCCCCACTATCAACACATGATCCATGTTGACAGACATAACAAATACGACCATTAACATATTCGGTTCTATAATCTACGGGTGGCTCATGGATATCTGAGTGAATGGGCTCAGAAGGACCATCTGATGTATCGCCATCAACTGTTGGAGGATCATCTCCCTTTGCTTCCTTTGTGACGCTTGTGAAATGCGTACACGCCATGTGATGTGAAGGTGCTTGTATCTACGGAGTCCAAGTGCATAACTATTACCCCAACATAAAATATTAAGTATTTTGCAAAAGAAGTAATGTTCACATATTCAAATATTATCATCATGGAATGTGAAGAAACCTGTATGAAAATACAATGATTTCATAATTTTTATCCCAGCAAATGACATAATTGTTACTACGACAAACAATTAATGTTCACAAAGTTATATATTACCGTCTCATTATTTATGTCTTCCCAAAAACATAAGAACAAATTGTGAACATGGATCAACCCATGTCGCCGAGCTTCCGCATGTTTCGTTCATGTATGTTGTCATAACCATCATTGAAGTGACGCATTGTAAATTAAGTTAAACTGAAACAAATGGTGCACAAACTTATTTATTCATATTTTGCATTCATATTGAGAAAATCGTGCACAATAAACGATTTGTGACGAAACTAGCCGCACACATTATTTTTTTCAAAACTGGATACTCAACTCTAGATGTTTCCGAAGTAAACATGAAATATGAATTACAAGTGTGTTAAAAGAGAATATAGGATAAAGCGTGGTGTATCCAAAATGCGGTTTATCAACCAACACTATATGATGTATCATCATATTATCCATAAAATATATAATATTAGTTATTCACAATCTAATAAATAATGTATGCCTACCATTACGCAAAAAGAAAATACAGTGTGTACATATATCATATTGAAATGTCCTCCATGGAAAGTGCTAGAAAAGCTACCACTTCTTGGTTTATAGTGTCCCTAGACACTTGACATACATATAACCTACCTCTGTTAACTTTTACATGCACGTATGAACATTTCACAAAGCGAGATACACTCTTTAGCGCTTGAACTTGAAGAATCGAAAGATTTACATTGTTACATTGGTATACACCAGTCATTTGTTTCACAACAACCATATCATGAGAAAACACACAAATGTTTCGAACATTGTGGCGTATCGATTCCTCAAGACCCAATATCAACACCCTATACTCAGCTTGGTGGAAGGTCATAGTGGCATTTCCGACAATTGTACCTCTTTCTACTATCTTGTTTCCATCAGGGTCGTATAATATGAACAATGAACATGCAATATTTTCGGAGGTATTCAACACTCCATGAATTTCCAATCTCCAAATGGAAACCATGCTTACCTTTACAATTGACAAAAATATATCATAAGCAAACATAAAAAAAATAGAATGAACACTTCACAGTTGACTTTTTCAATACAAACATCAATGGTAAAATGCACTTCTTTAGCTTTCCTAAATAATTAAAAAAGCCTTAGAACTACACAAGATAATTAAACAAAAGTACACTGACCTAGCAAAAGTCTTAGAACTACACAAGATAATTAAAAAAATAAGTAAATAATCAAAGGGGGGCCATATGAATACCGTAAATGATTGGAAATGATAATCACACCAGTACAAACCTAAATTAGACAAATGATCATAACCCATACTTAGTGAATTAGAAAATCGTTACCATTACACATTTGGTACCTAAATAGAATTTTAACATAAATGAATTTTAATAATTTAAACTTGCTATAAAATATCTAAAAATTAGTAATTTAAAAAATATAATCCATAGAAATACATATTAATACTAAGGAAAACATATTTAATCCAATGTAAAACATATTTAATATTTAAGCTCGTGTGAATCAATAATATATTCGAACAACAAAATGAAATATATTTAAGTTGGTGTGAATCAACATTTGACAAAAATTAAATATTTATATAGGTTTTTTTCAAACATGTCATAAGTTTTTAGAACAAAACATATAAAAGCAATAACTATTTTTTTTTGTTTTTAGCAGCAAACTTGGAGCTGCTTCCATGTGCAATCTTTTTTGCACAATTTTTTGGAACTATCACTGGTTTTATGACTAGAACTCCAATCTTCCTCAACTTATGTGGAGGCTCATACTTCTGGGAATCCTCCATCGTGTCATAAGCTAGACCATACCCTCGCAAATGGGGCCCTATAGTGTGGAACTTAGACAAATAAATAACAAAAGTTTCTGGCAAATTAAGTTGGGCCTTAACCATGGCTGTGATTTCCGGTTTGGGCGGCTTATTTTGTTGATGATGGTCTATATAGACCACAAATGTGGACCTCCTGAAGCATTCCTCCCTTTGGAATTTGGGAGTTGTCAATGTTATCCCTACGGGATTAGGAGGAATTGAGCTTCATGTATTCATTTTCACCATGCAAAAGACAAACTAAATACAACAAAACACATGCAAACATAAATATATAATTAATGTTAGTAAGATACATGTCAAATCAAATATACGTCATCTAATATGATAAAATAATCACAATATCCATGAAATATTCAAGTATCGATAAATGCCAACGGCTATCCTTCACCCAAAATGCACCCTCCCATAATATCACAACCATCCATTGTAAAAGGGACGGTTGTGATATTACGGGAGGGTGCATTTCTGAGTGGAAGGTCGGCAGTGACTTTAAAAACCTCTAATTAGAACAATATACCACCCAACTATCGATGTGAAATCCTAAGGGGCAAGCCCCTTCATCACGCAACGATAGTTGGGCGTATCGATGTGGCATCCTAAGGGGCAAGCCCCTTCAGCACGCACCGATTCTTGTCTTTGCAGAGGCACCTGTCCCTATATGCCAAATTGAGAGTCAGAGTATGATATCACATAATTTTTATATCTTCAACTTTCATTAAACATTCACAACATTAAAATTACCAATATTTAACAACTAATAAAATACATATATATACAAATGATCTCCACATTCGCAATATTTACAACTATAATGCATCCAGGAAATCATTTTTTTCCTAATGTATTTAATTTAACACAGCTAAGAGCAACGAAATTAGAACTAACAGCTCGAAGATCACATGCATATTTAACCAATTCCAACATAATATCAACATAATTAACTAGTCTCATACCAGTGATTAATAAACACAAATTGTAGAAATTACCGAATCCTCTATCATTTATTAACAAAGACATGAATACAATAATACCGTAATAATAGACTAGTTCACACTATTATTTAGTGTCTATATACTAAACAAAATATTTGACCATGTCATTCGTTTAGAAAAGAAACTTGATATAAATGATATGATATTTATCTAATGCAAGAAACTCATACATTAAAAAGTAACGATATTGTAAGTGCAAAGGGAATGCAAAAAAATATGCTTGTGTATATGGTTGTGTGGCAACAAATATGTATGAGAGAAGAAGAAAAACAATAAGGCACTAACACAAGTTGTTATGGTTTGTAATGGTTAGACACTACTTTTAAGTTCCCCTAATATTTTAATACAATGGATGATGCACTAAGCTTTTGTTTTCATTTGTAAGGGTTTTCCTCAAATATATCTTATATACATTGTACTACATATATGATTATTTATAATTTATTATTTCTTTTAGTATTATGTTTATTCTTATTAAAATGATTTCTTGATAGTTTTTTTATGATCCTAATCCCTTGTTGTGGTAATCGAGACTTAATTTTGTCAATCATTTTATATGTTATAGAGGAAAAATCCCTATATCATTCTCTATTAATGTATTAAGAAAAATATTTCAATATGAATTCCTAATTTTATAAGTATTATTTAGATATTTCAACATGCAAACTATGTATAAATCTATGAAACAATTTAATAACTAGATTTGTAATAAAATTGAGTGTTTTGAAACATAGAAATTGGCTCATTTTTTTGTTTTTAATATTTTTGTTATTGTTGAATATGACATATGTTATGCAACATTATTTAAGGGGACGAGTGAATCTTTGAACAATGAATAATTTTAGTCTATCATATATAGATATTCCTATGAAAATAACATTATAAAATAAACTTATAAAATTATAAGGATTACATAGTGTATTGCCTATTGAATTGATCTTACTTAATTTGGAGTTTGGAAACATACCTTATGTTAGGCCAAAGGAATATATTATTATGACAGGCATGGTATTTTCATCTTGGTACACTCTAGTTTAATAATGATAAACATTTTGTCAAAATTTAACCGATAATAAAGAAAAATATAGTGTACAACATATGAAATATATATGTTGTAAATAACATCAATAATTAAACTGTATGGCATTACTACTAGATAATATTTACTTCCATAGATGAGTTCATCTTATTGAGACACAATCGTGTATGACAAGAAAGAAGAAATAGTTGAAAATTTCGTTGTTGAAAAACACACTGTGTTTCTCAACATTTATCAAAATCAATTCCCTATCAATTTTATGACATGTCATCCCTGGGATCAGCATATGATGAGCATATTAAATCAAATAACATCAAAAACTACCATACTAAACTAGACAAGCGTTAAAATTTGGAATCTACTATACTGATAAAATTGTGTTCAATGATCTTGTGTACTATATATACTAAATTATGGGTTTTGATTTAATCAGTAAGAAGCATACTTTTGGTGTAGACCTTGATGAATTTCCTATGTCATAAATAATGGACTTGAGCCTTATGGTATGCATTATGGTTATCAACATACTATTTGCATAATTGGAATTATATTTTGGGATATGGACTTGACTCTTACCGTTGATATAGGTATAATGTGATCAATAGCTAGTTAGAACCAACCTTGGCTTGGTTATGTGTAATACTCTTTTGTAGAATACAGTTATGTGATAATGGGTTAAAATTTTGAGTTCAGACTCTGTGACTTATTATTGTGAAAGAAATATTGATTAGCTTATAGGTTTAATGTGTACATTGGAGTATATTAATTATCAACAATTGTTAAATACTATAAAATTGCATAACATAATATGTGACTAGTATTCTTAAGATTTTGAGTTAAAGGAAAAGAATAAAACTAATAAGAAGCACTACTAAAACTATTAAGAATAAATAGGATAATCAACTATATGACTTTATAGACATATGTTTAGAGACATTTTGTCAAACACTTCACAGAGACCGTATTGCTTTGAGGCATTATGTCAAACATTTCACATGTGGCTCAACAAAGGACTCTTTATGGATTCTTTGAGGCATTTGAGTTGTAGTGCTTTGAGGCATGTTACATGGCCGAGAGGATGAGGGTCGAGGAAATGGCTCAGGATAGAACCAAAATGCACAACATGGTAGTGAGAAAATGCATAAGGGAACGAGCCCAAACTGGAATGTAATTAAATATGGCAAAAGAAAAAGGTACCCAGATAGAGCTTGGCCCAAGGGAAATGACCCACATGTAAAACAAGTAAAACCCAATGAGGGGAAACTCGACCCAATAGGAGACTCGGATGTCAATGTGCTATCATCGTATCGTTAATAATATTTTTATATTATTCCACAATTATCTTTTAATAGTTGTTTTAAATCGAACTTGTAGTTTTCAATCTGTGTGATAGTCCATGGAACTAGAAAACCCATAAATGAAAACCCGGTTCTATAAAAAAATGATACCATACAAAACCCATAAAATATGATATAGATGATGGTAATGCGAGAAAGGAACCTGATAAAATATACAAACAATGGTTTTGAATGTCACAAAACAAACATTTGGGAGGGGGTAGGAGCCCTTACTGTAAACGTGATTTGAATCATGCTCCTTCCTCCTTCCTTCGGCTCTGAGCTCCCTCGTACCCTTGAAACCAAATTTCTCTCAACAAAAAATGAAGATTTCTCTCCTTACTAACAACTTTACCCATGAAATATTTGTGTTGTGTGACCAAGAACGTGACAGGGCGTGATTACCACGAGGATTTGTGATTACCAGAGGGGAGCGACGATGGTTTTGTGATTACCAGGTGTACTAGAGATTTTGAATAATGGGGGAATGATTCAAAGTTTGAAGCGGGGCATGTTTTTTAATAATTCAAAATTTTGACCATCCATGTCACTTCATTACCGTGCCACGTGAAAGGGACCTTTTCTTATTTCTCTGCTTTCGGCATGATGGGATGTCGCATGACATCATCTATCTGGTGACGGGGATGGGGGATGGAGCATGATTACAATTCCCTGACGAAGCACCATACATGCATTTTGGGTGGAGGATAACCAATGGCACTAGGGACTCGGGGTGCCGTATGCATGCTTCTAATCTTTTTAAGGAGATTTCGGGAGATGCACCACTTGTTGGATGGACACCTTTAACCTTAGGGGTGCATTGAAAAAAAATAGAGGTTCAAAAAATCACAAAATTAATGTGTCACGTTAGAAATTTTACAAAAAAGTTTTTTTTTTTTTTTTTTTTTCCAATTATCCCACCTAGGCACTACATAACACGTCATATGGTAGACCCAAAATTTGATGTGCATTAAAATACTAGCAATCACATGTTTACAATGCAATGTGAACGCCGAATGGTATATGTTATTTGATTTAGAGGGATAGTTATTAATTTTTTAGTTGATGTTGATAAATAAGGGTGTGATTGATTTTGTAAGAAGCATTAAATTTAAAGGTTCTATCTCTACAGTTCAAATTTGTTACAAATTGCATAACTAAGACGAAAATTCACTTGACCCAATTCACTAAGATGAAATTGACCTGACCCAATTCACTCAAGATTTTGTGGGATGGCTACCAAACTCTCCTCTACAAATTATGAACAACAAACCATAATTAGCAACCATTTCTTATTGGAAGAACACCAAAGCATTCTAAGAGATGGATAAGTCCTCTTATATCATTTGATTAGATGAAGATGTGATTACCCTTTTTAGGATCCTTATAGGAAGTAAAAGACATAATATTTACCATGTTTAAAAGGTGTGCTTAAGGTAATGAATTTTTGGCATTGAGAAAAGGGATCCCCTTTATAAAGAGAATGATGAAATAGACAAAATGATCAAAACAGACCAAACAAGACCATCAGGGAAACTTACGTTAAGTTTTCACCCAAATGCACAATGTTCCTAGTTTTAAAAAATAGGAAAAAGCATAAACTACCCCCACCTAAAAAAAATAATTCACACAACAAATAAAATGGACAAAATTAAAAAATATTTTTTGATAAAAACATTCATCATGCTTCATTAAACTAAATAGCCTCCACTACTATTATTCTAAGCAAATATACCGCTTCAAAAGCAAAGGTTCATAGCCATCCACCTAATAAAAAACTTTAAAAAGGAATATTCTACCAGTAAATTAATGTTCCACTGAATTAATATTTTTCTATTGTAATTTACTTGCACATATTCAACAAAATTGAGGCATGGGATGAACCAAATATTTTTCTACTATAGTTTGCCAAAAGTTTTGGATTCTAACATTACACAACAATTTGAGGCAGAGATACTTTAAAAAATTGACATATCAAAAATCTCAATATTACCTAGCACAGTGCATTCTCAAACTCAAAAATCGTTCATGCCTACATTAAAAAGCTAACTTTCACCATTAACACCTTCTGTATGTGAATATAATGTGGATATGGACCTTTGCTCATAAATTTACGTAAGCGGCTGCATTAACATAAACACAAGGAATCTACTGAAATATAAAACTCTTTCTACACATTAAATCCATTTAACCTACACATTCACCACAAACAAGCCAAACACTCGTCCATTCGGTAAAATAAGCCGGAAATGTTCATTTACTCAGGAAAACTGGCTTTAAAAAAATAGTAGAGCGGATTTAACAGGAGGTGGAAAAAAAAATTCCCAAACTTACATCGCCGCGAAGAGAGACACTCATCCAGACAGTAATGTAAGCAAGAAATGCTCATTTGAGCAAAAATTCTGGCAAAATTGACATACAAGAAACACATCATATTTAAAAACATACGTGAAATAAAATATTGTCTAACACTTTCGTTTCAACCGCTAATTCTTCAACGAAAAAATAGCAAAGCAGATTTAACAGGAGGCGAAATAATTATCCAGTCTTACATTACAAATTCTTCATGTCAGCGAAGCCATAGACTAGTCCATACAATAATCTAAGCAAGAAACATGCATTTAAGCTGAAATTTTGGCAAAACTGACATACAAAAAACACATTATTATAAACAACAAAGATTAAACCCTAACAGAAATAGTAACTATGCTCACGCTTCATCCGTAAATTCTTGAAGGAAGAAACCTTCGATACAAATTATATACCAAAACCATTACTAAACAGAAATCTTACCCATTGAAACAAACATGCAATTGTTCACATTAAAAGTAAAGTCAAAGCAACATGCAAAATCAGAAAAGTAAAATTGTTAGAAAAGAAAAAAGTAAAGCTGTTAAAAATATCAAAAGCAAAGGTTACTGTATGCATAAGCTATAAAATAAAATTTAAAAATAAAAGCAAAATTGTTAGAAAAACAAAAAGCAAAATTGTTAAATTGTTAAAAATAGCAAAAGTAAAATTGTTAAAAAATAGGGAACAAAATTGTTAACAATAGCAAAAACAAAATTGTTAAAAATAACAAAACCATCATTTAGGCCGTCAAATTTGACACAGTCCCATGAATGTCCACAAAGCCTTTTCCATAGGGGTAACGCCTTCGACATAATTATAATTGGATGGCGAAAAGATGACTAACACTTATCACTTTAAAACTTACAAGTTTTGACATGGTGTGCAGACAAGTTAACATACATAGGTAAACCTAAACTCATTCGAGCATGGAAAATTTTAGTGGCTAATATTCAAAATTTGGCTAAATGTAGGAATTTGGCTATTTTTACAACCATAGCACTCTTCATGTTTCACCTAAAATTTCCACATATATTAATTTTCCCATGCAAATAGCCAACAGATATCCAATTCCAACATATATTTTTATTGAATCACCACATGATTGATGGGACGAGATTTTAAAATATTCTTGGATCTCCAAGAAATATATGGAACCTTCCAAGTCATTTGGTCTCATTCATTGACATTTTTGGGAATGTTTTTGAATTTTGATTAAATTGGCCATCGAAGAGAGTCAGAATACCGACACATGTCCTTGTTGATGCTCTTGATCTGCACCATGTATCTTCTTCCTTGGTCGTCATGTGTCCTCCATTGATCACTAACCCAAGATCTCACCCCATCTCCAAACCTGAAAGTTATATTAATTATGGATTATTTTGTGGGCTTCAATTCCGCTAGAAGCCTTTCATTGGGAGATCATCTGGAATGGTGACACGTGTCATGTCTTTGGCGTGGCTTTTGGATGTTTGGTGGAGTCTCTATAACTAGTGGGTCTTTTAAATTTGGTGGCCTTTCAAATGTAAAGTGGTCCTCTACTTGCAAAGAATGGCTAAGTCCATAATATGATAAGTTATCCTTCATTCACCACTCCATCAAAAATTTCCTTCAAAAAATATATCCTATTTTCGCCAATGCCACAAATGCTGATTTTAGATAATTTACCAACCCAAAGCAAATCTGGTTTTGGCCATATTCGCCATGATTTCTATAAGTTTTTTTTTCGATGGGTTCCTTAAAATTTTCCCTGCATACGAGCATATATTCATTTCCTCCCCTGTCACTCCCTTACCTCCTCCATTTTCAACGACGCACCATTGCCCCATTCACACTGTCATTAACTGCCATTATTGAGCCATAATGTGTTTTGTGGTTCAAATGAAAATTTTGTTTTAATGTAGGTTGAGGCCAATAATATAACCAAGAAAAATAAAAAATGAATAATACTAAGACAACCTTCCACTAATATCTTTCACACATCACATGGAGATGCTTGGTGCTCCGATTGTTTGCAATTTATAAGTTATTGTTTTATTTGTGCTTGAATAATTAACCTCATACCACTAATATCTTTCACACATCACATGGAGATGTTTGGTGCTCTAGTTGTTGCGATTTATAAGTTATTGTTTTATATGTGTTTGAATAGTTATCATCATACCACTAATATCTTTCACACATCACATGGAGATGTTTGGTGCTCCAAGTGTTGCGATTTATAAGTTATTGTTTTATTTTTGTTTGAATAGTTAACATCATACCACCAATATCTTTCACACATAACATGGAGATGTTTGGTCCTCAAGTTGTTGGAATTTGTAAGTTATTGTTTTATTTGTGTTTGAATAGTTAACATTATACCTACACCACCAATCTCTTCAAAGGTTATTACTGAAAAAATTAGAGGAAATTTATAAGGCTAGGTCCCATTGGGGTTGGGGTCAATGTGCATGTTTATGGCTTATTCAAGGAGACTAAACCACTTAGTATATTTTAGGTGTGATTGATAAGTATTTGTTTACTTTTGTTTGGGGTCAATGTGCATGTTTATGACTTATTCAAGGATACTAAACCACTTGGCGGATTTTCGTTGTGATTGATAAGTATTTGTTTAGTTTTGTTTGAATGGTTAAAACCATGCAAACATGTATGTTCAGAACATATCCACATAATTATTACAAAATTATACAAGAAACAAATAGGGTACATCAACATGTGGCATGCATGTAAATAGGTGCATTTTGTGTAGGGTATGCTCAATTTTAAAGTTAGGGAAGTGAACAAAACTTTATTATCACATCACATATGCATGAGAGAAATTATATGAGAATTTGTAAACATACTCTTTTAAAATTCTATTTTTTCCCTAAACCAATGTATGAGAAAATATAATACTTTTTGAGGTGAATTATTGGGACTGAATCTTGTACTTTAAAGAGAATATATATTTTTAATCATATATAGTATAGCATGTGGTGTCAAATAATATGAGGTAAATTTTAGTTTTGAGGAAATATAATTTTCTAACTATACGATTAACTAAAAAAGGGGAGACTATGGCTATGCTAGCGTGGATTTAGTTAATCTAATAGGAGGAATAAAATAATGTAAATGAATAAGTCAAGAAATTATGTAAACCAACTAAGATAATATGCAAAGTGATAAATGATTAAACTAATAGAAATAAAAACCCTGAATGTGCATAAAGTAAATGGAAAGGAATTAGCTGATTGTTGGATATTGTTGGACTGTATCGCACATCTGAATAGAAAACCAGAGAGGAGGAACAACTGTGCTTGGGTCTGCGGATGACAAATCTGGAGATTGTATCTAGACTAGAGCACCTGGGAAGGGATTGAGGAACCTACGGGCACTTTGGTTTTCCACTTGGGCACCTTGGTCTCTGTAAAAGCTTTGGATTTGGGTTTTGCAAGGCCGAAAGTTGATTTGGAACCCTCGTTGTCTATCACACTAGATCTTCTGAACTGTGTCGTATGTCATCAATAAGCCAAGATGCTTGAATGATCTGCAAGAGAGAGAAAAAAGTATCAAAACCCTAAAAAAAGATGCAAAATTAATGGGTCGACTAACCTCAACTGCCACAATAGTGGTCTTACTACTTTGAGTGCTACATTACATTTTAGACCCAAATGTAGTTCTGGTGAGTGTGTGCATAAAGCTCCCTAGGCACTCTTGTGTTAGTCGCACTTAGTGAAGTAGTGAGAAAGAACTAAATGTAGAAATATAAAAGCATGTGTGTATGGAATAAAATAGAATAGAAGCCCTCCCCCTATGAAGTGTGTGTGATGCAAAATCCCTAGCTTGTGCCTTAATGATGGAGCTATGTGTATGAAAGATGTACTCCTAGATGGCGTGATAGTAGTAGATGATGCTAGGTCCCTCATTATGGTCTCATAACTTTATATTTATAGGGATATCTTGTTCCAATTTCGTAATTAACCCCGAAATGGCTGACTATGAAAAAGATAAGTACAAAAAATAATTGGAAAGAGCCCAAAAAGAGAGGGGAAATCTCGAGAAGGATCGAGGCACCCAGGTGAGACCAGGGCACCCATGGGCGCCCCAGTACCACCCTGGGCATGCCAGTCAAGGCTAAAATCATAGGAAGAAAATCTGGACATGTGCGGGAAATAATGGAGAGAATAGAAAAGTAAAATAAAATAAAATATCCATGGGACATTGTTTAATTAGTACTTTCTTTAATTGAGAACCTTCTCAATAGTAGTATGAGACCGGGATAAATATTTATCTAAAGTGCTTGATTTTGTGCCTACATTTTTCCCCCACTTTATGTTGGTGAGCTGAAATCTTGGTAACATAAGGTATATAGAAGTGCGTACCTTATGCCCATGAAGATTGTAGTAGAAATGTGCCAAAGGACTAGACAAAAGTGTGGAGTGATAAAGATATGATGGAGGAGCGTGGAATATAATTATGAAAAATGCAAAAAGGTGATGAGAGTGAACCTAGGGTGGAACGTGTGTGTATGTTATTGATGTGTGTACCTACATGGTTAGCATGCAAGGTGTGTCACCATGAAGTGTGTGTTATAGACGACGTTATTGTTGTTGCCCCGGTTTGACTATTCATACGGTCGAATCTGCAAGGAGAAAACACTCAAGTATTCAAATATATATGTGTGAAAGTGTAAAAACTCTATGTAAAGTACACATGTATATGAAATTATGTAAATGTAAAATACGCAAATGTAAAGTATGTGAAATGTAAAAAGTGTAAATGGAACATGTGCACCTGATCCATGTCGAGAGAAAGAGTGAAGAAGGATATCCTGTACTATGAGTTTTTGGGTGATCTCACGCCACCCTGGCTGAATAAGTTTAGGGAGTAAACGCTCTGTGTCCTCCAAGCTCTAACCACTTTTGTTGAAATGTGTGTGAAGAGATCTCTGTACTATTCTGGGGTTTTTTGGTGATCTAACGTTGGCGGTAGAAGAAGTATAGGGAGAAAATGCTTTGTGTCCTCTAACCTTTAACTTCTCCTCCAAATGTTAAGGACTCCCTGTCCTATAAAAACCACTATGTATGGGGCTCATAGACTGGTATGAACCCACTCGTTGTATGTAAACCCACAATGCCAATGGCGAAAATTCATCGTATTGAATCAAGTATAAGCTGCGATATGTTAGTATGTGAACCCCCAAATGATGTCCCCCCTCTTTGAGGTCATATGTGACGTTGCTGATAGGAGAATGCAGCCCCAAAAGAGGGTTAACCGCATTCGAACCTGTGTACCCTAGAAAGTGCTTGGTAGAAACCAAGGCATGCACAAACAAGCAAGGGTAGCCATAAACAAGTACAAGCAAACAATGCATGCATATAGAAAACAAGTGTAACTACATAGACAATGTATGCAATATAAACACACAAGGAAACAAGCAAGTAGGCCACACAAAGCGGGCCGTAAACACGGGAAATCACTCATAATTTTGTAAGACACACAAGGCTGTCATGTCTGCAAACAACAAGAAAAGCACACAAACGTAGGGAAAAACACACATACAATGGAAAACAAAAGTAGACAAGTACAAACAAGAAAACAAGATGTCATGGAAACATATAATCCTGCGAAACAAGTGCTACACATGGAACACTTGTTAGCATGTTAGAGTAATAACCAATATGTCAAAGCGTGAAAAACCAAATGTAAAGTGCTAAGTATAAAATGGAACAACAACACCTGAGAGAGACGAATGTGGATGCCTCCAAAGAACCAACCAGTATAGGAAGGGTAGAAGGTGAACATCCATGTCGCATGTAAGAGTCATGTATCTGCGATCACACTAAACAAAGGCATGAAAACACATGTGTGGATGATATAGATAATGACATATAAGAAATTAAGCTAGCATGCGTAGTAAAGTGAGCATGTGAAACACTAGTAAGAAAGAGTAAATGCCCCCAAGACAATGCAATATGTTGTGGATGGATGGAATGGAATGTAAAATGGAATGATAGGAGCAGCATGCCCCCCGAGTGGATGGAAGTGTATTCAATGAGGTTCATTTTGTTTTCCCCCTTAGCATTCAAGAATGAACCGTAAATGAGAGTGCATCATTAGGAAATGGTCGAGTAATGTTTATTGTATCTAGCGTGTTGTGATGAATGTATGTAGTGGTGATGAGATGCAACATATGTAGAATATGTGTGTGAAACTTATGGCCAAAGCGTATATCATGAATTGATGATCGTAGGAGTGATGATGTAGCCTTAAGATTAGATCATTGGATTATGAATGGTAAAGGAAGAGGTGATTTAACCTACAGTGTATACCACTATAAGATAAATAAGTAAACGATGATTTAGCCCTAGGCGTATATCACTATAGGATGAAAAAGGATGAGTGATGATTTAACACTAAGTATATATCACTACATGATGAATAATATGGAGTGGTGATTTAACCTATGGTGTATACCACTATAAGATGATATATAAGGAAGGTGGTGATCTAGCCTAAATCGTATACCACTACCAGATAACGGGAAAGGTGATGAGTGACGATTTAGCCTGAAGTGTATGTCACTATCCTAGGAATGGTGTGGGATGAAATGTCACATGGTGAGTGTAAGGTTCATTTGATTAGTAAACCCTCGATAGTCGAGTTTGGATCGTGGAACTAAAGTGTGTCATAGGGTGGTGAGTACAACACGTAGAAAACAATATAGTATGTATGGTGAAACTAGATGACCATGTGATGAATAGAATGTGTAAATGCGTGGTGTGTAATATGCAACGCTAAATGTAACATATTTAGGTAGAATAATGTAAGATGTAAAGATAAAATGTAGAGATATGATCATATGTAATGAAAACTAGCGTAGTTTTAGAATGTGTACGAGGTTATTATGCACAATGTATGATGTATGTATTACGTAGGATGAATTAGGTATGGTGATACACATGTATAATAATAGTAGAATGTAAAATAGATGTGGAATGCATGGGTGTATAATGTGTGGATGTGGATGATGTAATGTGTAATGCCTAGAGTGTAGTGTGTGGGGTTCAGTGTAGTAATCCCTCAATAGTCCAGTGTGAACCGAAGCACAAGAGTGTTTCATCGGGTAATGACAGTGCTAAAATGTGTAATGAGTATACGTATGTTATGAGATTGATGTATGAGAATGAAAAATTTAGATAAGCATAGATGCTAAGAATAAGGGGGAGGGATGTTAAAGGATATTCCCCCCAAGTGTATGATAATGCGTAACAAGTGATAGATGGTTGTATGAATGAGTAATTATATAATAGATGAATATGTGAATGTAAGGTGAAATGAGGTTCTTTATTGGAAAAGACCCTCAACGGTCATATAAGAACCCGAAGAATATGAGTGTGTCATCGGGATGGTAGAGTGATAAGAGTCACCTACCAAAGACCCAATTTACGTGCGGTGGGACCTTGTTGGTCAAGGTTTTTATTAGAACTAGGTGGTGGTAGTGCAAGTGAAAATTTATCATACACAATAGGAGAAGGATTGGTTGCTTTGAAAAACTTAATTGGTTGGATATTTCCCCCAAGTGTATGATAATGCGTAATAAGTGATAGATGGTTGTATGAATGAGTAATTATATAATAGATAAATATGTGAATGTAAGGTGAAACGAGGTTCTTTATTGGAAAAGACCCCTCAACAATCATATAAGAACCCAAAGAATATGAGTGTGTCATCGGGATGGTAGAGTGACAAGACTCACCTACCAAAGACCCAATTTACGTGCGGTGGGACCTTGTTGGTCAAGGTTTTTATTAGAACTAGGTGGTGGTAGTGCAAGTGAAAATTTATCATACACAATAGGAGAAGGATTGGTTGCTTTGACAAACTTAATTGGTTGGAGTTTAGTTTTGAGAGGAGGTCATGTTGTCTTGATTCGTAAAGGAGATTACATAAGTTGACTTTGTAATTCAATAGACGACTGAGTAGGAGTTAGTGAACTAATGTTGATAGGTGGTTGCTTAGGAGTTACTTGAGTGATGTCATCTTGATGCTCATTAGATGGAGAAAAAGTGACATCAGAAATAGGATGAGTGTTTGTTTGACTAGGAGAAGAATCAATATGATCATGTGAGTAATTATCAATATCAAGCATGTAATGGATCAGAGGGGTATCTAAAACCTCCTTAGAAATATTAGAGGGAGGCTTGCTAGTAGAGCAGATGAGCTTTCTTAGATGAATCTTGACTAAGTGATGGTGGAATAGACTTAGGATCCCATGTGGGTGTAGTATTTGTAAGTGGATGTACAATAGGATGTTTTCCAGTGAATGAAATAAATCCCTGACGTTCAAGATGTTTGACTCTACGTTGTAAATCATATCAATCATGATCGTTATGTCAGTTGATTTGATGATAATGACAATATGGATGATCTTGATACTTTATTAGGTGACAAGGATGATAACAATCAATAGACGGTAAGGGTGAGTAATTGACGACTAAGAAGATTAGTAATAATTAAATGTGGCTTAGTATTGTGATCAAATATGAGAGGTTCTGGAAACGACATGACTTGAGGTTCAACTAGATGACATGAAGTGGACTGTAGTCACAAAATATTGCACATTAGACATTATTTAGCCTAGTTTCATACTACTATTTAGAAGGTTCTCAAGTGACTAAAGTATTAATTAATCCCACCTTTTGGCCACATTATTTTACTTTTATTTCGTCATTCCCGCATATTTACTTATACATGCCTAGTCTGTTTCGTCATTTTCCACCATTTTAGCCTAAATTGTGGCGTCCCTACGCTATATCTTGGGGTGCCCCTGGTCCCACCAAGGGTGCCCCGGTCCATTTTTAATTTTCCCTCCATTTTTTGGGCTCTTTATGACCGTTTTTCATACTTATCTTCTTCATATTTGACCTTTTCAAGGTTAATTACAAAACTAAAGCTTGAGAATCCTATAAATATAAAGTTATGAGACCATAATGAGAGTCCTAGTATCACACTCTACTATCACTCCATCTAGAGTTGCATCCATTAGTGTCATGCATCAAGGCTAGATATTTGCATCACACATCACAACATAGGGAGAGGGATTCTATTCTATTCCATGCACACATTCTACTACATTTTTCTATAGTTATTATTTCTCGCTACTTCACAAAGTGTGACTGACATGAGATCACCTAGGGAATGACATGCACACATGCACCAGAACTACATCCAGGTCCAAAATGTAGTGCAACGCTCAGTGATAATTCCACTAGTTTGGTGGTGAGGTCAGTAAGACCCATTCATTTTGTATTTTTATTTTTCTTATGGTTTGATAATCCTTTCCTCTTTGTAGGTCATCACATCATTATCCAACACATTCAACACAACTTCGCAGATCTAGTATGACAAAAAGAGAGGTTTTCATATCAACCTGTGACCATACAGATTTTAGATTCTGAGCATTTACAGAGACTGGGGCACTTAATCTACAGATCAAGGCACCCCATGGTGCCTCAGTTAGTTCAGATCCACCAGAGCTGCCCTTTGTTGGACCTCCGAGTGTTCGTCTTTGCTTCTGGAAACTACAATCAGACCTGCGACAACCTACAAAAGTCTTCTATTATTAGTAGAGTCCTTTTCTTACTCTTCTCTTGCATATTAGGGTTTATTTCCATTAGATTTAATTATTCAATCATTTTACATTACTTTGGCATACTTATTTACAACATTTTACTCCTCCTAGTTAGATTAACTAGGGTTACTATTTCCGTGCATCTAGCCAATTTTAGATAACCATTTTGGTGAACCCGACTCCTTTCATTATGGCTATTTTCATTCATGACTTCTTACTTCTTCACCCTGAGTTACATGCTAAGATTATTAATCTTTTAATCACTACTTGTATTCTGACGACACTCATCCGAATATAGTGTATAATACTTTTGCGGATGCTTTCTCTCACCACATTACTTTTCCATCTTCTCCTCATAATGATTTTGCTCCTTTTGATAATGATCCACTTTTGCATATTATCTCTCACATCTATAATGTTGTTGTTAAGCGTAACTTAATTGATAATGAATCTGAGCTTAATTTATGTACCAAGGATTTATTAAATCTTTAGGCCTCAATGATTGTGACATTAATCCCTATAGTATTTCACTACGTGCTTATGATGGTTCCACCCGCCCATGTCTTGGTCACATCACACTACCCATCACTATTGGTCCTAAAACCATCAAAATGGTCTTTTTGTCATGGATTTCCCCATTGCTTACAATTGTCTACTTGGTCGACCATGGTTGCATGCCATTTGAGTTGTCGTGTCTACTTTCCACAATTGTTTTAAGATCTTACACGAGGGCATGTAGTATACTGTTTTTCGTGACCGTGATCTATTTCAGTTGTAGACACCTAAATTTCGATTTTGTAATCTTATTTCCAAAACAAACACAAACCACTCTCATTCTTACCAATTCCAATATAATTAGTGATTTTCACTAATTAACTAACATTTCTTACCACTTTGGTCAATTAACAATTCTTTATTGATTACCAAACCTCTTTCACATTTAGGATGCCAGTTTACAATGAATCGTAAGTTAAAATCCTCTTCAAAACAAACAATTAGCAATTATTAGCTAATTAAGCCTATTTTGCCCTTGTTTTGGTCAATATACCCTATTATTGGCTCAAACCCCTCTTCCAACCACTCAAAATCACCCCACTTCTCTCCACAATGTCTCAACAAGCTTCAAAATATTTTCTTAGCCGCCTAGTTAACCCTAAACGGTTGATTAAGGCTCCACACCTCTTAATCACTTGGTAATTCACTAATTATGATTAGAAAAGCTTAATCATGATTAGTAATTCTAATCTAATTTGGTCTTTTTAGTTCCACATGCACCAAAATAAAAGTTTTTCCCAAATGGAAAACTATAAAAAGAGTTCACCTGATACCTTAATATTTTACACCATGCTTTGATTTTTTTGGAATATAGGGTAAAAAGAGGGTTTTAGAAGGTCCCACAACCTTTTACAAAAGATCCCAAAAGGCTAGATTTTGCAATGAAAATTACATATAGTAAATACCCATGAAGATTCCAAAAAGGCAGTAAAAAAAAAAGTCACTAAACAAAAGAGACAAAACATCAGATGAGCTTTTTCAGCTCAATCACAACATTTTTGGCACTAGGGGAGCCGAATCTTCAAGCAAGCTGGTCCGCAAGAGTGAGGAGCTCCACACAATCTTTGGCAATTGTAGTTCTGGTGGAGTCAGTGTAGGTCTCCCAGGCCTTAAGGACCGAGAAGGAGTGTTGCAACTTGTTCAAAATGGAGGAAACCAATTCCACCCTACGGTCATCCCTCTGATTTCTAGCGTCAGCAGGCTCAGCTGGAGTGACGTCTTTGTTCGAAGGTGATTTCAAAATGTTAGCAGGGGGCTCACTGTCAGCAGAGTTAGAAATAGCATAATCTTTCTGGATGGAAGGGTCTACGTCAAGTTGATCATCATTCTTTCCCAAATGCTTCAAGTCTAGGAGTCAGGGTACAATTTAGCAAGACCCAGAATATCGTTAGCAAGAAGGGGGTCAAGGCTAGAGATAGGGGAGGATGCCATGGTCCTGTGTCGCAAAGCATCTAGAAAAAGGCACGATTGGTCGAGAGGGTGGGGGTGGGGCTAGCAGGAGGAGTAGAGGGGATGAAACCATCAAGGGATGAGCCCAGGATGGCCACCTCGGAGTCTGAGTCCGAGGAGATGTGCAAGCGGTGGTGGTGGCTGGACGAGGGGAGGGAGGTGGAGGAGGGGTGAGGGGACGATGTGGGGGTGCGGCGGAGATGACCAGTCTTGGGGAAAATGGGCAATATCAGAAGGTGGGGCAAGTAAATTTAAACAACGAGATATAATAAGCCCTGATGGAGGATAACACCCTCCCCATCGCGGGTGAGATGGATGGAATGCTCCAAGGACTGGAAGAGAAAGGTGGCAAGATTAATTTTCTTTTCCCAATGAAGATGCGAAAGGATAAAGAAGTGGGGACCAAAGACAAGGTGGTAGCAGTCATCAATGGTGAAATAGTACATGATAAATTTTGTAATTCTATCCCATGGAGGGGGCAGAGAGTCTCGAGTGTAGCCCGAAAGATACTTGACTGGCTTCTCCCCCTGGGTGATGAAATCCTGCACCTCGCATGGAGAGAGTGTTTGTGATAGACATCTCCAAAAGCAGGAGACCAGTAGCCACCGCAATTGCGTTGGTGGAAATAGTGAAGGAGGTGTTGCCGATGTGAACCCGTCCACTCGACCAGGAGGCCATGGCTGCGCATAGGAGACCAAGGCCGAATGGCCCGCCATCCTTTCAAGAAATGTGGTAATGCCATTCTCCAAAAGGATGCTCCAAACCTCCGCATCCTCCTTCAGCTCACTGTAGGAAGCATGCTCGATGCGTTTCAGCTGCCCTCCCATGTTGTTAGTTTCTTGATAATGAGTGCAAGGGAAGGGGTGCTGGGGGTCCTTAAAAAGCCCACCCAGAGTGTGGGAGTAGTCCACCTCAACATCATTACGTTCCGCCTAAGACGTGAAGTGGTTATGAGGAGGAATGTCATGTCACGTGAAAAGATCCACGAGTATGAAAAACCTCCTCCTTTAATTTTTCAGTGCCAATGGTCTAGTCATATTTATGAGAGAATCATGACCGCCTTCATTAGGAAACTTAATAATGGCAAAGCTGACATCCAGGAAGTCCACCCCCTCCACAGGCTAACACGAGGAAGAAAGGTCATGCTTGGTAATTTGAAGGAGGTTGGCTGGGAAATTATCGACCAGGTTTGTTGGTCTTCAAGGAGAACACCAATGTTGGCTAAGCAATCCACCACTTTGTTACCTTCATGAAGGATATGCTGAAAATGGATCTGTTGAAAGTTCTCGTTACAAGATGCGGATATCCACAATAATATTTTGAATGGACCATTCCCGGTGTTAGCCGACTTTGGAGATTTATGATGTTGAGAGAGTCACTTTCCACTAGAAGAGGTTCATTACCAAATTTGAGAGTCAGCTCCAGACCCTTGAGGATGGCTAGGGATTCCATTTGATGGTTGGTCCCAAAGCTGAAATTAGCGGCAGTAGCAGCAATATGGAAACCAGAAGAATTTGAAGAATGGCTCCCCCTCCAGACTTACTAGGGTTTCCCTTCAAGGCACCATCAATGTTTAGTTTTCTCTAGCCGGAGGGAGGAAGCCAATGCACAGCCACGCGAGCCGGAGCAGGGGTCTTAGCCGAAGGAAGAGTCACCAACTGTAGATGCCACTCCTAGTTGTTACAAAGCTGAAGTTTTTGCTGATACTTGTTCTAGAAATAATTGTTGATATTATCCTGGAAGGTTAAAGTGATCTGGTTGGCCACTCAATCGGGGTCCATACTCTGGTCTTTGAAAATCCTTCTGTTTCTTTCCTTCTAGATTCCCCAGAGGCCGTGGGGGAGGAGAAGTTTCCAAGCCAGCGCAAGGGCAGGGTGGGAGAAGGGGAGCACCATTGGTTGAGGGTTTCTGAATGGACTCGGGAAAGGTCCAGAGCACTCCCATACGCGACAGAAACCAATGCCAAATAGCTTGGGAGAAGGGGCAATGGAGCAAAAGATGGGAAGAGGATTCCACAACATTTGCACAAAGCACACATCTAGTGGGAAGAGAGAAGCCCCTTCTTTTCATATTTTCTCCCGAAAGGAAAGCATTCTTGGAGGAGAGCCAGGAAAAGAAGCCAATTTTGGGAATAGATTCTTTGGGCTAGATTTTGTAAAGGGGAGGACCAGAGCTGGAGCGCGGCATATGGAGAGGTAAGCAGCTTTAACCGAGAAGGACCCAAAGGGGGAGAGGGGCCAGATAAGGTCATCCTTAGGAAGGGAGAAAGGAATATAGATAGTGGATAGCTCTACTCTTAGCAATTTCAAGAGCTGACTTTGATGTTCCCTGATTCCCATCCAATCCGGGATGCTCCAGGAGGGGATGGAATTTGCCAAAGTCCAATAACCTAGAGACTTTCCTGCCATGATGATTGATGAGGGTTCTTCTAACAGGATCCCAGGAAGGGTTAAGGCCCAACGGCTTTACACCAATCCAGTGATCATACCAGAAGTCAATAAGTCTACCATTCCCAAACCTCCATTTGGTGCCAGCACGTAAGAAGGGGAAGGGAGTTGATGATAGAATTCCATATAGTCGAGCCACGGGGTGGGGTAGAAGAAAGAAGATCCTCATTAGGAGAAAGATACTTGGATCTAAGAAGTTGAGCCCAGTGAGAGTTACCTTTCATGACTTCCCAGCCAATTTTAGCAAGAAGGGAAACATTCATGTCAGCCATCTATCTTATCCCAAGACCTCCTAGAGAGGTCAACTTACACACTTCATTCCAAGAAACAAGGTGGATCCACTTTTTCTCTTCCACTCCCGACCATAGAAAGTGTTTTTGAATTCTCTCCACAACTATCTTCACCAAGTTAGGCACTTTGAGAAGAGACATGAAGTAGATAGGAAGACTCTAGAGAGTGGCTTTGACCAATTGGAGTTTGCCTGCTTGGCTGAGCAGAGCCCCTTTCTAGGCAAAAGCAATTTTTTTCAGATATCTTTTAATGACAGGATCCCAATTTTTTTTATTTTTCTTACCCTTGAAGAGAGGGATGCCCAGGTAGGAGGAGGGGAGATCCACAATTTTGCATCCAAAAATATCAGCAATCTTCCTCTGAGTCCTAGGGGGAGAATTAATGAAGGATATGCTGCTCTTGTTGAAGTTGATGGTTCTTGAGAAGCAACTTGGTAGAGAGTTAAAATTTCCAAGAGCACACGGGATTCTACAATAGAGGCAACACTCAATAGAAGAGTATCATCAAGAAAATTGACTATGAGTGGCCGAAGGTATGTTGGAGGTGATTTTCATACTAGTGATGATAGATTGGTATTTAGTAGCCTCTAGAGCTCTGCTGAGAGTATCAGCCATAAGAACAAAGAGGAAGGGGGACATGGGTCACCTTGTCTAATTCCTCTGCTGCTTTTGAAGAAACCGGCTGGGATGCCATCTATGAGAATCGAGAAGCAAGGAGTCACAATACAAGAATAGATCCAACTGCACCATCTTTTATCAAAACCATAACTTTCCAAGCACCCGATCAGGAAGGTCCAGCTGACTCTGTCAAAAGATTTTTGCATATCCAGCTTGAGGATCATTCCAGAGGATTTCGAATGATGGGCAGAGTGGATTGCTTCATGGACTATGATGATACCCCCTTGGATGAGGCACCCGCTAATAAACTGTTCTGGTTCTAGGAGATGAGAGCATTCATTAGGGGTTTAAGCCTAGACGCAAGCATCTTAGTGATGATTTTGTAAGCAGTGTTGCATAGGCTGATCGTATAAAGTTGGAGACAACCTTAGAGCCCAGAAATTTGGGAGCAAGGGCTATGAAAGTGGTGTTCCATTCTTTGAGAAGGCCATTACTCGTCTAGAATTCATTAACAGCCTTGAAGAGGTCCTGCTTGATGATTTCCCAGAAAACTTGGAAGAAAGCAACAGGGAAGCCATCCGGACCTGGGCTTTGTCACCCTTCATGGTAAAGACTGCTTTGTGAATTTCCTCCATAGCGAAGGGTCTGATTAAGTTTCGTTCATCTCAGCTGACACCAGATGAGGGATATGTTGCAACATTTTGGACATTGTTTGCTCAGAAGGGGGTTGCTCTACCGAAGGAGGTTAGAATAGAAGGAGACTAATTCATTAGAGATGTCAATATCAGAGGTTAATAAGTTACCAGAAGTAGACAACAACTCTCTGATTTTGTCTCGATTTTGTGCTTGGAGGCTGTGATGTGGAAGAATTTGGTGTTACGATCACCCTGCTCGAGCCGAGTGCATGAGATCTCTGCCTCCAATAGGTCTCCTCTTCTTGAAGGGTATTGTGGTATTCGTTAAGAAGGGAGTTTTATTATTTATGGAGATGTTCCAATCTTCCGTCTATCTCCATTTGAGCTGAGACTTTAGCAATTTCCTGAGACAAATTATGCTTATGAAGTTTGATGCTGCCGAAAACCGTGATCTTCCAAATTTTGAGCTGCTTTTTTATTTCCTTGAGTTTACTGGAAAACTTAAACATGTCAGATCCATTGACATTGATGTCCCACTAGCTTTTAATGAGAGGGTTCAAGTGATTATTTTGAGACAGGAAAGCTCGAACCGAAAAGGGGGTTCTTGATATTCAGATTATTGTTTGTACAGAGCAGAAGTGGGTTGTGGTTAGAAGTAGCACGAGGAAGGGAACTGAGGTAAAAGTACGGATAGAGAGAGATCTAGTCTAGAGAACTTAGAGCTCTATCAAGTCTACTTTGAATATGGTTCCTGCCCAATCTGTGGTTGGACCAAGTGAAGGAAGCACCATGGAGATCCATATCAAGAAGGGAGTTCTCCCGAATAAAGTTAGCTAGTGCTTCCATGCTTGGCAGGAGTAGCAGGGGCACCCCTTATTTTTCGAAGGATAGAGGGAGAAGTTAAAATCTCCCATTATTAGAATGGGGAGATTTCTGCAAGTGCTAATAAAATTTGAGATGTCCTTCCAAAGTTTTTCATGCTGAGACTCAGATTGGGAGCATAGACATTGATGTCAATCCAAGGGGAATCAGAGCCAACTTCTTGGAAGAGTATGCATAAGAAGTTGGGATGTTTAAAGAGACAACTACCTTTGTGATTTTTGGGGTCCCAGAGTGTGCATAATCCTCCGAATTCCCTGCCGAGGGTTGAGACACAAAGGAAGCAGTAGGCCAAATTTTCAAGAGGCTATCATCTTTTTTGAGTTTTGTTTCCTGCAGCATTATGATGTCAGGAGAGTTCTGGAACTTCATATCCTTGATGACCCTCTATTTTTGAAGAGAGTTGAGACCTCTTATATTCCATGAGATGATCTTCATTTCTTAGATTTGGGTTTTCTCCCCACCACCATGGGGATGGTACTCTGTGTTCCTTGAGTGACATTAAGGGATGCTTCTTCTTACTGGAGCTTGACACTACTCGGAATGCGCCCCCTTGCTTTCTCTATTCCAATATCAGGTTTCTTGCACACTGCTACAGGTCCAACGAGGGTTAAAACTTTCACCAGAGGAATGTGCGGAAGGGAGAGCACAGAGTAAGAGGGGAGAGGGAAGGGGGCCCGGGGTTGAGCCCAATGGGGGATCGAGAGGAAAGGATGACAAGAGAGGGAAGGGGAGCTGGAGAAAGGAGGAAGGGGAAGGCAAAAGTGGAGAGGGAGAGGAGGGTGTAACCATTGAGGGGGAGCCTCTACTAAGGGGGAGGATGAGCAAAGTGGGGATCTTAGTGAGGATGGAAGACGTGAGGGGTAGAGGATGGGGACCAGATGGGGAAGCCTTATCGAGTTTGTGTTTATCTCACCTTCTTCTAGGAGAGCAAAGGGGTTGGAAGTAGTGATGGTCAGAGCCTCTTTAGAGGACAACTTTGGACACACACACACACACACACACACACACACACACACACACACACACACACACACACACACACACACACACACACACACACACACATATATATTGGGGATGGTATTAGGGTTTTGGGTTTAGGTTGAGGCTTAGATGGGCATCCGGTAGCTCTATGGCCAATGCTTTTACAAAAGGAGCAGGCTTGAGGGATATATTCATAGTCAATATTTTGCTTCTAGGTCCCAAAATCAGATAGGAGCTCTATCTCTTTTGGGAGAGGGCAACTGACATTGACGTTAACATAGAAGTGGGCATGGATGAATCTAGTTTTTGCCTTAGTGGCTTGATCAACAGCTATTAAAGAACCCATAGTGAGAGCAATACCTTCTATAATTGCCGGGTGCCAGAACTCCAAGGGGAGTCCAGGGAGGTGAACCCATATTGGAGCCTGGGTCATGGTTTTAGTGAGTGGGTTGAAACCCAGAGACCATTTCCTAAAGTAGAAGCCTCTTCTACCAAAGAACCAAGGACCACCCAAAAGAGCCCGTGCGGAGTCCTCTTTCATGCTGAAGGAAAAAAGAATGAATCCGTTAGGCATCACTGCTATTTCAAGCACCCCACATGGATTCCATTTCAACCTGGCCCATTTTTTAATATCCTCAAGTGGGGGTCCTGGGACCCATCAGCTTTCCCACAAGAGATAGATCCCGAGAGGCAGCAGCAGCCTCTATGATGTGGGAGGGGATGTGAAGGGAGAAGGTCCCATCCATTAGAGTTGGAGAGAGCTTGTCCGTATAAGGGGCAGAGGTGGAACCCTCCACTATTTTATTCCAATATTCAAGGGGCTTGGGAGAAAGAGCCCCGAGAGGAGGGACCCCCGATCCGGACAAGAGGGGTCCGACATCTGAGCTAGCACTAGAGGTTACCAGGAAGCAGAGGTGGCGAGGCTAGGGCAGCACAACGAGTTTTTTCTAAAGATTAGATTATAATATTGCAGTGAATTCTATTCATGACCCATTATTATTTGGAGGTAAATGTGGGAATTTCATGAATAATGCTCAGAATATGAAGGGGAGCATGCAGGAGTAATTGCGTGTTACACCATGATTTGATTAGTAGCCTCATACAATACATATGTTAAAGAGCCTAAACTCCTTTAAGGATTCACATGCTAATCTTTGCCTAAAGCATTCATTATGGTTCTTAGGAGAATATCTATCATGGCCTTGTAGTCTTTGCTAGAGAGATCTTCCATTCCCAATTTGATTACTCCTAGATCTATTTAGGTCTGTGTTAGGTAATCAGACATACTAATAGGCATGCTTAGATGTTAGATGTTAGTTTCATTTAATTTCCATTGTTGTGCTATTAAGCTTTTATCATTAATGTTTCATTCTATGCTTTATATTTAACTTGAGACTATGTGGTACTATTATTGCTTTAAACTAGTTCATTTGTGCTAAATTTTTGGGTGTTATCATTTGGCATGCTCTAGTGGGACTCAAACCCCATTTACATTCATTCTCAAGCTTTTAACATAGTTTTAAAAGTTTTAGATTTCAATTTTTCTTAGATTAACTTCAAATTCTTAGATTAGATTCAAGTTTTTCTAGCTTACTTTCAAGATTTATAGCTTAAAATTCAAAGTTCTTAGATTAAATTCAAAGTTTTCAAGCTTTTTAGAGTAGTTTTCAAAGTTTTGTAGATCAATTTTGTAGCTAGGTAGTTGTTTCAACTAGATTAGTGGTAGAAGTTGTGTTTTCATGTTCTTTGTAGGATATAAGGAGGCGAAGCCCTGTCAAAATTACCTCAAAATACCAAAGATTTGATCTTTTTGAAGAAATTCCACTCAAAACTCAGATTTTGATCACCTACAAGAAGGTTTACACCTATGCCTTGAGGAGTGTGCATGTGCATCCAGAAGCGTGCCTGTGCATTAATACCTACACTTGTGCATCTAAAGCCGCGCCTATGCCTCTTTGGCCATGCCTATGCAATATTAGCATTTTGCTCTTTGTGATAGACTTGTGTCTACACATCCAAAAGCATACCTATACCTCTCTGGCCACGCCTATGCACAATTGACTGTGCTTTTTTTGACCGAGCCGCACCTACATTCTCAAGCCTCGCACTCGTGTTTTCTAGGGCGTGCGTGCATGCTTGGAAATCTATGCCTATGCACTTCAAATTTTATGATTTTTATGTCTACTTTTTAAGATTTCTGTCATTTTTAAGGGGGTTTTAGTTGTTGTTGTCAATTTACTTGATTTTAGAGAAATATTCATAACAAAATTTACTTAGGGTTTGATAAGTAATCTTTGTTAAAATTGACTTAGGGTTTGATAAGTGATTTTTCATGCTTTATTTGAGTTTGGAATAGGGTGTGTATGCTCTTCCCTTGCACTTAGTGTGATCTTGGGAATCAAAAACACTTCTAAACCACTTTTTGCTATTTTAGAGTAAGTAAGAAAAATCATCATTCATTGATATGCTTAATCTTTTAGTTTAAGAGCTTTTCACTTAGTAAATAATCAAGGCTAAAATTTGTGTATGCTCTTCCCTTGCACCTAGTGTGATCTTGGGAATCAAAAGCAATTTTAGTCTTTCATTAAGAAGTACTTGGATTAATTAGGAATAAACCTTGTTTTTTTCTTTCAAAGTTTGATAGTAGTTAGTTGATTTTAAAGCATTTTTCATTGTTATTTTCCTATGATATTGTGAATCTTCTTAGAATTAATAATCATTTATGTGAAGGACCTAATGATTGTCAAAGAAAAGAAAGCTCTCTTCAAACCAAACTCTAACTTTCACATGTTCTTGTAGGTTGCCAATGGTGGTCAAAACCAAATTACTTAATCCAAAAGATTAAAAAATACACCACTATACAAAACACTTGATTCCAAGTTGGTTAAGAGATAAATCTTGTCCATTCAACTAGAACATAACCTCTTTGGCATAAGCCTTAAGCTCACAAGAGGGGTGGTTCTAGGAACCCTAAAGTAGTTCACGCAAGAGGGAACCTTGTGAATGAAACAGGAAAGTGCTCCAAATACCCAATTGACTAGTACTCCTTCAAAGATTAGATTCAAAGATATCGTATTCGCGACCCTAGTGAAAGTATAATTGAATGCACTTCGGTGATCATTATACTAAAGGGGGTAAATTAAATCGAGATAACCCAAAACTAATAGTGTGACTTTTTGGGTAAATCGAGCTCGCTCTAGATATCTTGTGACAACCTAGGTGAGAGAACCATTAGGAAGCTAGCCGAATTGAAGCCAATTTTGTCTTAGATAGTCTACTTGAGAGATCTCACAAATTTTCTACTTTACTAGATTCTAACTCTTGTTATTCGAACAAGGGAAAGAATCTCTTAAAGTTGGGGCCACATGACATTTCATCACGAAACTTACGACGTGTTACTTTTCTCTAGTTTTTCATTTTCCTTAAGGCAAGGTGAAACTTTGGCAAAGTATACTTAGTTTGTTTCACCCTCATTTGGTCTACCCCTTTGTTCTCTTGTTTCCCATTTTGGGACAAAAGAGTAAATGACATATACGAGATACTATTGGGAATAACGTGTCCACCACTTTTGTAGTCTACTTGCATGACTAGGTTGCAATGCCAGAATGCAAGTGTTGAAAGTGTGAATGGTACGTGATCATGTCCTAGTAGGCCCTTGTCTCATACCCATATTGAGACTTATTATCATTCTAGTTAGGTGGTCTTATCATTTTATTCCTTAGAGTTGTTATGCTACCCGCATTTTAGCTTTACAATTGTGATACTTACATCTTGTTTCCTTTGTGGAACTTGGTTTAAGTCTCCATATTGTAGTGTTACACTGCTCGCATGGGTAATAATTCCTTAGTATACTTAGGCATAGTTTTTATTCTAACTTTGTCTTGAGATTTTGAGGGTGTTGACATTGCATTGTTAGCATTGGGGTAACATTGTTTTGGTACTAGAATCTTGATTTTTCTTCAAATCTTGATTGACATGCCCAAATAGTGTTGTTACGCTGCTTGCATTGGTAACTTCCATTTTCAGGGACTTAGACATTATTTGTGTCCTAAACTAGTTTTGGTATACTTTGTTGGAGGATTACATCAATACTCTCTTAGTATTTAGGTCTTGTTTATTTTTAAACTTGACCTAGGTGGTAATATTGTATTGTCACTATTTGTTCTTGAACCTATCTTAAAAAAACATAGGGAGTAAACTATTGTTGAGGTTGTAAATCGTGTGCATAATTTTCATATTTTAAGTGCTTCTTGATATATTACCTTGTTAGAATAGATTGTTCTTTGTTCATTATCCTAGGGTTCAAGTTGGTGTCTTAGATTCATGGTTATTTCATAGTCACCATTTGTTGAGATGATTTAAGTGTTATTACACTGTAAAGATTTGTCTAGGGTCCATTCTTAAATCTTAGTGGAAAATCTTCATGTTGTACCCCTTGTTTTAAAAATGCCTACTATGAGAATGGGGTCCCAGAAGTTATGAGTCTATCCCTTTGGAAATGATAACCCTCTTTTAGAAGAAAATGCCATGGTCGATCATAGTGGTGGTGAGGAGGAATCTCCTCATGCGAATATGGAAATTAATTCCACCCACTTTGATGACTACATATAATAGAATAAACATGAGGTCCTAAGACATTGTGGAATTAGGAGCTAGATCACCTTCCACGGTTTACCCTTTTCTTATCACCGGTATGGTTAGGGGAGAAGAAGAAATGGAGCATCCTCACCACCATATAGATGATATATTAAACCTAGGACACACCTCTACTTGAGATGACATAATAATGAGGATATACCCTTTGAAAACAATGGGAACTATTGTCTTCCTCCTGTTAGAACTCATTGTGAGGACCATGAAGAACATGCTCATCATGAGCCACCTCCGCTAATGAAAGTCATAAAGAGATACCTACTAAGGAGGTAACCCTAGAGGAACAAGTGCAAGCCCTCACTCGCTAATTGGCCAGTTTGGCTTCACACATAAATAAGGAAGAACTAAAACCTATATAACACGACATCCCAATGGCCAAACCTAAGGCTTCACATCACGAAAACTAGCCAAATACTCCTTGTCGTGAAACATGTAGAGACACTTACGAATAATTTCTTACAGATAATAGAGGTGGGAATACACCTAGGTTTAATCCCTCGTATAGACCTACACCACCACCCACACAAGACCAAATTTTCAACCAAGAATGGTCTACGAGGAAGAACGCCCTTCAAGTATGACAAGAGGTCCAAACCGGTAACAATAACAATAAGTACCCATTCGATGAGTTATGTGCTACCCATTTGATAGATCCATGCTACAAGTACCTTTCCCAAGACATTTTGACTTCCTAAAATTTGAAAAGTATAAGGGAAAAGGTGATCCTAGAGATCATATCAAAGAATTTTTCATGGCTTTCTAGGAGGTAACGTATAACAAAAATTATATTATCCACTTGTTCCTACAAAGTTTAGGAGAAATGGCACTAGAATGGTTTTTACACATCCCTAAGGGATCCATATCAACATGGCTAGAACTAGTAGAAATTTTCATATGACACTTCTCTTTTAATATAGAAAATGATGTCACCATGTTAAATCTCTGCAATGCCAAACAATGAAATAACAAAAATTTCATTGTGTTTCTACAACGTTGGAGAGGATTAACTAGCCGCTTTCATTGTTCCATACCCAAAAATTAGTTAATAGGCATATTTGTTCCCAACCTCTACCCCGATATCACGTTCCACTTGCAAATGCATTTTGGAAACACGTTCGAAGAGGTAATCGAAAAAGGGTCACAAAGCGAAAAATCATTGTTAAATAGAGGGACTCTAAAGCCCTTTTCAAGGGATCATAACAATTCCAAGACCAACGACAAAACAAAATTTGTTACTAATAAAAAGAAACATTGTTAATGATAGAATAATTGACAATAAAAGAGTAAGCCATTCAAAATCATGCAGCTTTAAAGCTTGCAAAGGGAGCTCCACCCACGGAGTATAAACATACATTCACACCTCTTTCTAAATTGATATCTTCAATCCTAAAGCAGTTAGAGGTTGTTAATATGGTTCAAGTACCTAAAGAAAAACCCTATGGGGATGATGCACCTAAACCGTCATGGTTTAGGGAGAATGAATTTTGTGGATTTCATCATGTTAAGGGTCACAAAACGAAAAGTGCTTAAGATTAAAGCATTACATTCATGACCTAATTGACAACGGTGATATAGAGACAGACACTACTACCCCTACCAAATCTCTAAATGAAGAACTAGGGATTTTTAAAGAACCTTTCCCCAAGCATACTAATAAAGGAAAGGAAAATTTGGATCAGGGAAAATCATCCCAAAATAAGAATACCAATTATGTATCAAATAGAGACCATTTTGATCCTTTAATAGGTTGTGTAGACTCACCAGTTGAACATGTCAACATGATTAAGATCAGGAAAAGAGAGTGTGTCGTGGAAACATGATGATCTCATGTTATTATATCAAAACCTTTGTCCCCTCCTATTCAAGAGATTTTTTTATGATATCTTAGATCAATTAGAAAAAATGACGGATAAGATTTCGATATTATACCTTCTAAATATTTCCAATGTTCATAAGGACATCTTGTATAAAACCTTGCAGGACTCAAGAGTGTCTGTTAATGTTGACCCAACACACTTACAAGCTATGGTAGTGAAAATTTCTCCCTCATAATACATAACTTCTAGCCCCACAGAAGCCTTAGGAGAAAATCCTTCTCACAACCTGCCCTTACACATTGAAGTAATAATCAAACATAATAAGGTCAAACAAGTGCTTGTGGATGACAGATCGGGTCTTAATATTTGTACTCTTAAACTAGTGTGTCAGCTAGGATGCACCGAAGCTGATTTGGAGACAAATGTCATCACCATCAAGGTGTATGACAATGAACAATGGAAATCAGCTGGTATGATAAATTTTGCACTGGGAATGGGTCCCATAAATCAAGATACAAATTTCCACGTCCTAGACTTGGAGCTACATTATAACATCTTTCTTGGCTGTCCATGGATTCATGCCATGCACATTGTACCTTCCACCTACCATCAATGCTTAAAGTTATATTATGAAGGACATAATCTCACCATTCATTGAGATCCCCAACCTTTTGCTCATTGCAGAGCATTTTCAGGTTATTTCCCCACTATCTATGAGTTTCCTTTTATAGAGATGGATATTCCTATCCAATCTGAGGCCCTCGCTTCACTGGTAGATCTAGATACCTTGTCTATGAATGGAAAATGGTGCTTTCACCTCAGAAAATACTTTTTTTACGTGGGAGATGAAAGTTGTACCAAGTGGTTGTGGAGAGTATAATCTGTAGCAAGGCCTTATGGTTAAAAATGATCCTCTATCAGCCCAAGCACATGGTAGACCATGCTATAAATTTCAAAGATCTAGGGAGAATTTCCATTTCGATAATTTCATTCCAAGTGGCTTGCTAGAAAATGAAAGGATACTTCTTGATATTGTTCTTCATCCTCAAGAAAATGAAATGGTGTTATGCTACAAATCATCTAGGTATATTATTCCTAACCGCATAATGCTTACTATGAGGTATAAAGGACATGGTTGCGGCCATCAAGAACAAGGTACATTGGAATCTCTTCCTATACCTCATCACATAATGGGTAAATTTGATCTAGGTACCCATTTGTATGAGGTCCACCATTTAGATAATGAATATGCTTCTTCTGAGAGTGAGGATAGTTTCTCGGTGATGAAATAGAAACAGATTCCCGGTGTAGTCTTTACGAAGACCTCATGATACAAACTTATTTGCTAACATGGATATCCTAACCATAACACATGTCGTACCCCATACAACTCAGCCACTGAGCCTCATTTACCCCTCACTTGTGAATTGGGACCAACTACAACATATAAAAGTTGACATGGTTCAGAATGATGAGGCTATTGGTGAATTTCTTGGCATCAGAGACAATTTCCCAAGAAACGACCACAAGAAAGGCTTCTCCATTCAGCTCAATGCATATGCGTACTTTGGAGAGGAGGAAACATTGTTTGGTCACGTAAGTAAAAAATAATGCAAGGGAAAAAGTTCCACAGAAAAGCCTTGTAGAAAAAATAAATCCAAGTCTTATAGCGAAAACCTCTTTGAGGCACTTGTGGACAAACAAGATAAAAAACCCATGGATAAAATAGTGCACCCAATAAAATATGAAGATCCTATGGAATTTCCTTTAGAAGAATAATATCTTAATATCCCTCCAGAACCTACATGCATGAAAGATGAATCCAAGATACTGGTAGAAGATACGATAGATATCAACATCGACACAGAGGAGCTTCCTCGAATTGTTAAGTTAGGAGCTTCTCTCTCAGCTAGAGAACATAACATTTTTACAACACTTTTAAGAAAGTTTGCCGATATTTTTGTTTGGTCATATGCAAACATGCCAGGACTTGATCCTGCCTTAGTGGTGCATAATTTAGTTGTACACCTAGATTCCAAGCCTATAAAGCAAAAGCTTCATAAGATGCATCCTCACATTTCCTTGCTAGTCAAATCAGAACCGGGATGGCTATTAGAAGTAGGCTTCATCAGGCCTATATAATACTCAAAGTGGATATCCAATGTGGTTCCAGTGCAAAAAATGTTGGTCGATATTCAAGTATGTACCAATTTCGAGACATTAATAAAACATGTCCTAAGGATGACTTTCCTCTCCCTAACATCGACATGATTGTTGATTTGACTGCTGGTTATGAGATGTTATCACTCATGGATGGCTTCTCAGGTTATAACCAAATAAAGATTGTAGAGGAAGATCAGCACAAGAAAAATTTTACCACCCCATGGGGGACATTCTACTACCAAGTCATGCCCTTCATCCTCAAGAATGCAGGTACAACATATCAACAGGTAATGATGGTGATCTTTCATGATATGATTAGTGATATCATAGAATATTACGTATATTATATATTGGAAAAGTCTAGGACTCATGAAGAGCACCCAAAAATATTGCGACATATCTTTCAGCGTCTAAGGGACTACAAGGTCGGTTAAACCCGAAGAAGTGTGTCTTTGGCGTATTATATGGGAAATTGCTAGGATTCATTATATCTAGGAGAGGAATAGAAGTATATCCGGAAAAGGTTGCCGCTATAACAGAAATGCCTCCTCCTACTAACATCAAACAATTACGGATCTTACAAGGAAAGATATAATTTATTAGGTGGTTTATATCTCAGTTGGCAGATAAGTGCCACACTTTTACACATCTAATTAAAAAGGATGTAAGTTTTCACTGGGGACCAGAGCAGGAGCACGCATTCACCTTGCTAAAAAGTTATCTAGCTAAACCCCCTGTTCTAATGCCACTTACACGGCAGGAGAACCCTTACTACTATACATCTTGGTGACACAATTTGTAATTGGGGCATTGTTAGCCCAATATAATAAAGAGCATAGAGAAAAAGTTGTTTACTATTTGAGCATAACATTGATAGCATATGAGCTCAACTATCCACATATAGAAAATGCTTGCTTGGATGTGGTTTTCGATTTCCAAAAACTACATCACTATCTACTCAATCATAAGTTAAAGATTATTTCAAAAGTGGATGTTGAGCAGAAAAAATATTGTTCTAAGGAGATGACACACAAAGGATAAGCGCACGGAGAGCAAGGCGCATTTGGAGGCGTGGGAAGATAGGAAAGGAAACACGCGCCATAACACTTTGGCTCAAGACTTAGCCATTTTGATGGACATGAGCTATTTTTGGAGATAGTGTGTGGAGCACACGAAGAGATGAATACTTGCGCTACATGCAATGGTATTTTTGGAACGAGTGGCTGATAAGCGCCATGTATGGTTTGAGATAATAATAGGATTTGCTTCTTTTGGTTAACTATAAGAAATCTATTATTAGAACACTTGCATGTTTACATGCTATTGTAAAGGCACATGGCTATTATCAACATGTGACCTATTTTAGAAATTCATAGGTAGTGAAGGAAAAGTACCACCCCTATTAATATGTATTGAACTATGTAGTTTAGAGAGACTGAATTATTATAGAGTTATGCTAATGGATCTGATGCGCGCATGACTTATGGATATACTTATAATGTAATAAGCTTCTGGTTTTACATTGTTTAATACAATGGAGTATATTAGTTGGATAATGGTGTTAGACATAACATAATCTAGTTCTTGTATGGTTAATCTTATTATAGTTATTGTTCGAGTTCATGATTCACTAAGATCTAGATCTGGATTATGAATTGTGGAATGTTTATGTTTATGGATCTAATTATGTTTTATCATCATCACACTAACATCATACACAAGTAAATATAAAGAGGGGCCACAGTACCTTAGTACACTTTGGGTGAGCACTCATCTCGGGTTAGGTGATGTGCCAGTGCGCCTGGGTTATTCACAATAGATTCTAGGATGCATCATTGGTTCCATTGCCGGGACCTCTTTTTCAGGATGTTTCATGATGAAGACGTACTGGTTGACCCTAGAAAGTGTTGAGGAGTGGATAGTAGATCTGGAAGAAGAATACGCATGAAGGTTCAACATTGGATCTGAGTTTGACGCACACACATGGGTAGAAAAGAACATGTATGATTGTTTTATGAGAGAGTGTCTTTTCTATATTTTTGATAGAACTGTATGAGTGGCTGGTTGCTTATGCATCTAAAAGGAATTAGAGGTATCACATAGTTTTCTAGATGCAAGAAGAATTTCAGGCCCTCTATGATGCTGATCTGATTTAGATGCGCACTGTGGACACTTGGTTCTATGGTGTTTTGAATAGCTATATTTTGGAGTACTCAATTTCCACTTATTCTTTCCTTGAGGTAGTTGAGTTCCAGTTTTTACGTTATCCTAGGGGAACCTATCTACAAGGAATTCCTGTAGTAATCAAGATCTTAATGGCAACCCTAAACTTGGAAGAAAATTTGATGGCTAGCTAAACCCCACCATGTGCAAGGGGGAGTAGGTTTGGTGAAGGATGGCGGACCTAGCGATAGAGAGGCAAAGGGAAGAAATGAGGATTAAGTACAATGAGGTGCATGAGAGGGAGATAGAGAAGTAGCGTGATATTGCAGAATAGATGGTGTTGAGGAGAGAGATGGCTCGTGAAGGATTTGGAGCTCACGCAGAAGGTGTGGAGCTAGAGCATTTGGAACTCCCCCATTTGGGCAAGCATGACAGGGAACCCTCATCGACCTCATATGAAAGTGCACCAGTAGAGACAACATGGGCCATGGGCACACATCTGAATCTACCTAGCAACCTATCCCTTGCGCTTGGTTTTCCGATATCAAAGTACAACCATTAGTCAAGTAAGCTAGTTTGGGCAAAGTAGAAGAACAAGAGTAAATCAAATAAAAGTACATATGTAGTGCCCACTTCTCTTCGACACTTATTATATTTTGATTTCAATTATTTTTGACTATAGACATGGATATTATTGTATCATTTTGGTTTAGCATGATGTTAGATGATAGAGATATTCGATTATTGATGGATTGTGATTCATAATATGATTGTGTGGATTCTTAGAGGCATAGAGAGACATTTTTATATTGATGATGATGATGTGTTGTTGGCATATATATTACTGACATTCAAAAATTTTGTCTTGTTGACTATGATTTAACATTTGAACTAATCTTGTGATCTTGTTGATATTGATGAAAAGATAGAATTGAGATGTTGTTGAAATTTTAAACAAATGATAGCAATTTTAGTCTAGATGATGATTTAATTATATGTGGATGATTATTGATTTGTATGCGTATATTTTATCTTTGATGTTTTGATGTAGCCATGAGGCCGAAGGAGGTATTGTGTGATTTTGCAGGTAATTATATCACAACAATCAAAAGGGGGATTGGAGACCAACCACAGCGGAATACTGGATGGATACAACAATGGTCACCATGGCAACTTGTGTGATGTGTTATGTTTTGTTAATTGTTGTTAGGGGGTCCCCATGGGGGGGATGACCTCCAATTGTGACCAAGGGCTTTGTGTGTATTTTCCTTTTTATTTTATTTAATTGTGGAGTATGTGATTTAATTTGTGATGTAATTCCTTTTTATCATTGTTGATTAATGTGCCTTAATTAAGTGAATTAATCATGTTTATTAAGTTAATTTTGGATGTGAAAAAAGGGGGTCATTTATTAGAGTAGTTGGTCCTTTGAATTTTGTGATTTAAGTTGAGTGTATGTGACTTTGAGTGTTGTACACTCTACCTTACCTTGGAATTTCGGATTTGGTCTTAAGGGCCATTTTTGGAAGCTTGTGGGACAAGCTAAGCTTGTCCCACACCTCTTAATTTCTTATACCAACCCTACCTATGGATTGGGGGTCAAAAATAGACCCCATTAAGTGTTTTGTAAGACAAAAAGTGACATTTATTGCACTTTTCTTACATGGGTTTTAAATTTTGTCCTTAGAGGGTGTGGGTTTGGATTGTGTGTGTAAGAGGTTTGTCATTACTCTCAACCACCAATTTATTTTGCATTGGGGTTGAGGTTTGACTTGTGATGTGGAGTTGAGGATGAGTGATGTGGCATCCTACATGGATCCACCTCACCCTCCTCTTTCCTTTTTCTATATATGCAAGTTTATTTGTTTGTTTGGGGGTTACTTCATTTCATTTTGTGCTCTTGTATTTTTAGAGTTAGAGATTTTTTGGAGTTCTTGTTGAATTCTTGGAGCTTGTTGGAGTTGGATTGAGCTTGAAGGAGCTTGGATTGTGATTCCTTGATCAAGTTATTACCATGGAAAGGTAGGAGCTACACTCTTTTTACTTGTTTGTTTTATATGTGTATATTGTATGTATGTGAATGGTTTATGTGCTTGTTGGGATCTTGGGTAGAATGCCTAAGTAAGGTGTAGGAGAAGGCTATGTGGATTTTATATGTAGGGAGGCATAAGAGTTTATTTCATGTTTTGGGAGGGAGTTGGGTTGGGTGCCCCACCTTGGATAAGAGAATGCTTGCATTTTTACTTGGTTCTTTTGAGGGAGACATAAGAGATTGTAGGGAGGCATAAGATAATGTGGGAGGTATAAGAGGATCTTGAGGGAGGCATAAGAGTTGTGTAGGGGTTTTGAGATGTATATTGGAGGGTTTTAAGGTGGGCACATAATCCCATTGGGAGGCATATAAGTGATATCCCCATAGATCCTTGCTCCATTGGTTTGCATTTCAAGCCTTGTGTATTTAAAAGTTGCATTCTTGTGATTATTTTTGTGTTGAATGTGTGTTAAATGGTTGTGAAATTTTGTATTGTGATGTTGAAGAATTGTGTTGTTTATGAGTTGGATTCATCCTTTATTGCATTATGGTTGGGGCTTGGGGCCAATGAGGAGGATTACTTCTTCCCCTCATTGGATTATTGGTTGGGTGGAGAGTGTTGCCTCTCCCCATTTTTGTTGTTGTGATTAAAGTGAAGACATGGTGGGGATCTTGATGGAGATTTATAATTTGGAGCATTTTTTGAAGTCAAAAACATCCCTTCATTGTAAAAATATTCTTGTAATTTCCCACTTGAGGTGGAAGACTAGTAGACTTGTATTTAAAAGAAAATTTGCTTTGCAAGTTTTATTTACCAAGTTGTAATATAATATTTGAAGAAAGATCATTAAAGAATGTGTATTTCCTTTATCTCCAAATTAGTTGTATGTAAAGGAATGTATGGAATGGATATCATGTTTAAATTTTACCTTTTGCTGAACGAAATAAAGTTGCAAATTTTAATGTTTTGATAGTAATGTGAATTTGGAGGTTGTTATAGCCTCATTCTGAGTTGAAACAATTAAACATTCTTTGGTTTTGATATATTTGAAGTTAAAGTTATCTTTTGATATCTATGTTTCTTTATACATTCATTTTTGGAGTTCTCTGGCCTACACAATGACCGACACCGGTTAGTCTTAACCGGTGTCGGTGTACTCAATACCGACATCGGTCACTATTTCTTATTACAAACCTTAAAATGTTATTCCAAGATTAGTTATCAATTTAAATGATATCATGACTTTCTCATAAACCTTTAATTTAATGTGTTAATGCTTGAAAAGTCATTTAGATAAGTGTAAATTGTAAAATGTGAAAGATATGTTAAAATTTATAAATTAGACTCATTTGGCGGTAATCGGTGTCGGTGGATCGAACCGTCGTCGGTATCCCTATGATTGATATCGGTCACCTTTGAATACTCCATTTTCATTTATGCAAACTTGATATTTAATATTGTGTCTTGTTTACATCAGATGCATCTGAGATTGTGATGCTTTCTTAAAACTGAATAAAAGTTGCTTATGGAATTAACCTTTTACCTCCCTTGCATTTAAAACATTATTTTAAAAAAATTATCTATAACAACAGGAATCGACGCTGGTAGTGGAACTGACGTCGGTAGCATAGAGGTTACCATGGTCGGTCAAGAGACTATCATCGGTCACCTGTGTGTGAACCTTTAAAAAAATGTGTTTCCAGCCAAGCCATTGGATCTTATGGATCTAAACTACACCTAAATGTAGATCCAACCTATGTGGGTCGTGTATGCTGGTTTGGACTCATACTCCAACCTGAAAAAGGATATTTAAATACATTAAGCTCTTGATCTACCAAATGGGATTTCTTCCCCATCAATGAAAACAAAAGAAAATAGAAAACTAAGCAACAATAGATCTCAAACCAGATCTAGGATAGATGGTTGTATTGAAATTACATAACTAAGAGTGCATAATTAAATCTAAGATTCAACTATCCTAAATGAGGAGCCCATATGGATGGAATCCCTTTCTTCTTACACATTGGATCCAAGAAGACTCCTCCATGGCTTTCCTCCTAGCTTTCATGGCTTTCACTCCTTCAACCTACAAATCAAGAAAAGAAAAGAGACCAAATGAAGGAGTCTACGGAAAAGAAAAATGTTTAATAAAAATTTCATAAGGATATTTAGGGTTAGTATGGAACCCTAAGATATAATGGCCATAATTGATTTAATCCAAGGGTTAGGAATCAACCCTAAATTTTTTAGGTGAGAATATATTTTGGGCTTTTAAATAAATCAAATGGATGTGTAAATGGGTGAATGGGGCCACTTAGGGCTCTAGTGTATTAAGTTAGAAATGTAACCCCCTATAGTAAGTTTCAATGTATGATTCAATGGATATTTAAGAAAATATATTTAAGACGACTAAGCTAACTATGGGTAAAGCTTTAATAAATGTGGAATAAATGCTTTTGTTGCGAAGGTGAATACTATTTAATCAAGCAAAAGAAATTAATGGACACTTATCTAGTGATGATAATTAAATTAACATTAGAATGGGATTAAGAATATTTAATTAATAATCTAGACTGGATCTATCTTATGAAATGTAACATTGTTGGTAGGAAGTTAATTAATCATGTATTAGGGTTTGACACCCTTGCATTCTTTTACACAAAAAAATATTTCCATAACTTTCTAGATAAGTATTTTAGGGTTTCATGTGGTTTTAGAACATCAAAATTGTGGGCGTTACAACATATATGGCCGGGAAAACACCTTCTTTGTTATTTGGAGGTACCTTCTCGGGTGCATCGTCGACTATGTGAGAACTCAAGTGCACAAAATTTTGGACTCACTTTGGAAGTAGTACCACATAGATCGTAGGAGTTTAGTTTAGTACCACTTTGTTGGGACACAAGAAAATATATCCCTCCGGTTCAATTCCGCTATACTGGTGGAGGATCATGGGGCATAGGTGGCTCACGGTTATGGGGTGGGTCTCGGAGGTAAAGGTAACATAGGAGGTTCGGGATTAGGTGGGCATAGTCCTCACCAACCACAAAATATTTATATGGAGATATCGCTTCGTCTTCCAGAGTATATGGGAATAGAAGATGCTATTGAGCATGTGCATATGTGTGAGATACTATGGCACGTAAAAGGAATCACAAATTCTAAGTACAAGGCAAGTCGATTTATAACTACATTGCAGGGACGCGCAAATAGTTGGTACATAAATTTTGACCCTCATCAGACTTGCGTAGATTATGTAGCATTATGAGATGCTTTCCTTAAGGAGTTTTATATCCCTGAGTTCAAGCAAAAGAGTATAAGTGTGCTCAAGGATATTAAATAGGGAACCAATGAGAGTGTTCAGGAATATGATGCCCATTTAAAAATGCTCTTGTCTAAACTTTGTTATGATATTCATGTAATCCAGCATGCACAATGGTTCGTTGGGGGCTTGATCACACCTTTTAGGAGGGCATTGTCACATAAGACATATACGGATCCACATGAAGCAATTGAAGCAACGTTGTGGGCTGAGGTAGTTGGAAGTATAGACAGAGTGAGCCCATTCCTGGAAGCACAAATTACAGCTATGACAAAGTGGTTGGAGAAACTATCAGAAAATTCAACACACGAGACATGCACAGGGATTTGGTGTATAGATTGTGAATTAGAAGGGAACACTAAGGATAATTGTCCCCACAGGTCAGTGCATTCATTTTTGCTAGACTATGAGATATGTCATTTAGACCATGATGTAAGCCTGCCCATTATTACATCATGCGATAAGAAAGAATGTATCTTGCCACTATAATATTTTTTTGGTCCACAATTCAGTTGGGTGAAAATTCCAACCTTTGGAGTCCCTAGTGGGAAGCATAAGGATTAATTGCTTTACAAAGTAGATATCGAAATACGAAGACTACAAGGTTAATTGGTTAGATCCATGATGCCATAGATATTGGTGTATGACAGATGGAGTATTAGATAACTCTAAAAGTAAAAGTGAGCACCATGATCATGATCACACTCAAGGGTGCTACAATTGGAACGAAGGGAACTTTGAAGGAAGTCATGGCAGAGGTCGAGGATACCATGGTGGATTTGGGGGCCGAGGCCGTGGTGGTGGGCAAGGTGAGTTTCCTCGTGGAACGTGTTTTACATGTGGATATCTTAACCAATATAGGTGTGAATTCCCTTAGAATATTACTTGTTCTTTTTGTGGGAAGAATCATAACTATGAGGAATGCCCGAACTTATATGAGCATCTTAGCAAGTAGCATAAACAGGAGAACAAGGGCACAGGGATGGTTAGAATACATCACGCCATGGAAAATCAGTGGATGCTAAAGTTGGCACTAGAACCTGAGGTAGTACTGTGAAGATTACTACACGTGCTATGAAGCTATGCATGCCACAGAGATGTTACAACAAAATCCTATCATTACTAAGGAGGAGATTTTACATGCAAGATACCCAGATCCTACACATCAGAAGGAGGTTTATCAGGAAACCATGGAGGTACTTAGAAATATTCAGGTGAAATATAATGTTTAAAGGAACAATCATGAAAGTTGGAACAAAAGAAGGAAAAAGAGACAATCCAATCAGATATTGATGATTTAAAATAGGTATGCAAGATGTTGCACTAGGATAATATTATTCCATTACTAGGGAATTGGTTAAAGGGGAACACTCCATGCGTAGGTATTGAGAATGGACGGCAGATCCTGCATGCTAATCTTCCCCCTCATAGATTGGATTATGACAAGGAGATCACTTTGAATTTTGTTGTGGATGGGTGGATTTTAAGCAATATATTGATTGACACAGGCACGGAAGTGAATGTGCTTACTTTAGATGCATGCGTACAGATGGGAATACCTCCATTACAACCATCCTCTAATGTACTATTTATGGCTAATCAAACTAAGGAAACTCCAATCGGAGTTTTAAAGAATGCATCCATTACTATACAAGGGGCCAAGTTCACTGGGGAATTTGAGGTTTTAGCACTTGCAAAAGAAGACAACTTCCCAGCTCTACTTAGCCCCCCTTGGTGTTATGCAAATAATGATGATCTATGGTTCAAAAAAGGTATATAAGTTTTGAGAACAAGGAAGAAAGAGTTATTATCCCTTTGATAGATGGGAAATATGCACCTTATGTTGAACCTTTGAGTGAGGAAGACTTGAACATAATTTATTTACGCACCATTAGAGATCTAGAAGTACTTGAGCCATCTAAGGAAGTAATCCTCCAGTGGGAAGATGCACAGTCTACTAGTGATACTACAAGTATTGCTTGTGAAAATTGGGTGCATGACACTTATGAAATGGTTGGGTGTGAGGTAAGAAGTGCATTTGCGCGAAGGAGTGAACCTCATTGTATTATAAGGATAGGTAACAACTTTGTACCCCGGTACACTGGAGAAGAAGATCCTATGGTATTCCTGCATGCCATGGAGGATCAATGGATGGATCAAGTGGAAGAAAGAAATATGTTAGTATATACCCTACGTGGGATGGCAACGTGTTGGTGGATGGTTCACATGGATAATCTCATAGAATGGAATGAAGTCAAAATTTCTCTAATAACTCGGTTTTCAGGAGCAATGCGCTTACTGAAATTTACATATATCATGGTAAAATACTTATTTAGCACCATTTAGTGGTGTGAGAGACTCTGGATAGAGGGGTAGGAAGCTTTACCACCTTCACTTTGGGTGCACAAACTTTATTCCACTTTGCAAGGTTGCGCACGCGCTTGGTATGTTTATGCGGAATTGCATAGGGAGACTAGAAATTGGCAAGACTTGATTGCAGGAATGACCCCCTTTTGACTACTTCTCTACTAAACCTCCGATGAGAGAGGCACTATGGGTTATGGAGTGCTTAACTATGGGAGATAGTGCAAAGGCTGAAGAAATCATTCAAGAGTTATTTGGTGAGGAAGAACTAGGAGTGCATTTTGATGAGGTAGATGAGACTGATGCAGAACTATTTATGCATGCTTACCTTGAGAAGGAGAAATGAAAGATGGTCTACATAGTGGATGATGAAGAAGTAGAGAATTTGGACATAGATCATTCAACAGGTATGCGCAAAGTGTTAGACAGTGCAGATAAACACGCGCATGCCTATCATGAACCTATGAAGACCAAGAAAGTGAACATCGACATGGATGTTGAACCTAAGGAGGCCATCATTGGAGATTATTGGTCTGATTCTGAAGTGGCAAAGATAATTGAGTTACTACGTGATTTCCAGGACTTATTCCTTAGGGGCTACCATGAGTTAAAGGAGTGCATGAGTCATTGGGTGAGATGAATATTAAGCTAAAGGAAGGTGCATGCCCAGACAGGAAGATACCCTTATAGGATGAACCCTAACATGTGCGTAAAAGTTAAAGAAGAAATTGACAAAATTTTGAAATTTGACATCATTAAGCCCCTAGAGTAATTAGAGTGGGTTAGCCCCATGGTAATCAGTATAAAGAAAGATAGTTAGATTAGGATTTGTGTGGATTACAGGGAGCTGAATGCTGCATGTGTGATCGATCCTTTTCCTACACCTTTCACAGAGGAAATCTTATAAGGCGTTGCAAGGCACAAAATTTAATCTTTCACAGATGGATTCTCTGGCTATCATCATGTAAGAATTGCAAAGGAGGATCAAGATAAAATGAATTTCACCACTAAATGGGGAAGATTTGCATATATGGTGATGCCCTTTGGTTTGAAGAATGCACTTGTTGTATTTTTACACATAGTTGTTCAAGCATTCCAGGATTTTATTCACAAATTCTTACAGGTTTACTTGGATGATTGGATGATATATGGGCTTATTAAGGATCATTGTGACAACTTGTGCTTAATGTTTGAAATATGCAGACATTTAATCATCTCTTTAAACATCAAGAAGTGTGTGTTTGCTACACCTTTTGGGACTCTACTAGGGCATATCATATGCAAGGAAGGTTTTCTAGTAGATCTATCTAAGGTTACAATTATCGTAGGCCTGGAGGAGCCTACAATTTAGAGTGTGGTGTATGAATTCTTGGGCCACATAGGGTATTACAAAAAATTTATTAAAGGTTATGCAAAGATTTCCACACCCTTGGAAGAGTTACTAAAAGGAAAAGGGAGATTCTATGGGGAAAACCATAGTAGTGCGCATTCGAGGCATTGGAGGAGAGACTTACTACAACACCTATTCTACATTTTCCCACATGGAACCAACTATTTCACGTACATGTGGATTCTTCTGGAATGGAAATTGGCAAAGTATTAGCTCAGCCTTGGGAATATATTATAGATCATCCTATTTGTTTTTCTAGTAGAAAGTTAACACATGCAGAACAAATTTATACAACTACAGAGCGTGAGGCCTTGTTGATGATCTACGTGCTGCATAAGTTCAGAAAATAGTTGCTAACAACACCCTTTATCTTTTATACATATCACATGACATTAAAATACTTGGTAAATAATCCCATTTTACAGGGGCACATATGTCGATGGGTTCTTTTATTCTAAGAATTTGACTTTACAATCATGGTAAAACCAGGTAAAAGTAATTATGGCCGGACCACTTATCGATAATTCAATCAGGAGAAGATGCGTAGACAATTGAAGATACAATGTTGAATGCAAAATTGTACATGTTACATCGTGCACCTTCAGAATTGGATGATATTGTTGTCTTTTTACACATGGGTATGACACCAGAGGGAATGAAAGCCTTAGAGAAGAAATAACTTGCAATTCACGCAACACCCTTCATGTTGATAAGTGGTGACTTATACAAGCTAGGCCGAGATGAAGTATTGTGCCGGTGTGTGTTGGAACATGAGCACACATATATCATGGAAGAGGCTCATGGTGGTATTGCAGGTGGGCACTATGCAGGTGACACCACCTCGCGAAAGATTCTACTCGCTCGATTATGGTAGGAGACCTTGTACAAGGATTGTAAATAATATTGTAAGGCGTGTGATTACATGTTAGTGCCTTGGAAAAATTGGGCAAAGAGATGAAATTCCTTTGAGGCATATTACTAGTGCAGAGCCATTTGAAAAATGGGCAATAGACTTTGTGGGTCTTATTTCCCCAACCGCGTGTAGAACCGGATCACACTACATCATCACTTGTATAAATTATCTTACAAGGTGGGTAGAAGCAACACCTACAAAAGATTGTACAACAAGCTACAACAACCAGGTTCTTATGAGAGAATATTCTTACTAGGTATGGATGCCCAGTTGAGTTTGACAAGTGATAGGGGCATACACTTCTTGAATGAGACAATCAGGATATTATTGGATGAATTTATGGTCACACACCACAAGACTACACCTTATCATCCTTTAGAAAATGAGACTTCTGAGGCCTTCAACAAAATATTGAGCCAAACCTTAACAAAAATTTGTGATGTTGGAAGGAAAGATCGGGATGATAAAGTTTCTGTTGTTCTTTGGGCATATAGAATAACCTACAAAAGGTTGAATAAGGCCACACCCTTTAAGTTAGTGTTTGGTGCAGAAGTAGTTCTTCCTATGGAATTCATGTTACCATCTTTGCATATTACACACACGGGAGGTCTAGCTGATGAGAAACATCGGAAGAAAGAATTGATAAGTTAATACAGTTGGATGAGAGGCGTGCCATAACACGTTGGAGTCGAAGTGGTAAAAGGCCGGGCAGAAGGCATAGCATGAAAGACACATCGGGGATAAGAATCTTAATGTTGAATAGAAGGTAATTATTTATGATTCAAAGTTTATGCGCCATCTAGGAAAACTTAAGGTGCATTGGTTGGGACCATATATTATCACTCACATACTTGAATCAATGCACTTGTCAGTTAGAGGTGCTTGATGGAATACGGTTACTTGGTTACTTCAATAGGAGTAGGCTGAAGCCCTACTATAAATAAGTATTCTTGGTGTTTGTAATAAGGTAGTATTGCCATTTAGTATAGATTTCTCTTTCTATATTTCTTTTAATGTATTTCCTTCTTCGTCACTATGCTTTATCAATTTAGTTTGGTGTTTTGTGTAATAAGCGCATTTACGCGTTGGAAGCTAATTACAATCTGAAGTATTTTTATGCATAGAGGAATGCATATACCATTGGTGTGGGGTGGTTGTCATTCAAAAATGGATATATATGAGAACATGTTGTTACTGAGGTGCTATTCAAGTATGGAAAGGAGCTGCTAGAAAGAAGATTGCTCCTAAAGAATACCATAGCTGGAAATAAATGAATGAATAGTATAACGCGAGGTAAGTTGCGGCCATGAAAATACTAGAGGATGGCGTATTGGTGAGGTACTTGGTGCATGGAAAGTGCACAAAAGAGGACTATAGCCGAGAAGGTAGGAAGGCACACTAGAAGGTTATAAGCGTGGTGCGAAAAGGAGTATCGTACGGAATTTGGGAAAATGGTCAATTAATGAGAGGATCGGTGGTAGGTGAAGAAGCAATAAATGTAAATTTTTAGCAACTCTATAAAAGGACGTGATGCGGGTTCATTTTTACCTTTGGAATCACAAGTATTCGAGTGAGCTAGTGCAACCGAGCCAAGCGAATTATGTTGAGGTGTGGAGAGCTTAGAAATGAGGCAAGAAGATTTGTGCACGAAGTGGCTTTTGTCCCCATTTGTGAAGGGTTTGAGCACAACAGATGCATTAAGAAGGAGTTAGGGATCAGGGTTTCGATCTAGGGCATGTGGATTTGAGCTAGGGCATGAGAGATTACTCTTGAGAGAAGAAAAGGTGATATTTTAACCATGGCACCAAAGAAAGCACCTGCGGCAGAGGCACAAAGGGAAATAAAAAGGTGGAAGTAGAGGTCAAAGTTTCTCCCGAGAGAATTTTTTTGGAGATGTAGTATCTAGAAGGAGTGATCGTCAGGCGGGATTGGGATTCTCACATCCACAGATGCAAAGTAAGTGATTACAATCACCGCACCACTAACAGCAAGGGAGATTTAGAGGCTTTGTTGAATAAGAAGACTAATAAGTGCACAAAGTGGAGGACATGCCAGTATATGATGATGTTGGGGAGAATTTTCTCAAGAAGGTAGGGGTTTATCAAGTATGTATGAACTCAAATATTTTGGAAAACTAGAAAGTTTATATCAATGGCTTATGAGCAGAGTCCATGTGGACTTCTTCTATTTTTCTAGATGATGGGTAAGGATCACAATGAACCTAATTGCTATATTAACAGGACTGAAGGGAACATGGACAAATATTATTAGTGATATGATTGATAAGGTAGCTATTATAGGCACCAACAAGGCATTAGGATACTCCAAGGGTCCATGTGGAATGGACATCTATAAATTAAGAAAATACCTTGTAGTGCGGCAGAAGTCACTCATCTTCTCACCAAGCTAAATGATCAGGAGAGATGGTCGCAGGTAAATACCATGTGGCTACATATTGCCAAGAAACTATCACAAGGAGAGATCTATAATTTAGTTGGCTACATAACGGAAACAATTATTGAGGAAGCGCACACAAGTGAAAAGATAAATTTTGGCGCTATCCTATTATCTCTTGTTTTTGTAGAAATTGGAGTGCCCGATGGGCCAAAGAACAAAATTTGGGAATACCCCATGGAAAATAAGTGTACTTGTGTAAAGGAACCATGAGTGGCCCATTTAAATAGAGTGAAAAACTATGGTATGATTGACTACGCGTGACGTTTGAGGAGGAATGGTGTATTCTGAAGGAGTTTCCCTCAGTGGTAGGCAAGCGGTGCGAGTTCACAGTGTATCAACATTTTTGCATTGTGTGGTTTGCAATGAAGGATGGGACATGGAGTCCTTGGTGAAAAATTCCACATGCCTTCACAATGTGCTACTTTGATGCCTCAGTACATAGGTTTACTAATGTGCATGGTAGATGTTTAATGCGGACAAGGTAGATTGTGACTACCATACTCTCAAAAGACTTATGTCTATCCAAGTCAGTTTGCCTACATCAGAGAGGCTTATTTTGGATGTGATAAGTATGAAGCCGGTAAGTTTGAATATTGGGGACAATGGTGCCGCACTTGTATATCTCCAACTTAAGCCAAGGTTGGAAAATAACAATTACATGGAGAACAAGTTCATGTTCCTGGGCCGCCTAAGAGGAAAAAACACACATCAAGAATGTGGAAGCTCTAAATCATGCCTCGACCATAGAGATAGATGAGGAAGAAGAACAAGAGGATAGTGGATGCTTAGACCACAGAGACCGAAGGCAACCCACAGACAAAGTGGATAGTGAGGGCATAGATACTCCCCACAGTGCAAGGAGAAGAGGAAGACTTGGACATGGAAATAATCCATGAGGAGCTCCAATTTAAGAAGGTGTTCAAAAGAACCAGGAACCAAGGTGCTAGAACATCACATCATGTACAAATGTCACCCGACTCTCCCCTCAGAAAGAAGCACCTAAGAAGAAGAGAAGAAGAAATATGAAGCTTAACAAGGAGGAGGAGGATTCTGAAGAGAGTGCGCTTGGTACCTTGGTTCAACCGGAAGATGTGGAGGAACATAGGGATGAGGACATGAAGGATGATGAGGAAGGGGTGTAAGAAGTAGAAGAAGGTGTGCATGAGAAAACCAATGCACCCATGCCAACTCAGGTAGGAGAAAATCCAACTCCAAACCTTGGCGCTCAAGTTCCTAAGGGGCTAAGAACAAAGAGAAGTGAAGAATATGTTGTCCCTAGTATGGGCTATGCTGAGGACACAAGTAAAATTATCCGCACCCGGTTTCAAAGCATTATGGATCTTAAGGATTTATATGGGTGGGAGCTGATGGATCAAGATATGACCACTATGCTCGTAAGGAAGTAGTTATCTGGTCCATGTAGACCCATATGGATGAACCAAATTTTGATGTGTGTGAGGAGTCTTGTGTCTCACGTAGAGTGAAGAAGGAACCCCAGAGCAGGCACATGACAATACAACCTACATGTTATTTTTGATGAGTAGGTCAAGTAATGCCTTGGTCAAGGTATCGAATGAGGTGGCGTGAAGAAATATTGATAAGGCCGCCACTATTAGAGTGTTGATTGAAGATAATAAGGACAAAACTGTAGAGATAGAGCACTTAAAGGCAGAGAAGGAATGGGAATGTGCAAAGAATGAGGCCTTTTTTGGCATGGATGAGGAGATTGGTGACCACATTCTTAAGGCAAGGCCTCATATGAAAAGTCTCGGTACCAAAAAGTTTCCATTTTCTATGCATTATGTGTACACTTTGGTTGATTTGGTATTAGATGAAGGACCATTCTAGATGCCAGCACCAAAATATGATGAACAAGAAGCATAGAAAGAAAGGGCCTCTATGATTAGAAAATTTTCAACTTACAAGGTGCTTGCTCCAAAATTTAAAGGATGAGCTAAAGAAAGTAGACCAAGCTCTAAACATATGTGTGGCACTAGAAGAAGTAATCAGGACCATAACTCTAATTGAAGATAATGAAGTTATGAAAGGAATGAAAGAGGAGACATTAAGGTGTGCACAGATAGATTGGCACTAGTGAAACAAAAGCACGAAGCCCTCACAGTAGCCCAAGATCCACATAAAGAGAGGATTGATGAGATTGGGAAGCTCATAGCATGAAAATGGACCTGTTGGAAGGAATGATGTCGTATGGCCAATGTTGTCCGAAAAGTGCTGCTGAATGAACAGAGAAGATTACTCAGGACAAGTTAGATGCCATAGCCACATATATTCCAAAAAAACAAAGAGCACGCTAGATGAATGGAAAGCATTGGAGGCTGAGATCAAAAGTGAATATCGAGAATTGATCCTCCCAGTGGAAGAAGAGGGTGTTATAAAGTGAAAATTCATTCTTTTGTACAAATATTCCATTACTTATTTCATTCCTTATTCTTTACTATTAGGAACATCGAAAGAATTCCCATTTCTGGGATGACAATGTACTTTAGTGTGGGGTAATATTGAGAAGAAAAATATTTTCTAAGGAGAAGACACACAAAGGATACGCTCACGGGAACAAGGTGCATTTGGAGGCATGGGAAGATAGGAAAGGAAATGCGCGCCAGAACACTTCGGCTCAGGACTTAGCTGTTTTGATGGACATAGGCTATTTTGGAGATAATGTGCGGAGAACATGAAGAGATGAAGACTTGCACTACATGCAATGGTATTTTGGGAATGAGCGGTGATAAGCGCCATGCATGGTTTGAGCTAATAATAGGATTTTCTTCTTCCATTTAAATATAGGACAACTATTATTAGAACACTTGCATGTTTGCATGCTATTGTAAAGGCGCATGGCTATTATCAGTATGTGACCTATTTTGAGAAATGCATAGGCAGTGAAGCGCAATTCCCTACCCCTATAAATATGTATTGAACTATGTAGTTTAGAGATACTGAATTATTATAGAGTTATGCTACTAGATATGATGCGCGCATGACTTATGGATATACTTATATTGTAAGAAGCTTCTGGTTTTACAGTGTTTAATACAATGGAGTGTATTGGCTGGATAATGGTGTTATACATAACTGAATCTGGTTCTTATATGGTTAATCTTATTATAGTTATTGTTTAGTTCATGATTCACTAAGATATAGATCTGGATTATGCATTGTGGAATGTTTATGTTTATGGATATGAATATGTTTTATCATCATCACACTAACATCCTACATAAGAAACTATAAAGAGGGGCCTGGTACCTTTGCGTGCTTCGGGTGAGCACTCAACTTAGGTTGGGTGATGTACCAATGCGCCTGGGTTATTCACAATAGATTCTAGGTTGCATCAGTGGATCCGTTAAAATACTTGTTGTCAAAACCCACACTCACAGGAAAGATGGCTGATTGGATCATATTACTTAGTGAGTTTGACATTAAGTATGTGCATCAAAAATCATTAAAGGGAGAAGTTCTAGCAGATCAACTAACAGAATCCCCACTACTGGGTACCGAGCCTTTGAATCTAGATCTCCCAAACGCATCTACAATGTACCTAGAAGAATCAGTCATATGGAAATTGTACTTTGATGGCTCCTTAACCTATCATAGGTCTAGGTGCAGAGTTATGTTGATTAATCCTATGGGAGATTTGATTCCACAAGTGTTCGGACCGGGATTCCAATGGAAAATAATATAGAAGAGTATGAGACCCTTATTGCAGGGATGAAACTAGCTATCAAATGGGATATCAGACAAGTTAATTACATTGATGATTCAATGCTTATTATCAAACATGTCACAAATTAATACAAATTCAAGGATGAAAAGATACTTCCATATAAAAAGATGGTAGATTCTTTGAAAGAGTATTTTTAACAGATAATGTTCGAGTAGATACCAAGAGAACAAAATATAATGATAGATGTTATGGCTACAATAGGGTCCATGCTAAGTATTCCACTAGGGAACAACGATATGCCATTCTTCGTCGAACATCTAAGAACACCAACATATGACATACCATATTCATGTTTAGTGAGTGAAGTTGTTAGTCCCTTTTCCCGTGGTATTCCAAAATATTCAATTACCTCCATGAGGGAAATTTCCCCAGAAACATTTCCGTATTGAAAAATAACCCTCATCTAGCGTATAGCTCGTTATACCCTACTCGGGGGCACCCTCTTCCATCGAGGCTATGACGGTAATCTGTTGCACTATCTAAATTCAGATGAGTCTATCCAAGTGATTAAAAGAAGGCATCATAGGGCTCATAGTAATGGGATCATTCTAGCTAAGAAAATAATTAGGGTAGGCTACTATTGGCCTACCATGGAGCATGATTGCTGTAATTATGTAAAGAAATGTCTGGACTACCAGAAGTATGACAATTTGATACATGCACCGACGCAATACCTACAACCAATCACGACACCCAAGGCCGTTATCAAAGTGGGGTCTCGATGTAATAGGAAACTTAACCCCGTCTCCTCGGATGGCCACAAATTCATTATAACTACAACTAAATACTTCACAAAATGGGTAGAAGTTGTTCCTCTTACCTATGTTGAAGGTGCCCAAATTTCAAAGTTTATAATGAACCATATCATCTGTTGATATGTTATCCCCTCTGTTATTATCACTGATAATGGTACGCCATTCAAAAATAAAATTGTGAAAGCACTTTGCAAATGCTTTCAAGTATCTCTTAAGTTTTCAACCCCTATTACCCCTAAGGTAATGGGAAAGCCAAAGCTTCCAATAAAAATCTCATCGTATTATGGAGAAAATGGTGAATACAACAGGTCGTAATTGGCATCTACAGATTCACCCTACCCTCTGGGCATTCAGAACGTATATCTGCACTCCTACATGTGCTACCCTATACTCCCTAGTATTCATCTAAGAAGTTGTGCTCCTTTAGAGATCAATATCCCCTCTTTGCGTATCAAGCTAAGGGATTACTGAATGAAGAGGAGGACTACGGAGTAGCTCACCTGGAAGAGTTGGAGCTCTTAGATGATAAATGACTTCATGCTCTTAATCACCTCAAAGTGTATCATGATCGAGTGTGGTGAAGCTATAACAAAAGAGTAATACCTCATCAATTTGAGGTAGGAGACTTGGTGTTAAAATAAAATCAGAAAAACACCAATAAGGATCGAGAAAAGAAAGGGAAATTGGAACCCAATTGGCTAGGGCCATATGTGGTGGTTGCCAAATTTGGTTCAGGTGCCTATAAGATGGCCTTTTCAAATGGTGAAGAGCTTCGGGAGCCCATGAACGCAATGCATCTTAAGTGGTTCTATGCTTAAACATGGGGTCTCTAAAAAATCAAGAAAGAAAAAAGAATAAAAAGAAAAAAAGAAAAAAGGTAAATAAACAAGTGCATCCAATAGTGAAAACCATGCAATGGTGGCACTTTGGACATGTCCTTTGGTGAAAACTGGTTTCCAACAACAAGGGAGGGTCCGTTATTCACAAGCATTTCAGGTTTAGGAGTATGACAACTTTGTCCTAAGTTGGTATTTACCTTCATTTGAGTCCCTTGTGAGCCTATCATTCTTTTCTTTGATCCGGATAATAAAACCTTTTGAATGCGAAGAACTTAACTCTGAACGAACCCATCTCATGCTAGGGGTAACTCGCAAGTGCACTTCTTGCACATAGACGTGACATTCGCCCTTGTATATCCCATCTAACCCCGGGGACATAGTGATGAGATGCTTTGAGTAAAAATGTTATTTATTGTTGTACTAGATGTATATTTTTGGTGTATCACCTTAAGATGAAGGCATACTTTTCTACGGATATATATGCACTATTTTTTATTATGCCTCATGATGAAGGCACATTTTTGCACATATGTACTATATGTATTATTTTTTACTATGCCTCGTGATGAAGGCACACATTATTTTGTATAGACACCCATGATGATTGTATCGAGATATACTTTTGAGACACATTGTTTTGTACATAGTGTACACATATATGTGTAAAAAATAGTGTGTCTCAAAAGTACATCTGATACAATGAGTCATCATGGGCATCTATACAAAAAAATGTGTGCCTTCATCATGAGGCATAGTAAAAAATAATACATATAGTACATATGTGAAAAAATGTTCCTTCATCACGAGGCATAATAAAAAATAGTACATATATATATAATAAAATATATATATATATATATCCGTACAAAAGTATGCCTTCATCTTGAGGTGATACACCAAAAATATACATCTAGTACAATAATAAATCGAGTCAACCACAACTCAAACCATCTTCGATGGGACTGCCTAGCCTAAGGCCCAAAAGAGGAGGTTGCTGATGTGATGGTCCTTCCAAGCCCACTGCACTCTGTTGTATTGTAGTCTAGTAAACTGATCTAGCTAATCATGAATTCCGCTAGGATCTAGATCGGGACCTGCTAACATCTATCTAATCAAAAGGAGTGATCATCTTTCCCTTTGGAACAACCTGGTGGTACACGACCTTGTAATAGGAGGCCTCGCCACTAGCTCTCATCACATCTACTAACATATCCTACATCGTAGATGCTGAAGAGGCCCACAGTAGAGCATCATGCTCTCCTGTCACTTTGGTTATATCTTCTCAAAGTGTGCACGCTCTATCACCCACTGAACCTAATCGACCACTAGCAGATCTCTCTCTGAATATAGCTATAATCTATCAGTGGTCTCCTGATGTCACTCTGTCATAGTCTATATCCTCTCTGCCCTGGCCTGGTCTCGCTTAGTAATGAGATGATCTCTCTTAGTGATCACCTGGTCCCTCTTAACTATGGCCTGGAGCTATAAGGCCACTATTTGTTGTAGCTTCTACTATAAGGCATCCACTTATTCACCAACTAGTATATCCTCAATATTCTTAATATCCTGAATATCCTAAATATCCACATCGACCCGCTACTTAGCTAGTTACTCACCAAGTGGTATGTCCTCCTCCTTATCCTTCTCTCTATCTTCGCCATCTCCTCCATCTCTTGGTGGAATATGTATTGGACTAACGTGGGGGGTGATGGTGCTGCCTGAAAAGGTACCCATAATGGAGCCTACTGGGGCATCCGTGGTGCCAATACTTGGGGCCAAACTACTACCTGTGGTTGCACCAATACTGCTGCTACACAAGAAACTTTTTATCGAGTGTCCGTTGAATGAGCACCTTTTTATTGGCACCTACTACCATCCTCCCCGTGGATCAGCTTGGTCCTGTGCCCATGCCATGGGAGGTGGGCCCTAAATCCCTTGTGCTGCTGGATCTAGTACCTCCTGTGGAATGGTCAGGTGTCAAGGAAACATTGTAGCATACCAACCTGTATAATCATGTGTAGTACCATAGGATACGGATATTATCTGTACATGCATTGTACCCATGACTATAGAGCCACCGAAAGAAGAGTTTGGTATGAGCCTAGACTAACATGATCCGAGGCCCCATATGAAAGACCTCTTTGTATTTGTGAGTGTACCAAATCTCATCTCTAGGAATCCCTCTGAATAAGCCCAAACTAGCATTGAACTCGGTCTATTGTATATCACTCCATAATGTGGATCCTTCTCCCAAGGAGGAAGGGATCAGACATCATTGTGCAAAGCTCAACTACATCCTCAAGCCACTGGTATAACCTGTATGAATGCCATGTAATCATATGGGGCTGTAGCTCATCGAACTCATGTCTGTAATAATCATCATCCCTGCGTGACCGCATACATCCTCCCTGACTGGAACCCAACCCATAACGAAGGCTCTCCAATGGCTCGAGCTCTTAAAGCTCTTGCAAGGCGGCCGATCACAATATAGTCCTAAGCTCATATCTAGAACAAAGTAGCTAGACCCACAGACTTGTTCCCGTGATAAGATATCAGGTGAAGATCGATGTATAAGTGAGCTAGTATACACTGACCCCTATAATAAACCTCTCCCTATAGAAGGTCATGAATCACTCCAATAAGGCCAAGGGGAAATCGAGTGTTAGTCTGTGTCGGAAAAGTATTTCATGAAAACAACTAACAATAACATGGGGACTCAACCTAGCCGCTGATCGACATGTACCTCCTAAAAACACTGTCATACCCGGTGGGATATATCTTTTACTCCAAATGTCATGGTTGTGTATTTCTCAATCTGGTCCTGATGGCCATCGTAAGTGATCAAACGACCTAAATAGGAACTTGCAGGATCCGTTACACATCCTCTAAGGTAATACTCATGTATCCAGTAGGAAAATGGAATGTTTGGCTCTCGCTCTGCCATCTCTCAGCTAAGGCTGTGAGCAGGTTGTGGTCTAAAGCAATCTAGGGCATGTAGGCTACATGTGTTAAACTAGTCACCTCTAGTGTAATATCCAAAAACATCTGATCACGTCGTCGAACATCACCTCGTAGGCCTAGAGCCACACATGTCACTCCTCCCGCATCTCTAACTATCTAGGTCCCTCTTGCAGCTGCAATCAATCGGGGTCATTTAATTATGATCATATTCTTCTATTTTCTAAAAAAATTCATTTTTATACTCTATCATTTAAGTTTTCTATTCTACCATATTATTCTTCCATTTTTCATCACTAACTAGCACCTACGGTTTGTTAAAACCTAGGTTTTCTTCCAAAAAATCCACTTAAAAGTGACTTAAGTACATTGAGCATGCCCCTGGCGGCACTCAACACACCCCATAATACACCAGCATGCCCCATTTTGCACAGGTGCATGTGTGCACTTGCCAAAACGTTCAAATATGCACTAGCACGACTGGTTATGCATAGACGCATGCCCACCCATGCACAATGCAGTGTAGGCATGCCCCTAGGGCTGCACTTGAGCATTTTATCATTTTTCCTCAGCTAAAAACCCCTAGTTACGACCCTAAAATGCATGCATTTTAATCAATATTAAATGCTCATAAATAATGAGGGTAAAAGAGAGCTTTGTGTACCTATGATCCATTTGTTGGGATCCTCATGAAGTCTCTCATGTGATCCGTATGATTATTTCAGCTCCGCACTCTCACCATCTTCTTTCGTAGGTCAGAGCTTCGATCAATGGTAAATGGTAAGTAAATGTGGTAAATAAAGTGGCCGCGGCGGCTTATATACCCATTTTTCACCTCATACAACGTGTTTCTCACCCCCGAGGCACCCTGATGTCATGGTTATTCTAATTTCTTCTTACGCTATCATGATGATTATTTTTAATAAATAATTATTTTTGCGCTCGTTTAATTGCCTTGGAGCATGTTTTTACATCCCGATAGCCTTTCTACTACATGGGGCATATTTTTCCTCAGAGGTAACTTTTGGAAATGTTTTATGACTACGTCATTTCCTCTATACTATTTTCTTCTCAAAAATAAAAAATTTAAAAAAATGCAAAATTTTCAAAAAAACCCAAAAAATTGGTAAAATCATTAAAAATCTAAAAAATTATAAAAATTCAAATTTTTTCAAAATTTAGTAAATGGTATGCAACGTAGCTAAAGCATGTATCGGATGCATCTTCCTTGAACATCGAAATATGTCCTACAAAACTATCTTTCTGACATTCTTCCTTGTTTTTGTCTCAAACGACATGTGGATCATCGTGATCTAACTCCATTAACAAAGCTAGGTCTTCTTATTATGTTGATACTCCTTTGCAACAATGAGTTACCAGATACTGTGTCATAATGAATGATTTATTTCCATGGGACTACTTGTGTCCTCCATTTTCCCTCGCATGTGTTATTGCTTGGGGCATCATTTTTAACCCTTATCTTTACAACACAAACATTTGGGAACTATAACTTGATAAAAAAACATTGGTACAAATGTCTTGAACTTTGTTTATTTGAGTATATGTGATTGTGCTTGTTTCTATGTTAGGTTAGCTAGTTTACTTTCTCGTATTACATTGTATTTTGTATGTTGCATGGAGTTAAGCATCATTTTACTTTCTCGTATTGCATTGCATAATGTATGTTGCATGGAGTTACATATTTTTAGTAGTAAAAAATGTTAGTAATGTAGATTTTCATGTTATATTATACTTTTGTTTATTTTAAATAAAGGTCGATGATGTAGATCATAGGGGCAATGTGATGAAATAAGGTTGTGTATTGAAGACCGGATACAAAGATGATCATGTTCCTATTCTCCACTTTCCTATCTTATCACTACTAATTTTTCTTCCCAATCACCTGGGGCAATAATCACCCATGTTTATCCCTATTCTTATTCCTTCTGAATACCAAGGGTTTTGCACCCATTCTATCCTATTTCTTCTATCCATTTCAATTATATTTTGATCGTCGATTGACTTATTCTATCACCCCATTGACATCGAGGGAACATCCTTCATCCTGCTAATTTTTCTTCAAAAATTTACCTGTTAATGCTTGTCTACTATATTTGAAGTGAAGTCACTAACTTCACCTCAAACAAGGGAAAATGTAAACACCTAAATTCTACTTTTGCAATCTTATTGCTAAAACGCACACAAACCACTCTCATTCTTACCAATTCCATTATAATTAGTGATTTTCACTAATTAACTAATGTTTCTTACCAATTTGGTCTATTAACAATGCTTTGTTGCTTACCAAACCTCTTTCGCATTTAGGATGCCACTTTACAATGAATCGTAAGACAAAATCCTCTTCAAAATAGAAAATTAGAGATTATTAGCTAATTAAGTTGATTTGCCCCTTTTTTAGTTAATATACCCTACTATTGACTCAAACCCCTCTTATAACCACTCAAAATTACCCCACTTCTCTCCGTAACGCTCTTAACAAGCTTCAAAAGCTTATCCTATCCTCCTCCGAGTCGATCCTAAACGGTTGATTAAGTATCCACACCTCTTAATCACTTGGTAATTCACTAATTATGATTAGAAAAGCTTAATCATGATTAACAATTCTAATATAATTTGGGATTTTTAGTCGCACATGCACCAAAATAGAAGTTTTTCCCAAATGGAAAACTATAAAAAGAGTTCACCTTATATCTTAATATTCTACACCATGCTTTGATTAATAGCCTCATATAATACATATGTTAAAGAGCCTAAACTCCTTTAAGGATTCACATGCTCATATTTTCCTAAATCCTTCATTATGGTTAGTAGGAGAATATCTAGCATGGACTTGTAGTCTTGTGCTAGAGATATCTTCTCACCATTTGTGGAGTAACAACCATTCCCAATTTGATTGCTCCTAGATCTATTTAGGTCTATGTTAGGTAATCAAACATACTAGTAGGCATGCTTAGATGTTAGATGTTAGTTTCATTTAATATCCATTGTTGTGCTATTAAGATTTTATCATTGATGTTTCATTCATATGATTTGCATTTAACTTGAGACTATGTGGTGTTAGTCTTGCTTTAAACTAGTTAATTTGTGCTAAAAGTTTGGGGTGTTATCATCATATTGCCACCAAACTCCTAGCACTAGTCTTCCCACTCCATGAGTCAATACTACCAATGATCCCCAATATATGGATGAATCAATGCATTTACCTCCACTAGATGTTACTATTTGTGTGATAGATGTTTCTTCTTCCATGCCACCTACTACACCTACTGATATGACTCTTCATCAAGGATTTGTGCCATCTATGGACATCGACACTTCATTTCCCCTTCCATGTGTATCTCCTACTTTGCCACACCCACTCTTCACTTGTGCCCTTTCCATTCATGACTCATATTGGGAATATGTTCCATTCGATCCCACATGTGATGACACCGTATGTTCCCACGATGGTCTAGCTCGCATTGGCTTTGCTTTTGAGGACATACAACCTTTTACTCATGCTTCTCATCTATATTATGGATTTTTCAATATCATTGCTACTTATGGATTGTGTGTATTTCATCTTCTAGTATATTTACCGCGTATCCCTTGTTCTTCTCCACTTACATTAGGGGACTCTTGGGCTTACTTACATTGGAGACATGTTAGACCCTAGTCACACTGAAATTTCATTTCGTATGCCCCCTTCGGTCGTATTTTCATTTGCAATAGTTATTTTCTTGGCTCCTCACCTAACTTCACTCAATGGTATGCATATGGTTTCCCACATCCTCCATTCACTGACGAAGATTATGCTATTGGCATGTATCATTTACATCTCACTGGCTCATTACGTGATCAACCTCATACTATAGCTTACCAAGTTGCCAATCTGATCCATTTGACTTTTACCTAGAGTATGACAATCTCCTTGATGAGTTCACATAGTCTCTTCCCCACTACCACTAGGGGGCATATCACATTACATACTTACCCCCTCTCTTAGCATAATTTTATCATTTTACGTCACACATTTCATATCTATCACTTATTGTTATTTCCTATAGACATACCACCTCACATCTCACAACACCATCATTACCCGATGACGTGATCTTGTGCTTAGGTTCACACTTGATTGTTGAGGGATTACCATTACACTGAACCCCACACACCACACTTAGGCACTACATGTCATGTTTCACCATACATTGCACATTACACATTATCCATTCTACACTTATTCTACATTCTACATTATACTAGTCATTCTACACATCACATTTGTTTTACGTATTTACACATTTAGTCTCATCACATCCCGTGAATTTATCCATCACCTTCATTAAAATATTATGCTAGGTTGCATTTACATATGGGTCTAGCTTTACATTTCATCACCACATATCCTATTTTCTATATTCTACATTGCATTCTTCATACCACACATTTACACACCCTAGTCACCATTTGGTCACCTATACTACATTGTTCTATGCACTGCGCCCACCACCCTATGACGCACTTTAGTTCCTCGGTCCATACTCGACTACCGAGGGTTTACAAATAAAATGGACCTTACATACACCATGTGACATTTCATCATACGACATTCATAGGACTAGTGATATACGCTCTAGGCTAAATCGTCACCCGCATCCATCATTGCATATCGTAGTGGTATATGATTTAGGATAAATCACCACCCTTCACTATTCATCTTGTGGTGGTATACACCTTAGGTTAAATTCCCACACCCTTATTTCAACTCATAGTGACATACGCTATAGGCTAAATCGTCACCCTTTCAATCCATTTATAGTAGTCTACGCTTAGTGCTAAATCACCACCCTCCATTATTCATCATGAGGTGATATACGCTTAGGGATAAATCATCACTCATCCATTCAACAAGTCATGATATATGCTTCGGCTATAAGGGTTCACGCACACCTTTTCCACATGTCACATCTCATCACTGCTACACACACACACTCATTGCAACACACTAGACACACCAAAAACTATTCGACCATTTCCCGATGACGCACTCTCGTTTATGGTTCATTCTTGACTACTAAGGGGGAAAACAAAATGAACCTCATTACATACACTTCCATACACTTGGGGGAACGTTGCTCCTATCATTCCATTCTATCCATCCACAACACATTGCATTGTCTTGGGGGCATTTACTTTTGCTTGCTAGTGTTTTGCATGATCACTTTACTACACATGTTAGCTTGATTTCTTAAATGTCATTATCATACACACATGCACATTCACTGATTGTAGAGTTATACTGCTGGTTTATATGCGCGCATGAATCATGGTGACAATATTATGATATATGAAGCTTTTGTGTTTTACAATATTTAATATAATAGATCATATTGGCTGGATATTGGTGTTAGATATGACTGAATATGGTTCCTACATGGTAAATCTGATTATAATAATTGTTTAGTTATTTCTTCATACAATTAGTATCTAGATCTGGTTTATGTATTGTGGTGTAATTAATTATCTGTTATGGATCTGAATTTTATATTGGTAATAATGTTAACATCTTGAACAAGATTCTCTAAAAGTGCCCTTGCGTGCTTAGTTCAAATTTGAGTGATGTGCCACATGCCTTGGGTTATTTATAGAATTCTAAACTACATCATTGGTTTCATTGTCTAGGACCTCTTTCTCAGTTGTTTTTCAGGATGTTGTGTGATGAAGACATACCAGTTGACCTTGGCGAATATTGAGGAGTGGTTAGTAGATTTGGAAGAAGAATATGCTCACATATTTAGCACTGGACCTGAATTTGATGCACATGTGTGAGTTGAACATAATTTGTATGATGCACTATACGAGACTGTCTTTGTTATCTTTCCTATAGAACTGTACAAGTGGCTGGTTGCTTATGATTTTTAAAGGAATTGGAGGTTTCACACGCTTGTTTGGACCTAGGAATTATTTCAGGCCCTATATGATGCTGATTTGATTTGGAGACAAGCTGTGGATACTTGGTTTTATGGTGTTATGAATAGCTACATTTTGGAGTTTGCAATTTATACCTATTCTTGTCCATAGGTTGCTGAGTTTCAGTTCTTACGTGAGCCCAGAGGATCATATTTGCATGGTATCCCTTTAGCTATTAAAATTTTAATTGTAACCCTAGATTTGGAAGTAAAAATTATGGATAGCTTAACCCCACAGGTGTGGGGGGTAAGAGAAGGAGTGGTGAAATATGGTGGACTGAGTGGTAGAAAGGAAGAGAGAATAAAGGAAACTTAAGTTCCATGAGGTGTGCAAGAGGGATTTGGAGAAGAAGTGTGAGGTTGCAGAACAGATGGTGTTGTGGAGAGAGATGGCTCATGAAGGATTTAGGGGTCACATAGAGGACGTGGAGTTAGAGCATCGAGAACTCCCCATTTTGGAAAGCATGGCAGGGAACCACTCTTTCACCTTAGATGAGAGCTCTTTGATAGAGATGACATGGACCATGGGTGTGCATTTGATCCCTCATGGCAAGCTAGCCCTTGCGTTTGGTTTTCAGGTTTTCTATGACGATCAACAATCGGTAAGCTAGTGTGGGTAGTAGAGTAGTAAGAGGAAAAGTTAGTTTACCATCAAGTTAGGAATGAATACATTAGCATATTCATATATGACAACAAATACATATTATCTGCTATTGGAGGACCGGTTGGAGGTATATTTAGGTGCTTTTTCAGCACGAATGTGGGCACAGAATGTTGGTATCACATCTAGAAGTAGCACCACTTCGTAGACTGTGGGAGTGTAGTTCAACACAACTGTTGGACACAAGGTAGTGCATCCTCGGTATAATTATTGCTATAGGAGGGGGATCAAGAGGATCAGGTGGCTTGGGATATGGTGGATCTAGTGGTTCTGGAGGTGGTGGAAACATAGGTGGAAATACAGGTTATGGATCTGGTGGGCACGGTCCATACCAGCCTCAGCAAATTTATATGTAAATGTCTCTTCGTCTTCCAAAATACAGAGGAATAGAAGATGCGACTTAGCACATGCATATGTGTAAGATACTATGGCACACAAAGGGATTACAACTTCAGAGTGGAAGGTAAGTCAATTTACAACTACGTTGTAGGGACGCTCACACATCTGGTACAAAACATTTGACCCTGATTAGACTTGTATAGATTATATTGTCTTTGTGAGATGATTTCTTGAAGGAATTTTATATCCCTAAGTTTGAGCAGAAGATCATCAACATGCACTGAAGGATATCAAGCAAGGCATTATTGAGAGTGTTTGGGAATACGATGCATGGTTTAAAACCCTCTTTTCCAAGTTGTCTTATGATATACACATGAGCCAACATACTTAGTGGTTCGTTGGCAAAATTATTATGCCCTTCAGGAGAGCGCTGTCACATAAGATGTACACATATCCACGTGAGGTTCTAGAAGATGCTTTTTTGCATGTTGAGGTAGTAGGAAGCATAAACACAAAGCTAAGACCTTTCTTGGAAGTTCAAATTGTAGCAATGGAAAAATAGTTAGAAAATTTATCAACCAATTAAGCACATGAGACGTGTAGTGGAATTTGGTGCATAGATTATGAAGTAGAAGGGTATACTAAGAATAGTTGTCCTCATAGATTAGTGCACTCCCTATTGCTAGACTGTGAGATCTATCATTTGGACCATGATTCAAGTTGGTGCCCAATGTTGCAACACATGATAAGGAAGAACGTGTCTTGTTACTGCAAGATTTACAGTTCCACCACTCATAATACTAAAGATTATAGGCTGATTGATCAAATTCATGATGTATTGACATTGGTGTATGACAAATTGGGGTTGCAAAGAATTCTAAGGATAAAAGTGAGAATCATGATCATGATCATAATTAAGGGTGCTTCGATGGAGGCCATGGTAGAGGTCAAGGGTACCATGGTGGATTCAGAGGCTGAGGTTGTGGTGGTGGAAGAGGTGAGTTCCCCAGTGGAACATATTATACATATGGATCCCCTGATCATTACAGGCACGAGTGCCCTCAGAATATTGTTTGTCCTTTTTGTGGAAAGAATCATAACTATGAAGAATTCCCATACTTGTATGAACATTTAAGAAATAAGCACAAATAAGAGAACAAGGGTGCGGGGATGGTCAGAGTACAATGCGCCATATGAGATCAGTGGATTCCCAAGCTAGCGCCTGACCCTGAGTTGGTACCTATGAATATTACTACACATGCCAAGGCTACAAAAGTCAGAAAAGATCCACAATCAAAGCCTACTATTACTAAAGAGGAGGTGTTACATGAAAAGTATCTAGACCCTATGCATCAGAAGGAGCTTTATCAAGAGACTATAGAAGTCATTAGGAATTTGGAGGGTGAGATATAGTGTTTGAAAGAATAGTTTTGGAAGTTAGAAAAAGAAGACAAATGAGCTCCATCGATAGATGTTGATGATTTAAATGAGGTTTGCAAGATGTTACGACAAGAAAACATTATTCCTTTGTTGGGAAATTGGTTGAAGGGCAACACTCATGCACTAGAATTGATAATGAAAGACATTTTTTGCATGCTAACCTTCCACCTCATAGCCTGGATTATGAAAAGGAGATCACTTTAAATGTTATTTTGGATGGCTGGCTTTAAAGTAATATCTTGATTGACACAGGTGCAGAAGTTAATGTGCTCACTTTGGATACGTGGGTGCAGATGGGTAGACCACCATTGCAACCATCTTCTAATGTGTTTTTCATGGTGAACCGGATGCAGGCCACACCAATTGGGGTCCTAAAAGATGCATCAATTACAATATAGGGAGACAAGTTTACTGGGGACTTCAAGGTCTTAGTGCTTTTAGAAGAGGATAGATTTCCAACATTACTTGGGTACCCTTGGTGTTATGAAAATAACACTGATATATGCTTCAATAAAGGGTACATTTAGGGAAAATTTTAGTGGTGAATATTCCATTTTTGAAAATTTTGAAAAGGTGAATTTTTTGGCGCGGGTCAGTGACTGTCGCCTAAAAATTACACTTTAATTTTTTTAGGGGTCGGCTTCACCTACCCTTGAAAAATATCCCCTATATAATCCTAGATTATTCACCAGGTAGAACACTTCTACTTCACTCATACCACCTAGGGGCATATCTATTATCAAGTATAGTAAACTTGTGAAACAACAAAGGCTAGTACACAAAGTGTAGTTTTATAGATATTCATCAAATATGTAGCTTGGTGACAAGTATTGTTCTTAGATGCATGAAAAGAAATTTCCACTGACGCATGAAAAGGAGAGTTCATTGACGCATGACAAGGAGAGTTTGTTCATGCACGACAAAAGGGTGGAGGCTATAGACGTGTGACAAAGAGTTTGTTGACGCGTACGACAAGGAGAGTTTTTTGATGTGTAAGAAAGAGTTTTTTGGCACGTGAAAAGAGGGCGGAGGTTGCAGATGTGTGACAAGATATTTTTATGACGCGCATCAACAAGGTCCTTGACACACGCGTCAACAAACCTCATTCATGTGCGCATCGAAGAAACCTCGTTGATGCGCGTCAACAAACTTGATGACGTGTGTTAACGAGGTTTCTAATGACGCGTGTGTCAAGGACCTTGTTGACGCGTGTCAAGACTCAGAAAATCTCTTGTCACACATCTGTAGCCTTTCTGTCAGGTGAATCATTTGCACACAAACCCCAAAAATTGGCTTTCAGTGAAACCAATTCCGGGGATATTCGCAAGTATTTTCCACCTCTGATTTCCAAGAGGTCTCTTAAAATGAACCTTGGGTACATTAGTTTTGAAAACAAGGAGGAACGAGTTATTATCCCTTTGATAGATGGGAATTCTATAACTTATGTGGAGCCCTTGAGTGAAGAATACTTGAACATAATTTATGTGCACATGATTCATGATCTAGAAGTTCTTGAGCCCTCAAAGGAAGGAGTTCTCCAGTGGGATGATGCAAATTCAATGAGTGATACTACTATTATTACATGTGATAACTAGGCACACAACACTTATGAAATGGTTGGGTGCGAGGTCAAAAGTTTAGCTATGCATGTAAGCAGGTTGCGTTGTGTTAGGCATCTGGGTAGCAACTAGGTACCTCGGTATAGTGGTGAAGGAAATATTGAAGTATTTCTACGCACCATGGAAATACAGTGGAAATATCAGGTGAAAAGAAGGAACATGTTACTTTATACTTTACACATGGGACAACAACGCATTGGTGGATGGTTCATAGAGATAATCTATTAGAATGGAGGAAGTGAGAATTGCTTTCTCTTCTAGATTCCTCCGAAGTAATGCACCTACTCAGATATGTGAATTTCATGGTAGGGATCCTATTTAGCACCACATGTTCAACAGTGTGAGAGAGTCTGGACAGAGGGGCAGGAAGCTTTACCACCTTTGATGTGGGTGTAAAAACTCTATTTCACCTTGTGAGGTTGTGGATGCGCATGGTATGTTTATGCGGAGTTTAATAGAGAGACTAGAAATGACAAGAACTGACTACAGGTATGATTCAAACTTTTGACTATTTTCCACTAAACCTCCCATGAATGAGGCATTACAAGTTATGAAGAACTTGAATATGGGAGATAGTACAAAAGTTGAGGAACTTATCTAGGAATTACTTGGTGAGTTAGACCTAGAGGCGTGATTTGAAGAAGAGGAAACAAATGCAATAATAACTTTGGTGTGCCTTCCTAGAAAAAGAGAAAGGAAATATGGTCTACATGATCAATGATGAAGAAGTGGAAAATTTAGATATGAAGCATTCAGAGGGTATGTGCAAGGTCTTAGATAGTGCGGATGAAAAGGTGTGTGCCTACCATGAGCCTATGAAGACAAAAAAGTGAACATTGGAATGAATGTTGAACTTAAGGAAGCCATTATCAGAGATTATTGGTTGGACTCTGAAGTTGCTAAGATAATTGAGTTACTGCATGATTTCTAGGATATATTTCCTAGAGGCTATCATGAATTAAAAGGGGTGCATGAATCTTTGGGTGAAATGAGGATTAATTTAGGAAAAGGCCTTACAAGATGAACCCTAACATGCGTGTCAAAGTTAAAGAAGAAATTAATAAGATGTTGAAATCTGGAATCATTGAGCCCATAGAGGAATCAAAGTGGGATAGCCCTATGGTAATCAATATAAAGAAATATAGAAAGATCAAAATTTGTGTGGACTACAAGGAGTTAAATGATGTTGTAGACATCTAAAATGTCGACATGCTTAATTACGACTAATCCGCCCCACAAATATCTCAACATTACCCATATAATAATTAATCACAAGATTAATTATTATTATTAATCCATTTTATCATTTTACCATCATTCATCATTTATCATTAATCCTTTTATTTCATTTTATATCCTATTTCATCCTTAATCTCTTTTATTTCATTCTTATATCACATTTTCTTATTTTTATCCCACTTAACATTTATAGGAATTTAATATTCCTATGTCTCACCCTACCCTAATCTACACCTACACCTATCATAGCTATTCTATGTAATCCCTATCATTAATTATCCTAATCACATCATTAACCTAAACTAATAATGTGTACATCACTTGAAAATCTAGAGGCTTTTAAATCAAGGATATTTTTAGTGGCGAATATTCGTAATATGGTGAATATTCCATTTTATAAAAAATTGAAAAGGCATTTTTTTGGCGTGGGTCAATGACATGTTCACTAAAAATTAAAGTTTAATTTTTTTTGGGGGCTTCGCCTACCTCTTTATAATATCCCCTATATAATCCTATATTATTCACTGGGTAGAACACTACTTGCTAACTCATTCCATGGTCCACCTGGGGGCATATCTATTATCAAGTACATAACTTGTGAAGCAACATGATTCCAGTACACAAAAGTAAATTTTTAGACAAAAGCATTCAACTGATGCTATTGATGGGCGACAAGAAGGCTTTGTAGGTGAGCGACAAGAGGGCTCTGTGGACGGGTGACAAGAAGGATCTGTGGATGATCGACAAGAAGGATATGTGGAGGGGCAAAAAGTAGGATTTGTTGATGGGTGACAAGTAGGATCTGTTGATGGGTGAAAAGTAGGATCTGTTGACGAGTGACAAGTAGGATTTGTTGATGAGTGACAAGTAAGATCTGTTGACAGGAAACAAGAAGGCTATGTTGATGGGAAACAAGAATAAAATTCTGACGCACAACAATGAACAATGTTGTTGATGGGAAACAAGAAGGCTCTGTAGCGGGTGACAAGATGGCTCTATGGATGGGAAAAAGAAGGATCTATGGATGAGCGACAAGAAGGATCTGTGGATGGGTGATAAGCAAGATCTGTTGATGGGTGAGAAGAAGGATCTATTGATGGGAGACAAGAAGGCTATGTTGATGGGTGACAAGAATAACCTTTTGACATGTGATAGTGAACTGTGTTGTTGACACGTAACAAGTTTCATTTGTTGGCACATGACAGGGAACAATGGAAGCTGCTAGTGCTCAGAACACCCAACAAGTTACAAAAAAACTCAAAAGTCTCTGTTCAAGTATTTTGGAAACTTTGTTGGTTCAGATACAACAACCACCAGCACCCATAGAGCTCCCAATGAAATCAATCAGAGCACAGACTGTGTGGAAGGTGTTATTGAAGTGGACATGCATTCTGCTCAATATCAACCAAATGACACCTATAATGATACCATGCCAGGGCTTGAAGATATTCTAATAGTGTAGGTAGAGCTCGAAGATATTGTTTAACTAGAAGTTCCAACTACAACTCAAAATTCAAATGCAACTAGTGGTTCATGGAAAAGGAAACTTGATGATCGTGATATTCCTGAAAGCTCTGCACGTAAAAGTAAAACTGTGAATATGAAAAAGAATATGTGGACGCTTGGGAGGACATACAAGTTTGAATGGGCTGCAAAATTTCCATTTATTAAACTCGTAGAACAACTAATTCTGAAGAAATTTCATCAGAATGTACATGTACAATATGTACATGGAAATTGGAAAAGGAAAGCAAAAATAAATCTGAAGTTGGACACGATTTAAAAACATTGTGGAAAAAATATTTCACTTTAACTGGGGAAGATGGCTAGAAAATAAAAACACACAGATGGAAAACTGAAAAAAGAATGCATGCATGTGAAATATGTGGTAGAATATGAGGCTGATCAGAAAAGATGCAGAATTCTCGTAGAAAATGGCGGAACGATCACAACACAAATTGGTAAGATGAATCAATCAAATTTGCGTGCTAAACTCATATAGTTTTCTACTTTATTCCACATCCTTAAGAAAGGAAGACCGATTTCATATTTCATCGATTTCAAACCTTTGTATTAATATAATGGAATGCAAAATGTTCCCAGTCTCATTGGTTAGACAATAGTGCATGGGAAATGGCTAAATGCCTTGCTATGATTGAGAAGGAAGATTTGAAAGAGTGTGTAAAAATGCAAAGTTTATCTCTTTGTAAATTGATGAAGTGACTCATTGTTGAAAACACCACATGGGTATGTATCCATGTTTACACTTTAGAAAATCATATGAGGACTCCGCATCTGTTGGGTGTTCAGAAAATGGTTGAAAATTGCAATGCAAAAAACCTATATAAACTAGTTATTTCTCTTTTGAAAGAAATTGTTGGCATGACTGCGAATGAAATTGCTACAAAGTTGGTATGTGTGGGAGTAGATGGGGCATCAGTCATGTAGGGTCATAGAAATGGGTTGTGTGTTCGATTGCAAACATCAGTGGCCCCTTATATGCTAGCAATTCATTGTATGGCTCACATAATGAATTTAGCATATAAAATCGTTAGCAAATATGAAAACGTTGCAAAAGTAGAAGACCTTATAAGAGAACTGCATGCCTATATGGAAAGCATCCCAAAGTGATTTCTTGAATTTCAAAATTTTCCATAGGTATTATAGATGGAAAAAAACTTGAAGGATGTTGAGACAAGGTGGATTTCGTTGTATGAGCCTGCATGTAGAGTGCGTGAGGAGTATCCTTTGTTGGTTGGTTTCATGCATAAATATCATCATGAAATTGACAGGGCGAGGGACTTGTTGTTCCATCTAACTGATTTGGATACATTGCTTACATTGGTAGGTATTCTTCAATGCTGTAGAGATCAATACATTGATGAAACATGCACAAGGGAGATTAACCTATATTTTTGATTTTATACGGATGAGAAAAATGGTATGTATGAGTCTTGATGCCTTGTACACTTCCTCGGATAGTTTTGATACACTGTATTTGATAACTGGAAAGTTTTATTGGATCTTAACCATCCTAATAAATTTTTGAGATTTAATATCCATGATCACCTCTGTATCCATGTTAGCGGGAAAGAGATACCACTGCACATTCTACAAAAAAGTAAAGATGTTACATCAACAGAAAAAGAATAAGTTCCTGTGACATGAAATTTGTTTGATTCTGTAGTAATTGAAATAAGAATAAAACTCAGAAAAATTACAGAATCCTTAGCATCAGAAATTAGAGAATGTTTCAGCCAAGACAAAATTCTTGAAGCCATGGGTGTGATGAATCCAAATTTTTGGAATACATAAGGTGGCCATGCTGATTTTGTAGGTAATCTTTTTCATAAATACATGGGTAAAATATTAGACCATTTCAACAATACATAAGAGGTTGAGGGTATTGAAATAAAATGTATACTGAATGTTGATTTAATAAAGACTCAATCAACTAATTTTTTCAAGATAAACTCTTAGATGAACCTTGAGTGGTGATATTACAAGGCTATGTGCAAAAAATGATTTTGGAAGACATTAGTGAATATTTTTGGTTGAAATGAGTTTTCCAAACAATGATTTTGGGATCCGTGGAGGATGAAAGAGTTTTTCAGTGCTTTATCTTTTATTAAATCAAAATTGAGAAACAAGTTGGATAAAAATCTCGAAAGTTACATAAGGTGTTATGTTTCTCGCTACTCTTTGGAAACCTTTCCTTTTGACAGAGCTATTGCACCATTGGAATTCCCTTGCCAAAAGAAGAGGTGTAAATAATACTACTACAAGTCCAAGTAATCTCAACGATGAGACTGGAAGTGGTGCATCTTCAAACTCTGTGGATGCAAATATTGAATATGAAGAAGCTATTGAAAATGGATTATTTCAGATTTAAATAGGTATCACCTTGACATTACACTTTAACTATTCTTATTTATTCAATTTCATATAAATAGATTCTAATTTAATTGTTTATAGTTTTACATAAATACCATTGTAATTCTACAGATGCAAATATTGACGAGGCTATTTTTGATTTGTAGTTATCATCAAAGATGTTATAGGTATGTATATTTACATTTATTCAAATACTATCATTTATTAAAATTGGTATTTTTAATTTTCAAACAACTTTGATGTTGTATTTTGCAAGGTCTTCAAATCTTAGATCTAGATTCTGCATATTCTACCATGCTTAGTGTCTGTCATAGTTGTTGTCCACTTTGCAATGTAGTCTTGATATTTGTGTCACCTTCGATATAAACAAGTTCTAGTTTACTTTTATTTTCTTAGGTTAGATTTGGATTCTACATTTTAATCTCTTCATTTCATTGATGTTTATGAAAAACGTGAGTTGACATCCATCCAAGGAAGCTCTCGCTTCTTGGGACTGAGATTATCAGGAAACTCACCCATTTTTATTCTAATCCTTATCCATTTTTTGTGTTGAATTCCAGAGAATCGAAGGTCGTCTAGCTTGCTCAAGAAGACAAGAGGTACCTTAAACCCTATCTTAACCATAGTTTTAAATGTGAAGTAGATTTTACGGTATTAAGATATCTATGTCATACCACATTTTTTTTCCTTTGAGCTTTGTCGTTTCAATTCAATATAAAGGTTTGAAATTAAATGTGAAAAAATGATATACATATTAAAGAGTTCAAAATTTAAAATATACAGAAGAAGCCCTTACTGTATTATCCATTATCATCATCATCATACAATTCATCATCATCCATATCTACTCTAATATCATTATCAAGACATCCACGTCCTATTTCCACATAACACCACATTCTAAATGAATAAATAAATGATCCAATCTAATGTCATCAAAAATATTAGATTACAAGCAGAGATAATATTGCATAAAGTTTAAATCCATGAATCATGATTATGCATCATACATCAATGAAATATCCGTATAGAAGTTCTATATAAAAATATAAGTGCATACAATTCATCTGGTCACATACAATTTATCATCATCCATATCTACTCTAATTTCATTATCCAAATTCTAAACCACATCTAATTTAATTTCATTATCCAGACATCCAAATCTAATGATAAAATTTAAATGTAACTATGACCATCATTGCAAGAAGAGATAATATTGCATAAATTTTAAATCCATGAATCATGATTATGCATCAAACATCCACATTCAAATGAATAAATGGATAAGAGCATACAATTCATCATCATCCATATCTACTCTAATTTCATTATCCACATTCAAATGAATAAATGGATGATAACTATAACCACATCTACTCTAATTTCATTATCCACATTTAAAGGAATAAATGGATAATAACTATAACCACATCTACTCTAATTTCATTATCTAGACATCCACATCTAATGATAAATGTAACTATGACCATCATTGCAAGGAGAGATAATATTGCATAAATTTTAAATCCAAACTTCAAATTAAACAAATATTCAAGTATCAAATTTCATTCTTCTGTATATAAAATATTTAAAGTTTCAATTTTGAGGTTCCCCAATCCTCAAGTCTCAATCCTTAACATTTTCACTAGACCCTATTGTATTCCTTCCCTGAATTATCCCGAACTAATCAGATCCTCAACAGTCATTTCTAGGTTCTTAATGATTGCTTCTTCTTCCTTTGTAGAATCTCCATGGGATGTCAAAGAAGGATCTACCGCTGCCTTTGCTTTGAATAAAATCTCAGGGTCATAGCCATTCTCTTTAATTATCCGCTTAAGTGTATTGTTTTGTTTGTTAACCAAAACAATATTTTCTTTCATCTTAATTGTTGCGGATAAACTGTTCTTGGCCGTTTCCAAGTGAACTTGGAACACCTTAGCTTGACTCTTTAAATTTTCATATTTCAATTGAAAAAAAAGAGTGAAGTCAATTAAACATATTAAAAAACTAATTTTAATTGAAATTAATAAAAAATATTTTTCAAACTGATTATACTTACGATAGCTCTATCTCTTTCAACGTTTGCAATCGCCACCATCTCCTTGTCCTTAGACCATTTATTGAAATAGGCATAGGCCTCAACACTAATATTTTCCAATTTGTTTAATACTTTATCTAAAATATTATCGTTATAGGTGTTGTTATATGCAGTCCCACTTTTAGCTCTGATGAATAATGCATCCATCTTCGTGGGTTGATTTTTGATTGTTGCATATAAGCTCTCTCTTTGCCAATGGTTGTCATAATAACTTACTATCTCATATATTAATACTTTTTCCCTTCTCTCCCATTGAATGAGCTCACTGATTTGAGGTGTGATAAATTCATTCATGTGGGATTGAAAATCATAGCCAATCAAGTTCTCCAAAGGAAATGTTGGAAAGTCATCACTATCTGTATCAGAAGAGGATGATTTTGAAGGAGAAGTATGACGGCTTTCAGCTCGAGAAACATCTGCTGCATCTTTTCCTTTTGGGAGCACTGATCCTAAAAGCAATAATAGAAATTCATATTAAAATTGAAATTGAAATGTTGAAAATTTAATTAAATTTAAAATAACATTGAGATGGAAATATACCTGCGGCCCTGAATCATATCATGTGTGTTGAAAAAACTAGTTGGGTCACTGCTATCAATGCCCAAATAATCTTCATCTAAATTTATTTGATTCAAAACTGATTGCCCTATTACAGTGGGATAGCCAAGAGAGAGAGGGTCGGAATAGCGAATGAGGAGGGAATGTTTAGTGTCCCGCTAGGGGCCGGAATCAACGACATGTGTTTACCAATGGTCTTTTGTCCTGAACCTCTTGTTGGCATTTTGAATCGTAATTATGGGGTTGATTGAGTAGGTGGGGTTTGCAGATTTTGAGTAGAAGACAAAGGATTTCTATCAACTTTGAACATCAAGAACCAAATCATTAGTAATTACTAAAAATATGTAAAAGTATTAAAAAACTCACAAAATAAATGAAGTCATACCTTGTTGAATGAGATTTTGTTGCAGTACAAATTGATTGTGTAAAATAGGGGTTGTGATAGAGTTTGAATGGATTCATTGGAGCGATGGTGGTAATCACTCTTGAGATTCGACAATTCCACGAGATTGTACTGAAATGTGAGTTGGTGATGCTTGCTTTTAACCACGCGTGTAGTCGAAAGTCCCTACAAGTGCAGCAACCACATGTCAATTCAAGATGGTAAATCATTAAATGGTAGAATCAAAATGTAATCACCCTACTTTGAATGTTAAGGGTATTACGTCTCTGTTGTTTCATTAATGTAAATACTTGGCCATCATCTGATGTCCGAACTAAGCCATCAGATTGTGATTCTCCCAAGGCCTCAACATGTTGTTGGCCTCTTCCTCTCGATGCAACTTTTTTTCGTGGAAGTGAATCTAGAAATATTTTCTGCATACATAAAATATTCAATTAGAAAAACATAAAAATGAATACACTTGGTAATTACTAAAGATGGAATATGAACGATTAAATTTTTTACCTACTATTCCTCAAGTGGAATTGAAAAATTCTTCATTGTCTTGTTTGTGCAAGTTGGAGTTGGTTCATTTTTTAAATTATAATAAGCCTCATAATAAAGAGCTAGGAGATAGTTGGTTGAATAAACAATTGGTTTTTCTGAAATTGTTCCATTGTTAATGTCTGCCTTTATCTTGTTTGATAGAAATGTGCACCAGTCAAATTTTTGATTTCCAATTGTTGCAAGAATGTATGCAACAACCCAATTTGGAATGTCAGTTTGTCGACCCTGCATAATAATTCTAGCTTGAAACAAGAGAAATCAAGGCAACAAGAAAGTGGTGTGCAACATCTTGCGTATCCACTCCTCATCTTGATTTGTTGACATGAGCTGTAATATAAAAAAATCAGAATCAAAATCAATTTGAATTAATATAAAAAAACATTCAAATGAGAGAAAATTATACTTACAATCAACATTGAAACCATAACTAGATTCGAGGAAAATCTTGTCATTGTCAGTGAGGGTTGCTTTGGTTGTTACTATCAGCACATTTTTAAATGGGAGGCTTGTCAATCGATGGATATCAATAGGTTCAACACCAAAGGAGAATGTATGGCGATCTTCCAATGTAACAATAAAAGTACTATTTTTTGTATTGTAGGACGAAAGTAGGTAGTTAAGAGTCTGATGGTCAACCTCAAACTGGGGCATGCTAACAAGCCCTTGGAATTTGGATGCTACTATGGAATTCTTGTATTCTTCATTCATTTCTATAACTGCATGTATGTGGGGGCACATGGTGCTTCTGTATTGAATCTTTCCCTTGGAGGCTCTGGGTGTTGGATCTTGGGGTTCATCTTGGGCACCAGAGGTAGAAGCCATGACTTCGATTGTGGTTGACATCCACGTATGTATGATACTGTAGAAAAAGTTCTCGGAGAAGGGAAAAATTTGGTATCGGGAAAGGAGCATGAAAATGAGGGGCCGGGTTGGTATTTATAGGGAAAATTAGGGTTTAGGGCTATTGACACGTGACAACAAGGTGTGTTACCGATGAGTGTCAACAACATCTTGTTGTCACAAGATAATAAGGGGTTGTTGACGGGCATCAATAAAACCTTGTTGTTATGTGATAATAAGATGTTTCGAAGGCGTCAACAACATCTTGTTGTCGTGTGACATCAAAATGTTGTTGACGCCCTTCAGAAACATCTTGATGTCACGCGATAACAAGGTTTTGTTGATGCCCGTCAACAACATCTTGATGTCTCACGACAACAAGATGTTGTTGATGGGCATCAACAAAACCTTTTTCCTATAGAAACCTATGAAAATTCACCTTTGTTGTGAATGCGGCCAAAGGAATATTTGTTGGGTATTTTCACCTCCTTTTTTCCAGAGGCTTCTTAAAGGGAACCCTGTTTAAATCCAGAAGATTCTCTATTTCTCCCTCTCATTTTCAAATATTCAAATACATCTACAACATTACATTGAATTTTTAATTCAATGGAAATCCCTCACAAATTCTAGAAATTTCTACTATGGAATCCTCCATCCTCTCATCCAATTCAAACCCTTGGATTCAATCCACTATGGCAAGATCTCGAACCAATCAATTTGCCACTCACAAACTATAAATCAAGCTCTCATCCTCTATGAGAGATAAATTGAAAATCCACAACTAAATTCTACTATTTTGATCATCAATCATCCATTTTTTGATCCAATCTATCATCTATAATCATTCATCCCTCATCCTTCATCAAGAAATCATCAAAGCAATCCAAGGGAAGGTGCCATCCAATTGCATCCACAACAAAATATGAAGCAATCAATCATCCTCAAACACATCCAACCATAAAGGAAGCATGCTAGATGGTAAGTGCAGGTATTGTTCCTCTTCCTTTCATATTTGTTTGATCTGAGGTAGTTGATTTGTTGAGTTTGCATGTTGCATTTGAATTGGTTTCATATTCATTTTATTTGTGCATGCTAACTTGATTTTCATCTACATTTTGGCACCCACCATGGGGCTTAGCACCTAAATATTTTTAATTTATTATTTATTATCATCTAATCACCAAGTTGTCCAAATTTGGTTTCATAAAAATCTAATTTGCATCCTTAAATTTTGATTTTTCATGTTTTTGTTATGTATTAGCGCATTCGTGACCTATAGTAGCACGTTTATCCTAAAACAACTCTTCTTTGACTATTTTCTGACTCCATTCTTGTAGGGATATCTTTCAACATGTTTTTCTCATATTTCAAAGTGCATTCATCACCTATTTCGTACGTTTATCCAACAATAATGCATTTATAACACTTCAACGCTTTTGTTTGACCCTCAAAACCTCAAAATTTCTATTTTTTACAAAGTAGTGTGTTTGTGACCTGAAATGGCACATATGACCTGAAACAATGCATATGTGACCTATATTAGTGCATTTGTTTTGTTGTTTTGTTTCCAAACTTCGAGAGCCATAACTTTTGACCTCGAACTTGAAACGACTCAGTTTTTTTTTTCCCGGAAAGGTATTGAAGAGATCTATGCAATGAAAGTGTTAATTTAGAATTTTATTTTATAATTTATTCATGGTTTTCATTTTACTAAATATTGTCATTTTAATTACACTTTGAGTTATATTTTCTTGTTCCAAACTACTAACACTTTGTGTGTAGCTTCCTATGCTTACCAAAGATTAAAAAATCAATCTACAACTACTAATCCTTTTTGTTTTGCAGCTCTTTTAGTCCAAGACATTGGGGTGAAAAATAAAACTACTAATCCACTTTTTTGTAGGGCCTCCTCTTGAAGACCCCTTTTACATTTTTAATCATCTTTTTTATTGTTTAAAAAAAAAAAAAATTTATATTATCTTGCATATTTCATTTCTTGCATCCTTGCATGTTTTCTTGTTAAACCCGAAGGTTGAATTTTCGTGTATCTCTCCTCTCGCATCCTTGGACGATCTTGAGGATCAAAATCAGTTCACCTTCCATCCCTTTTTCATTTTTAGGGACAACGTGACATGGATTTCATCATCACACACTTTCCATAATCCGAGGGGTCTCGTGACCGTGGGCTTCATCTCCACGCACGTAGACACACCCCTATGTTCCAGTGGGGTATACAAATTCAAGGAAAATTATCTTTATTGGCTAAGCATCTATGTGTTTTAAGCATGACGTGAAGTTAGGGATTCCACGTCCCAAAACCCAGGCCTTAGACAACATCCTTGTAACACGGACTTGGGCCTCATGTACCGAAAGGTATATAAAGGACTCCCTTAGTAAGCCTTGTTTATCCTAGCATAGGTAGCCTTCAGCCACAACCAAGCTATAGTGTAGGGGAAGGAACCATTGAAGGTCACTCGCTAGCCGATCACACATCGATGTAAAGGTGGGCCAATTTAGTGAGTGCCACTATCGTGTGTGGTGTTAAAAGTGGGCTATAGCTTGATTGCAAACCCACTTGACTATTTAGGTTAGTGTTGCATGTTTTTTTTGTGTTTTTAAACCCCCTAACCATCCCATTAATTTAAAATTTTAATCAAACATTATCATAATAATCCATCCTAAATCACACAATCCCAATCCAAATCCCATTACCATCCATAATAAATTAACTTAATCCCAATCCTAATACCATTACCATCAATCCCAATCCAAATCTAATCCCCACACATCCTATCTACACATGGCCTTTGATCTTCAATCCACATCTTCTCCAAACCAACATCAAAACCCTATCTCTTTTCTAAATCCATCAACCAAATTTTCCTATAGCATCCCTCACCCATCCAAGTCAACCAAATGACTTTGACCATGAAGTCCCACACACCATCCAACATCTTAATAAATAAATCTCAAACCTCACATCCTACCTTAATCAATCCTCTACTCAATCGACCCATATCGATCCTAACATTCTAAAAACCATCCAACATCTCAATCAACAAATATCCAATCTCCAATCTTCAATCAACCACTCACCCCTTAAACTATCATCTCTTGAAACTAACCCCATCCACAATATTCCCTTCCTAAGGTACCTACTTCTCACCCCATTGACTTCCTCCTTGAGTAACCTGAACCATCTCAATCCACACCCCAACCTAAAAAATGTAAACCACTATCTCCACAATCCAATTATATTGAATTTGATGACCTCCCTAACTTTGACTTAGAACAAGAGGACATCCTTTATGTCCTCACAAATCTAGCCACTAATACTAAGCCCACACAACCATCCAAAACCTCAACCTCCAAATCCCCTATCCATCATCATAACCAACACCTTCCTCCCATCAAAACTCATCCACCATCATCCAAAACTTCAAATCCCAAATCCAATCATCATAAAACCTACAATCGAGTCCCATTCATGTATCCACAACAATCACAACAACTTAATCCTAAATCATTATCACCCACATCTCATCTTAGTCCTCCATCCTCTTCATCTTCATCATCCAAATCTGATATTATAGACTTTATCTCTGGATCATCCCGTGATCCCTAATCCACCATTAAAATTTATCTCCTAAGCCTATTGCATCCCCTCCATCACCTACATCCAATCCTACTAAAACTATCTCATCTACCGTGAATCCTAAGTCACCCTCCACTTCTACCCCTAATCCTAAACCATCGAATATGGATCTTATGCCACCCTCATCATCTTCATCTATATCTAATCCTATCTTAACTCCCTCATCATACAAACCCAACACTATCCTATCCACTAATCCTCTTTCATATTCCTCATCCCCAATCCTCAAACATCTAACATAACTCCTAAATCAATGACTCCCAAACCTAAAAAATCCAATCCCAATCCTCTTCCCATCTCATCTCCTACCAAATCTAATGTGGTTCCTACACCACACCCATCTACCAAATATCCTTCATCCCCATCATCACCCAACTCTAATGTGACCCCCATATCACAACCATCCCCTTCATCTAAATCTACCCCATCCCCTTCATCCACATCTACTAATCCTAAACAATCTAATCCTAAGTCAAAACCACATACTCAAACCAATCCCAAACCAATCCAACCTCCTAAATCCCCAAGGCTAATATTCCATCTAAATCCCAACTATATAATCTACATCTTAAACTTACATCTAAACCATATAAATCCAATCAATCCTCTCCTATCCTACCCACTCCTACACATATCCTACCTAACCCACTCTTATTACCCCACACCATCCCTCTTACCAATCCCCACCTCCTTCACCTCCTTAGGTGAATCCTTGACCACCATATTCCATCATTTAAAAACCTTCAACATGATCATTCACCCACTTATCATAAATCATGATCCTAAACTTCCCAAAATATCTTGGTATAGGGACCATTATTATTGTGAATTCCATTGTACTCATGAACATTCGACCAATCATTGTAATAAATTTAGGTCTTATGTACAAAACCTCATTAACCAAGGAATTCTTATCCTTGTACCTCTCTATCCACCACCTTTCCATCCTAACCCTATATGTAACCATCAACCACGATCTAAACCCCATCCTAAATCCAAATATCGTCAACCATCCAAATCTAGTCATACATCTAAACATATCTCACCAACAAAAAACCAAAGCAAATCTCCCCTCCCATCCTTTACTAAATCTGATTCCTTAGAGGATGAGAAAACTACAACCCCCTAGTCTCATGATGACCACATGACATCATCTTCCCCATCCACTTCCTATCCTATCGCCACAAAGATATATTCTAATATGATGCATTGTATCCGTACTCCCATCACCCATCAATCCACCATATCTTTATTATCCCATAAATCCATCTACTAATCCTCAATCTTCTAATCCCCTTACACATCCCAAACACCTAAAAATGGATTGAGCATTTAGGTTTTCCTTTGCACACGGATGTTATTTCCTCATCCCTCCATCCTCATTCCAATCCAATCCATCTTCACAAATGACCAATTAAATAAATCAAACATGATAGTACCTATTACACTTGTGTGACCTTGGGCTATCATTACTATCAACATCCAAGACCGATCATATCTTAGAGATTCAATCACTCAACACACATCTTAATTAACTTGTGGTGAAGACCCTTGGGTGCATTTTATGGCTATAGGTGAAAAATCAAGTTAGCATGCAGAAATAAAATGAATATTAAACCAATTCAAATGCAACATGAAAACTCAACAAATCAACTACCTCAGATCAAGCAAAGATGAAAGGAAGAGGAACAATACCTACACTTACCATCTAACATGCAATTCTCCTTCCTTGATGGTGGATGTACTTGGAAGATGATTGATTGCTTCAGATTTGGATGTGGATGTACTTGGAAAACACCCCCTTGTGGATTGCTTGATGATTTCTTGGTGAAGGATGAAGGATGAATGATTGTAGATGATAGATTGGATTGAAAGATGGATGATTGATGATCAAAATAGAATAATTTGGTTGTGGATTTTCAAGTTGCTTCTAAGCTAGCTCTCATGGAGGAGGAGAGCTCAATTTATAGTAGAGGAGTGAAGGATTCAATGGATAGGATGAAGCCATGTTGATTGAAATCAAGGGTGGAGGATTGATGAGAGGTTTGGAGAATTCTAGAATAGAAAATTCTAGATTTTGTGAGGACTCTCCATTGAATTAAAAATTCAATGGAATAGTGTAGGTTTATTTGAATATTTGAAAATGAGAGGGAGAAATAGAGAATCTTATATATTTAGAAGCCTCTAGATTTAGAGGTGACATGCACATGATTAGTTTAGGTTAATGATGTAATTAGGATAATTAATGATGAGATTTGATGGAAAGGCTAGTGATAGGTGTAGGTGTAGACTAGAGTAGGTGAGGCATAGAATATTAAATTCCTAAAAATGTTAAGTGGGATTAAAATAAGATAATGTGATAATAGTGATTAATGGTGGAAATGGGATATTAGATGAATAAAAGGGATTGATAAGGGAATAATGGAATAAATGATAAGTGATTAATGCTAAATATGATAAAATGGATTAATAATAATAATTAATCTTGTGATTAATTATTATATGGATGATGTAGGGATATAATGAATAATAATAATAATGATAAATGGATTAAAATGAATTTAAATGGATTGGTAGTAGATAAATGATGATGAAGCTAAAATGCAAGACATGATTAATATTAATTAGTCATGTAGACATTTTAGGTGTCTACATTTTGCCCCTCTTTGAAGGATTATTACATAGAGATGATCATTCAAAGAAGAATTAGAAGATTATAGGATGGTAATGTGATGCCCCCTCGAGGGGTTAGGCGGGGAGGAATGAGATGGGTAACCACTCAAAAAGAGGAGAGGCCAAAGCTAGTAGATGAGCGGATTGAAGATGAGAATTTTAGACTATATATGATTAGGAGGATGAGGATTAGATGATGAAGAGCTTTAAGGATTATAAGGATTAGGGGAGATTGGATTTTGGATTTTTGATGCCCCTAGTCAATGATGTACGACAAGGGTGTTGATTTTGGATTTTGGATTAGAGGATGCCCCAGTCAAGGGGTTGATGTTTTGGATGTAGAATTTTGGGTATTTTGTTGTTGGATGTTGTCATGGATTAAAAGATTTTGGATTTTTGGATTGGACAAGATTTTAGATTTTTGGATGTCCCAGGCATGGGGGTAGGATGTTTGATGGTTGGATTTTGGATGTTTTGTTGTCCCTGGTCAAGGGGTAATGATTAGATAGGATCTTGGATTGATGATGTTGTTGATGTTGGATGTTGGATTTTGATAATTTGGATTTGGGATGCCTATGTTAAGGGGTAAGGATTTTGATTTTGGATGTTGGATGTTAGATGTGAAGATATTTGGATGATAGGCATGATAGGATTGATTGAAAATGTTGGAAAGATTAATAAGATTTGATGATTGGATGTTAGATGAATGGTTGGCTGGATAAGGTGATGATGATTTGGATAAGTGATGATGTAAAGGGGTTGTGCTATTGTAAAGTTCCCACAATTATCATCATTAGCAATTTTTTGAAGATGTGGCATAGAGAAAGATGCACCAATGGTATAAAGATCATGATGTTTTAATTTCTAGATGCCCCTGTCCTCATATCATTAGAAAAAGTAATATTAAAAAGGGGGTCATGATATCATTGGACCAAAAAGTGACCTCATATCATCGATCATGAAAAATAAAAACAAAGAAAAGAGGCCTCATATCATCGGCCAAAATGTAAATACAGATAAATAAGCAAAAACACACACACAAATGCATGCAAAAGTGTTTTAAATTTTATATGGGTTGTTGAATTTTATGGATTTTTAATATTTTTTTGGTTTTTAAAGATATTTTAGATGTGGTGGGATGAAGATGTGATAGGGATGGGGGGTTGAAAGGAGGTGAATTCATCATGTAATTCCCAAGGTTGACGTGGATAGGGATTATGGATAAAGGGATGATTTGGATAGGATAAGGGATGCGGGATAAAGGAATGATGTTGTATAGGATAAAGGATGTAGGATAAAGGGATGATTTGGGAGAGGATAAGGGATGTGGGATAAAGGGATGATTTGGATAGGATAGGATAAAGGAACGATTTTGATAGGATAAAGGATGTGGGATAAAAGGATTGGTTGGATAAGATTGAAGGATAAGATAAGGGAATATGTGATTACTTATTTGATTGGTTTAACGTGGTATACAAGATGATTGGATAAGATAGGCCCCCAAGGGTGGGATGATGGATGAGGATTTGAGGAAAATTGGATAAGTTTGATAGGATAGAAGGTGGATGAGGATCAACTGAGAATTGATTTGGGATAGGGATTGGTTGGATAATATTGAAGGATAGGAGAAGGATTGTTTGATATTGGATGGTTGAAGGATAGATTGGATAGGATAGGGATTGGTTAAGCGATTAGTTGGGGTGTGGGATGGGAGATAGATTGATAGGATGAAGGATATATGATAAGATTGAGCGATAAGTGTGGTGTACCCCCAAGTGTGAGGAAAAATTAAGGGATGGTGCCCCTAGTGGATTATAAAGTTGGCCCCAGTCATAATGATGACGGGTTAAAGGAAGCAAAAGGGTGGATAGGATAAAGCAATAGGATCATTGATTTCCTACGAGATGATGGATGCAAAAGGATGTGGATGTAAAGGATGAATGGTTAGTAATGGATGATGAAAAAAAGATGATCTTAAAAGCACATGTTGTAAAATAAAAGGAAACCTAGAACAAAAGTGTGACCAAGGTCTAAGCGATACTTGGCAACATACAAGAATGATGTCTTTTTGAGATCAAAGTGTGTGTAAAAGTGATAGTTAATTACTGCTTGTAGTGAATACTTAATGGGAAGTATTTGAAAACAAAATAGCCAATGTATAGGGAGTGATTAAGTCAATAAGGATGATGGAAGGGGAACATAAGGTTATGTTGTGCATTTCTCCACTTTGCCAAAGGCTATAGCCCCAATGGAGATACATATGAGTCTTGTCACAACATTTCTCTATCCCGCCCGTGCATCCATAGCCTCGATAGAGTTGATGGAAACACCCCTAGAGAAAGTCTTGAGGTGGATTTTATTTGATATTTTGAATTTTGATATGATTTATTTTCTTTTTGATATTGATATTTTGATATTTTTATAATCCACTCTCTTAAGACCTCTACGGGTTAAGAATCACCAAGAGCATGATGGGGGGATGGAGATGAGTGTGGTGATGACATTGGCTAGAGTGTCATAAGATGCACCCAAGGGTCTTCACCACAAGTTAATTAAGATGTGTGATTAAGTGATTGGATCTCTAAGATATGATCATTCTTGGATGTTGATAGTAAGGATAGACCAAGGTCACACAAGTGTAATAGGTACTAATGACTTACATCATGTGCGATTAAGTTAATTAAGTACTTGTGAAGATGGATTGAATTGGAATGAGGATGGAGGGATGAGGAACATGTTACAAATATATTGTGATATTATTAATAAATTGTAATATTATTAATAATGAGTTTATAGAACTCATATTAATAATATAGTTGTAATAGTTAGTATTAGTATTTGGGTGAGTTGTGAGAACAACTCATGAAGCTATTTTGGTGTGTGAGATAATAAAGGGATGAGAGAGATATCCTAGGGATAAATATGAGAGATTCATGGACATAGATATGAGGGTTTGAAGATGAAGTTTGAATCCACCTTTGTAGGAGATCAAACACTATAAATTATGCTCCATCTATGTAAAGATATCCCAGATGAATTTTATATAGTATTTTATATTATGCACTTTTATGATATTATTGTGCTAGATTATTTGTAATATTCTATGGACCAAATTTATTATTTGGTATCGGAGCCAACAAATGGTCTTTTAATTCTTTATGGGGCAGGTCCAATACTACTTATGATCGCCCCTTTCATGAGAATCCATCTAAGTTATGGTATTTATCTAGTTTAGATTCTAAAGTTAGTGGTATTGTTGTATAGTGTTATTTTGTGTAATTTTTACTCTATTCAGATCAGTGCTCAACAAAAAGGAGAATACATTGATAAATCACCTTTAATGCCATTCAAGGTTAGGCACATTTCATATGTGGATTTAATTGATGAAGAAACATTAGTGGAGGCATTTTGCAATCAGATATGGTCTCTATTAAGCGCAACATTACCAAATATTTGCCACTTATATAAGATCGATTATTAATGGTTGATCTGCAGTTCCCTTTGTACCATTCACATAGTTTTGTGCTCATGTATGCAGCAAAATAATATCCAAAGCTTGAGAATAATCAGCTAAACTAGGCACAAGAGGTATAAATTGGTAGATTTGTAAGAGGAAAATTAGCTATTGAATCCTCCACTCCTCATCTATAAATTGACAAATTGACCAATTGACTATTATATTGGTCATTTGTTATTTTTTCGTGGCATTGAATGAGCTCGCTTTACCCCATCAACACCTACATACATGGTTTTATGCTCAATCATATGATTTCACATTCAAAATATTGCAATCACTACATTCTGCCAGTGTCGTGTAGATCTTACTACACCTGGAAGTCTTCTAAGAGATCAATTTTTGTAATTACCACACTCTGCAAACCCCACTTTCCTCTTCCGTGATCTCAGCTCACAAAGGTATTTTTTTAATGGCGGTCTCCAATTAATATATTTTTTATTGTATGAAGGCGAGATAGGAGTTGAAAATAGTTCCAAGTGAATTTGCATGATTTAAAACTTAGTAATAGCTTCTATTTTACCATGTGTAAAATCCAATAGTTATTTGGATTTTCATAATTAGAGGTTAATACCTAATTCATGGTGGCTTATATAGCCTCAAGGATATAATGGGTTACAAAGGTTATAGTGGTCGGTCAAGTTTTATTCATTTTTAAGGAGTAGTAACATGTTCTTAAGTCTATTATGGGTATAGATTTTTTAATATATTAATGGTATATATAGTCATCTGGTAAAATTAGTGTCTATTGTCATCATTTTTGTTGTTATTGTCGTTGTAATGTCAAAAATAGTTTTTTAATTTTTATATTTCATTAGTATTGTCAATCAAAAGAGTCAAATATGTGTTTTTAGGTGTTCGGTATTGCGGTGTTAAGATTCAATGTTAAAGTCTGAAAATTTAAAAAAATTGCCTTATGAATGCATTTTCGGTAAAATCCGACATTCGGGTAAGGTATGTAATTATTGAACATCACGATCAAATTTGGCTGAGTTAGCAACATGCATCATAGATGAAGGAGGCAAAAAAGGAAGTTGATCAATCAACGACCTCTCGTTAGTCACCAACGATGGGGCCCCACGAAGTGTGGTGGTGGCAGTGTGTGTGTGTGTAATTTCTTTTAATTCAGATTTTTAGTATGAATTGAGTTCTTGTTTGAATAAGTGAAATGTTCACATTGAGGGGGGGAGCATGATCTCAATGTTCCATTTTCATTTTCCCCCTCTTTTTAGTTTGTATTGAGCAGTTGGTTCTACATGATTCCCCGAAGGAAAGACATATGGACAAACGAAATCACAAAGGAAAAGCAACAACATGATATTTGGGTTGTTGGTTGTCCTGTAAAACCATCCTTTGGTGAGGTTATTGGTTGTCCTGTAAAACCATCCTTGTTGAGGTTGTTGGTTGACCTATAAAACCATCCAGATCATGAGCACACATGGGTGACAAGCTGTCAGAAGGAAGTGTGATTGTTGTTTCTATAATGTCAACATTAGGGGAGTGTATATTGGGAATTAATAATGTTAACAATAGGGGAGTGAATGTTACAAATATATTGTGACATTATTAATAAATTGTAATATTATTAATAATGAGTTTATAGAACTCATATTAATAATATAGTTGTAATATTTAGTATTATTATTTGGGTGAGTTGTGAGAACAACTCATGTAACTATTTTGGTGTGTGAGATAATAAAGGGATGAGAGAGATATCCTAGGGATAAATCCGAGAGATTCATGGAGAGAGATATGAGGGTTTGAAGATGAAGTTTGAATCCACCTTTGTAGGAGATCAAACACTATAAATTGTATGCTCCATCTATATAAAGATATCCCAGATGAATTTTATATAGTATTTTATATTATGTGTTTTTATGATAATATTGTGTTAGATTATTTGTAATAATCTGGACCAAATTTATTAGAACAAACATCCATATGCAAAGGAAACCCTAAATGCTCAATCCATTTTTAGGTGTTTGGGATGTGTAAGGGGATTAGAAGATTGAGGATTGGGATGATTGGTTGGGATGGTAGAATCGATAAGAGGAGTGATAGAAATGGGTTTTAATGGGGTAGTAGGAGGGTTGGTATTGGTGTTACATTTAAACCCTAAGCCTAAACGACCATGATTTCAAGGAAGGGAGATGGGTTCATGAATGCCTTGTTCATGGATACATAAGCCTTTACCTCGATGTTTTATGTTGGAAAACATATTTTTTTCTATAGGATATGAAGTGGATGGGGGAGATGATGTCATGTGGTCATCATGAGACTAGGGGATTGGATTTTTTTCATTTACTAAGGGATCGAATTTAATGAAGGATGGGAGGTAAGTTTTTTTTTGTATTTTGGTTGGTGAAGGGTTGTTAAATGTATGATGAGATTTAGATGGTTGAAAATTTTTGGATTTAGAGTGGGATTTGGATGGTGGATGATAGTTAGGGAGAGGATTGGGATGGAAAGGTGGTGGATAGAGAGGTACAAGGATAATAATTCCTTGGCTAATGAGGTTTTGGACATAAGACCTAAATTGCATGCAACGTTGGTGAATGTCCATGAGTGCGATGGAAGTCACAATAATAATGGTCCCTATACCAAGATGGTTTAGGAAGGTTAGTATCACATGTTTTGATTGGGGGATGGATGATCATGTTGAAGGTTTTTAAACTATGGAAGATGGTAGTTAGGGATTCACCTAAGGGGGCGAAGGTGATTGGAGTTGGTAAAAGGGATGGTGTAGGTAATAAGGGTGGGTTAGCTAAGATATGTGTAGGAGTGGGTAGGATAGGAGGGTATTGATTGGATTTAGGTGATTTGGATGTAGATTTAGGATGTGGATTAGATGGTTGGGGTTTGGATGGAATATTAGCCATGAGGGATTTAGGAGGTTGGTTTGGTTTTGGATTGGAAGTGGATTTTAGCATGGGATTTGATTTGGTTGAGTTGAGAGAGGTGGATGGTGTAGGGTTGGTTTGTGTAGGATTAGATGGTTTGATTTTGGATGGAGTGGATAAGGTAGGGGTGGATGAAGAGAATGTGTTAGTTTTGGATGAAGAGGATATGTTAGATGGTTAGATTTGGGGAGGTAGACTGTCTGTTCATATTTAAAGGATGGAGTAGATGTTGATGGGGAGATGGGTTGAATTGAGGTGATGTTGGTTGAGTTGAGGTAGATGGGGTGGTGTGGAAACCACGTGGGATTTGGGAGCTTGAGGTGAATTAGGAGTCACCTTGGATGGTATATGATTGGGATTGGATTGGTTATTAGTATATTTATTAAATGTGGATGGAGAGGATAAAGGTGGAATGTGGGCCACCTTGGATGAAGTAGGATTAGGGGATGAAGAGGATGTGGGTGTCTTAGGAGTCACACTAGATTAGATGGGGTTAGATGTAAGTGATGGAGGATTTAGGGGCCAAAGTAGATATTATAGGAGGTGACTTGGGACTATCTAGGAGAAATTCGAGGGGATGAAGTTGGGATGATGAGGATGATGAGGATTTAGGACTAAGGTGTGATGTAGGAGATAATGATTGTGGTTTGGTTTGATTTTGAATTGATATGGATGGGTATGCATAAGGTATGTTATGATATGTTTTGATGGGAGGGAGTTGGGGATTAGATTGATTGATGGGGGATCTAGGGGTTGATAATGGCGATGAAGGATTAGGTTTAGATAATAGATTAACAAATTGTAAAATAAGGCCATTGGATGGTAGTGGTGATTTTTTTTTGGAAGTGGATGTGGTGGATGAATTATAGTTCGTTAATGTTTTTTAAAGTTTGAAAAGGATATCTTTATTGGTGGAAGGGGATGATTGGAGTTGATCAAAATCAATGTAATGTGAGGAAGGGAGATGGTTAGGGATGTTGGATGATGTGGATGTAGGATTGGGTGTGATTGGTTGTGTAGATGGGGATCATCTTGGTCGATGTCAATAAGGTCCTCACTATCATAAGTAGATGTGAGGGAAGATGGTTGAGAAGATGTTTGGCTAAGATGTGATTGGAGGTCAATAATTTTTTGGTTAAGATTTTGGATGGTTGTGAGGATGGTGGGATCAACTTGGAAAGGTTTAGGGATTTTGGATAGAGGATGTGAGTGTCGTAATTTGGTTTTTTTAAAATGGATAGTAATAGGGATGTTTTGATCAAAGTGGGAGGGTAAAGGTTGATGGGTATCAGATTTGACTTTGATGTAAGCCATGATGAGGATAAGATTTTGGATAAAATTTAGGAATAGGATTGGGTATGGATAGGATGTAGGCAAGAGAGGACTAAGATGGAGGGATTAGATGTGGATGGGATGGATTAGGAAAGGGGATAAGATTGAGATAATTATATGGAAGGATTGGTTTTGATTATGTTTGGATGGGGAGTTAATTGATTGTTTGATTAATGTGTTGTCAAAATGATATGTAAGAAATAAACACACATGCAACACACAACCTAGCTAGTCAAGTAGTGTGCAACACAAGCTATAACCTACTTTCAATACCACACATGATAGTGGTGCTCATTGAGCTAGCCCACCTTTACATCGATGTGTGATTGGATAACGAGTAATATTTGATGGTTCCTTCCCCTGCACTATAGCTTGATTGTGACCGAAGGCTACCTATTCTAGGATAAACAAGGCTTGCTAAGGGAGTCCTCTATATACCTTTCAATACGTGAGGCCCAAATCCATGTTGCAAAGGATGTTGTCTAAGGCCTGGGTATTGGGACGTGGAAGCCCTCACTTCACGTCATGCTTAAAACATCTATATGCTTAGCCAATAATGATAGCTCTCAAGGATTTGTATACCCCGCAAGAAAACGGGGTGTGTCTATGTGTGTAGAGGTGAAGCCCACGATCACGAGACCCCTGGGACTATGAAAAGTGTGTGGTGATGAAATCCACGCCACGTTGCACCTAAAAATTAAAAAGGGAAGAAGATGGACCAATTTTAATCCTCAAGGTCATCTTAGGATGCGAGAGGAGAACATACACGAAATCCAAACTTTGGGTTTAACAAGCAAATATGCAAATGATGTAAGAAATGAAAAATGCGAGATAATATAAAGATTTTTTTTTCTTGATTTTTTAAATGAAAAAAGATGATTAAACTAAATGAAAAAGGGGTATTCAAGAGGAGGACCTACAAAAACTTGGATTAGTTGTTTGTAAAAAAACCCAATTCTTGGAAAAATGTGCTACAAAACAAAGGGGTTATTAGTTTTAGATTAAAAAAATTTGTAAGCTAAAAATGATGGATTTTTCTTTGATTGGGATATATAACCTGCAAAAGAGAATGTTAGATTATAGAAAATGCTGCAAAAAAACAAAAATATGCAAGTGGATGGTTAATACTAAGAGAAAAAGCACTTTCTAGAATAAACATGTGACTAAAAAGGTTAAATGTGGTGAAATAGGGTCTAAACCCGCCAAAACACAAAACTTGCGATGTGTTAGCAAACACGCTGATTGTGTTAGCGAACACACTAATGTTAGAAAAAGTGTTGATGTTAGTAAACACAATGATTATGTTAGAAAGCGTGTAGATGTTGGTAAATGTGCTAATGTTTTAGAAATCACACTACTTTTGTTGGGTAAACACGCAAACAGTCACGAACGTGTTAAAACACAAAACCTCCAAGCAGCATAGGGGGGTTAGTTAGCAAACACGCGATGTGTTAAGCAAACAAAGCTGTTGTGTTAGAAAACACACCGATTGTGTTAATGAACGTGCTGATGTTGGAAAAAACACTGATTGTGTTAGAAAACATGCTACTTTTGGGTAAATACACTAAAACAAATCACGAATGCGCTAATACGGAAAAAAGCCCGAAAATTCAATATTTAAGAGTGAAAATCAAAACAAAAATTTCTGAAATTGTGACGGCTTGGTATTTATATAATAATAAACAAGAAATGAAAAATATTTGGGGGGATAATCCCCACGGTGGGTGCAAAGATGTAGGTGAAAAATAAAGTTAGCATGCACAAATAAAATGAATATGAAACCAATTCAAATGTAACATGCAAACTCAACCAATCAACTACCTCAGATCAAGAAAAGATGAAAGGAATAAGAAAAATACCTACACTTACCATCTAACATGTAATTATGCTTCCTTGATGGTGGATGTGCTTGGAAGATGATTATTGCTTCAGATTTGGATGTGGATGCACTTAGACAACACCTCCCTTTGAATTACTTGATGATTTCTTGATGAAGGATGAAGGATGAGGATGATGATGATTATAGATGATAAATTGGATTGAAATATGGATGATTGATGATCAAAATAACATAATTTGGTTGTGTATTTTCAATTTCCTTCTAAGCTAGCTCCCATGGAGGAGGAGAGATCAATTTATAGATGAGGAGTGGAGGATTCAATGGCTAGGATGAAGCCATGTTGGATTGAAATCAAGGGTGGAGGATTGATGAGAGGTTTGGAGAATTCTAGAATAGAAAATTCTAGATTTTGTGAGGACTCTCCATTGAATTAAAAATTCAATGGAATAGTGTAGGTTTATTTGAATATTTGAAAATGAGAGGGAGAAATAGAGAACCTTCTAGATTTAAAAGCCTCTATATTTAGAGGTGATGTGTACACGATTAGTTTAGGTTAATGATGTGATTAGGATAATTAATTATGATATTTGATGGAAATGATAGTGATAGGTATAGGTGTAGACAAGGGTAGGTGAGGCATAGTAATATTAAATTCTTATAAATGTTAAGTGGGATTAAAATAAGATAATGTGATAATAGTGATTAATGGTGAAAATGGGATATTAGATGAATAAAAGATTGATAAGGGAATAATGGAATAAATGATAAGTGATAAATGCTCAATATGATAAAATGGATTAAAAATAATAATTAATCTTGTGATTAATTATTATATGGATGATGTAGGGATATAATGAATAATAATAATAATAAATGGATTGGTAGCGGATAAATGATGATGAAGCTAAAATGTGGGACATGATTAATGTTAATTAGTCATGTAGACATTTTAGGTGTCTACAATGACACTCTAGCCAATGTCCTCACCACACTCATCTCCATCCCCCAATCTATCCACATGTGATTATTAACCCCTAGAGGTTTTAAGAGAGCGGATCATAAAAATCAAAATATCAAAAATCTAAAAATAAAAAATCATATCAAAATAAAAAATATCAAATAAAATCCACCTCCATACTCTCTCTAGGGGTGTTTTCAACAACTCTACTAGGGCTATGGACACTGGGGCGGCAAAGAGAGAAATGTTATGACAATAATCATATGTATCTCCATCGGGGCTATGGATGCCTGGATGGCAACAAAGTAATGCACAGATTAACCTTCCATTCACCTTCCATCAGACTACTTGATTCAATCACTCCCTATACATTGGTTAGTTTATTTTTACATACTACCCATTGAGTCTTCACTTCAAGTGGTAATTAACTATCACTTTTGCACACACTTCATCTCGAAGAGGCATCATGTTTGTATGTTGCCAAGTATGGCTTAGACCTTGGTCACACTCTTGTTTTAGTCCCACTTTTATTTTACAACATGTTCTTTTAAGCTCATCATTTGTTCATCATCCATTACAAACCATCCATCCCTTACATCCATCCTTTACATCCATCATCCATGGGAAATTGATGATCTTATTGCTTTATCCTATTCACCCCTTTGCTTCCTTTAACCCGTCATCATTATGATTGGGGAAAATTTATAATCTGTTGGGGCACCATCCCTTACTTTTATTCTTCCTTACACTTGGGGGCACAAAAACTAGACTATCATCCATCATCCCACCCTTTACCAGGGGCCTATCTTATCCTCCTACCTTATCTAATCAACTAAGTCATCACCTAGTCCCATATCCTACCTTATCACATCCCTCATCCTATCAAACCTCATTTATCTTATCCAACCAATCCTTTTATCCCACATCCTTTATCCTATCCAAAATCACCCAAATCATCCCTTTATCCCTAATCCCTATCCACATCAACCTTGGGAATTATAGAAGAAATTAACCTCCTTTCAACCCCACCCATTCATATCACATATTGATCCCACTACATCTAAACTATCTTAAAAATCTAAAAAAATCAAAAAAAAAAAATAAAAAAATCCATAAAAATCAACAACGCACAAAATCTTAAATATTTTTGCATGCATTTGTGTGTGTATGCACTTGTTCGCTTGTTTATCTTTTTCTTGCATTTGCATCATATTTTGGCCGATGATATGAGGCCTCTTTTCTTTCTTTTTCTTTTGTATGGTTGATGATATGAGGCCACTTTTTGGTCCAATGATATGAGGACCAAGGGCATCTAGAAATTACAACATCATGGTCTTAATACCGTTGGTGCATCTTGCTCTATGCCACAGCTTAATAAATTTTCTAATGATGATAATTTTGGGTACTTTATGATAGCACCACCCCTTTACATCATCACTTGTCCTACTCATCACCACCTTATCCAACTAACTCTTCATCAATCATCTAACATCCAATAAATCTATACAATATTTTTAATCAATCCAATCTAGTCCTACCATCTAAAAATCTTCACATACAACATCCAACATCCAAAATCAAAATCCTTACCCCTTGACTAGGGCATCCAAAAATCCAAATTATCAAAATCCAACATCCAATATCAACAAAAAAATTCCAAAAATCCATCAACATCCAACATCTAAACATCCTCTTATCTAACAACATCCAAAAATCCAGCAACATCCAACATCTAAACAACTTGTGATCTAACAACATCGAAAAATCTAGCAACATCCAATATCCAAACAGCTAAAATTTAGCAACATCCAATATCCAAACATCCAAAACATCAACCCCTTTACTGGGGCATCCAAAATCAAAACATCCTACACCCTTGTCATATATCAATGACTAGGGCCTCTTATAGTCAACATCCTCTCATCTTCTCATCCTCTCATCCACAATTGCTTCATCTCCTAATTGGGGTATCTCCTCTCTTTTCGAGTGGCTACCCACATCATTCCTCCCCGAGTATCCACTCAAGGGGGAATTATATCACCATCCTTACATCTTCTTTTCTTTTCTTTGAACTGTCATTGCTCGTAATAACACTTCAAAGAGGGAAAAAATTAGACATCTAAAATGTCAACATGCTTAATTATGACTAATCCACCCCAAAAATATCTCAACATTACCATATAATAATTAATAATTAATCACAATTATTAATCTATTTTATCATTTTACCATCATTCATCATTTATCATTTATTATTAATCCTTTTATTTTATTTTATATCCTATTTTATCCTTAATCTCTTTTATTTCATTATTATATCACATTATCTTATTTTAATCCCACTTAACATTTATAGGAATTTAATATTCCTATGCCTCACCTACCCTAGTCTACACCTACACCTATCACTAGTTATTCCATGTAATCCCTATCATTAATTATCATAATCACATCATTAACCTAAACTAATCATATGCATATCACCGAAAATCTAGAGGATTCTAAATCTAGAAGCTTCTCTATTTTTCCCTCTCATTTTCAAATACATCTACAACATTCCATTGAATTTTTAATTCAATGGAAATCCCTCACAAATTCTAGAAATTTATACTCTAGAATCCTCCATCCTCTCATCCAATTCCAACCCTTGGATTCAATCCACCATGGCAAGATCTCAACCATTCAATTTTCCACTCACAAACTATAAATCAAGCTCTCATCCTCCATGAGAGATAACTTGAAAATCCACAACTAAATTCTACTATTTTGATCATCAATCATCCATATTTCAATCCAATCTATCATCTACAATCATTCATCCTTCATCCTTTATCAAGAAATCATCAAAGAAATCTAAGGGAAGGTCCTATCAAAGTTCATCCACAACAAAATATGAAGTAATCAATCATCATCAAGCACATCCAACCATCAAGGAAGGATAATTGCATGTTAGATGGTAAGTGCAGGTATTGTTCCTCTTCCTTTCATCTTTGCTTGATCTGAGGTAGTTGATTTGTTGAGTTTGCATGTTATATTTGAATTTGTTTCATATTAATTTTATTTTTGCATGATAACTTGATTTTTATCTACAGCTGTATGTTTCATTGATCCTTTTCCCACACCGTTTACTAAATAAATTTTGGAGGTTGTTGCAGGGTGCAAAATTTACTCTTTTATTGCTAGATTTTCATGATATCATCAAGTGAGGATAGCTAAAGAAGATCAAGAGAAGATAATTTTCACCACTGAATGGGGAAGTTTTTCATACATAGTTATGCCCTTTGGATTAAAGAATGCACCTGCACTCTTTTCGCGCTTTGTTGTTCAAGCATTCCAAGATTGGATAGTGTATGGGTTAGTCAAGGATCACTGTGATAATTTAAGATTGATGTTTGAGAGGTGAAAGCAATTGAGCATCTCCTTGAACATTAAAAAGTGTGTTTACCACACCTTTTAGGACCTTATTAGGACACATCATCTGTAAAGAGGGCTTGTTAGTAGATCTGTTAAGGTTGTCTTTGTTATTTTAGGCTTAGAGGAGCCTACTAACCAGAGCAAGGTGCACATATTTTTGGGCCATACAGGATATTACAGGAAATTTATCAAAGGATATGCGAAGATTGCCACGCTCTTGGAGGAATTAATTAAAGGTAAAGGAAAGTTCTATTGGGGAGAAGCACAACAACGTATGTTTGAGACATTGAAGGAGAGACTTACTACAACGCCTATTCTCACGCTTTCCTTCATGAAATTTACCATTTCATGTACATGTGGATACCTCTGGCACAACCATTGGCACAATATTAGCCAAGCCTATAGAGGGTATTGTTGATCATCCTATTTTATTTACAAGTAGAAAGTTGACTCCAGCAGAACATAATTACACAACTATAAAGTGTGAGGCTTTGTCCATGATCTACGCACTGTATAAGTTTTGATAGTACTTGTTGGTGACACTTTCTATTTTCTATACAGATCACATGACATTGAAATACCTAGTGAATAAGCCCATTTTACGGGGACACATATGTTGGTGGGTCCTATTATTCCAAGAATTTGACTTTACTGATTGTGGTGAAACTAGGCAATAGTAATTCTAGTCCAGATCATCTATCGAGGATTCAATCAGGAGAGGACGCATAACATTGAGGACATAATGTTGGATGCACATCTATTCAGATTGAACCGTGTGCCCTTGGACTTAGAGGATATTGCTATCTTCTTGCGAACATGTGTGGCACTTGAGGGTCTGAAGGCCTTGGAAAAGAAACAACTTGCCATTCAAACCGCCCATACATGTTGATCAGTGGAGACCTATAATGGTTAGGGCATGATGAAGTTTTTGTTAGTGTGTACTTGAGCATGAGCATGAAGAAATTATTGAGGAAGATCATGGTAGTATTTTCGGTTGAAATTATGTAGGTGATGTGACCGCGCGCAAGATTTTACTCGTAGGTTTATGGTGGGAAAATTTTTACAAGGATTGCAAAGAATATTGTAAGGCATGTGACCATTGTCAGTGCCTTGGAAAGCCTGGGTAAAGAGATGAAATTCCTTTGAGACTAATTTCTATTATAGAGCCTTTTGAGAAGTGGGAAATTGATATTATGGGCCCTATCTCCCAGGCGCACATAGAACTAGATTGTGCTACATCATTACTTTTATAGATTATCTTATGAGGTGGGACAAAGTGACACCTACGAAGGATTACAAAACATCTAGAACAACAAGGTTCTTGTGGGAAAACATTATCAGCAGGAATGAATGCCCTTTAAGTTTAACAAGTGATAGGGGTACTCATTTTCTCAATGAGACCATCGAGATACTATTGGATTGGTTTATGGTGGCACACCATAAAAAAACACCCTATCACCCTCAAACAATTGAAACTGTTGAGGCCTTCAATAAGATATTGAGCCAAACTTTGAAAAAAAATTGTGATGTGGAAGGAAAGACTAGGATGATAAAGTCTCTATTGTACTTTGGGAATACAAGATAACCTACAAGAGGTTGAATAAAGCAACACCTTTTCAGTTGGTGTTTGGCATGAAGGACATTCTACCAATGGAATTCATGTTACTATCACTGCGTATATGCACACGCAGGACGTCTAGCGGATGAGAAAGTGCTTGAGGAATGAATTGAAAAAATCATATAGCTAGATGAGAGGCGTGCCATAGCCAGATAGAGTCAAAATCAAGAAAAATCCAGGCAGAAGGCATGTCATGAAAGGAACATCAAGGCTAAAAAGATTGAGGTTGGGAAAATGGTACTCCTGTATGATTCAAAGTTTTTGTGCCACCCTAGAAATATTAAGGTGCATTGGTTGGGACCGTATGTTATCACATATATACTTAATTCAAGCACTTGTCAACTAGAAGCACTTTGGATGGAACATGGTTGCCTTGTTACTTTAATGGGAGTAGGTTGAAGCTCTACTATAAATAAGTCTTCTTAGTGTTTGTAATAAGGAATTATTTCCACTTAGATTAGGTTTCCCTTAATGCATTCCCTTTATATGTGTTTCCTTTCATTGTTGTTATACTTTGTCAATTTAGTTCTAGTGTGTTGTGTAATAAGTGCACTCGTGTGCCGAAGCTGATTACTATCTAAGTGTTTTCATGTATAGAGGACTGCACATACCTTTAGTGTAGGGTGGAAGTAATGTATGTAGGATACTTGGATTAGATTCAAAGGTTCTTTGGAGACAGGTATGCATAAGGTGCTTGAATTAAAGGTGTAGTTGGAGAAAATTTTCTCATGAATTAAGACCACGTATGGAAAGATGGATGTAAAGTGTAACATGAGGTAGGCTACAGTAGTGGAAAATATTCGGTGAAAGGCATATTGACGAGGTACTTCAGTGCATGTGGGCATAGGGGAGGAGGTCTGTGGCCGAGGGTTAGTAAGCACACCAAAAGGTTATGACTGTGGCGATGTTGAGAAGACAAAATATGAAACAATGAGAGGGAACATAGAATATTAGTGTGCAGGAGCAAGGCACATTTGAAGTCGTGGAAGGATAGGGAAGGAAACATACATCAGGACAAGACTGATTTGGGACTTAGCCATTTTCATGGATACGGGCTATTTTTGGAGATAGCATGCAGAGCACACATCGGGATGGAGACTTGCGCGACATGCAATTGCTATTTTGGAATGAGTGTTTGATGAGTGCCATGCACAAGTTGAAGATAATAATAGGATTACTACTGCTAGTTAACTATAGGAGATCTATTATTAGCGCACTTGCATGTGTGCCTATTATTGTAAAGGTGCATGGTTATTTTCAGCATGCGACCTATTTTGGGAAGTGCGTAAGTGGTGAAGGGAAATTCCCCACCCTTATAAATATGTATTTAATTGTGTAGTTTGAGAGATATATATAGATATACAGAGATACACAACTATTGTAGAGTTATGCTACTGGATCTATTACGTGCGCATAGCTTATGGTAATGTTATACGATGTAAGGAGCTTCTGTGTTTTACAATATTAATATAATGGAGTATATTGGATGGATAATGGTGTTAAACATGATTGTCACTAGTTATTATATGGTTAATCTCATTATATTTATTGTTTAATTCATGATTCCTTAAAATCTAGAACTGGTTATGCTTTGTGGAATGTTTGTGCTATTTATGGGTCTGAATGCATTATATCTTCATCACGCTAACATCTTGCACAAGAAACTCTAAGGAGGGGCCTAGTAACTTTTTACGCTTCGGGTGAGCACTCAACTTAGGCTGGGTGACGTGTCAGCATACCTGGGTTATTCGTGGTGGATTTTAGACTACATCTTTGGTTCCATTATCGGGACCTCTTTTTCAGTTGTTTCTAGGATGGTTCACGATGAAGACATATCGATTAACCCTAAGAAGTATTGAGGAGTGGATACAATATATGGAAGAAGAGTAGACACGGAGGTTTAGCACTGGATCTGAGTTTCACACGCGTGGTGGAACAAAATCTGTATGAATTTTTGTATGAAAGCTTCTTTATTATATTTCCGGTAAAACTATACGAGTGGCTGGTTTTTTATGCGTCTAAATGAAACTGGAGGTATCACACACTTATCTGGATGTATGAAGAATTTTAGGCCTTCTGTGATGTTGATATGATTTTGATGTGCACCGTGGATACTTGGTTTGGTGGTGGCTTGAATAACTATATTATGGAGTACTCAATTTCCACTTATTCTTTCCCGGAGGTAGATGAGTTTCAGTTTTTACGTTATCCCATGGAAACCTACTTGTAAGGCATTCCACTGGAAATCAAGATCTTGATGGTAACCTTGAATTTGGAAGAAAAATCAATGGCTAGCTAAATGCCACCACACACCAGGGCAGGAGCAGGTTTGGTGAAAGATGGAGGACTTAGTGGCAAAAAGGAAGAGAGAAGAAAAATGGATTAATTATAATGAGGGAGTGAGAGGGATATAGAGAAGCATTGAGGAGAGTGATATTGCAGAAGTGGATGGCGAGAAGGTGTAGAGCCAGAGCATTAGAAACTCCCCCATTTGGGCAAGCATGACAAGGAACCCTCCTTGGCCTCACAAGGAAGTGTGCCAATAGAGATGACCTAGGCCATGGGCGCACATCTGAATCTACCTGACAACCTAGACCTTGTGCTTGGTTTTCCAGTATCTAGTACAATAAGTAGTCAACAAGCTAATTTGGGCAGTAGGAAAGTAGGAGTAAGTCAAATAGCAAGCACATCAATGGCAAGGAAAACATCTTCGTTGTTGTTTGGAGGTACCTTTTAGGTGCATCATCCGCACATAAATCGAGCATGTATAATTTTGGACTCACTTCTAGGAGTGGTACCACCTCGCAGACCGTAGGAGTTCAGTTCAGTACTACTATTGGGACACAAGGAAGTACATCTTCTGGTCCACTTCTAGCTAAAGGAGGAGGATCAGGGGGTATAGGTGGTTCTAGTTCTAGTGGATTTGGTGGTTCTAGAGGTAGAGGTAACACAGGAGGTTCTGGATTAGGTGGGTAGGGTCCACACCAACCCCAAAATATTTACATGGAGATGTCTCTCCATATTCCAGTATAGGGGCATAGAAGATGTTGTTAAGCATGTGTACATGTGTGAGATATTGTGGCACGTGAAAGGAATTATGGATTATGAGCGCAAGGCAAGTCAATTTGCAACTACATTATAGGACGCACACACAATTGGTATAGGAATTTTAACCCTGATCAAACTTGTGTAGATTATGCAACATTAAAAGATGCTTTCTTGAAAGAGTTCTATATCCTTGAATTTGAGTAGAAGAGTATAAACACGCTCAAGGATATTAAGAAGGGCACTAGTGAGAGTGTCCAGGAGTATGATGCCCATTTCAAAACACTTTTTCTAAAATTTTTAATGATATCCACGCAATCTAGCATGCACAATGGTTCGTTGGAGGTCTGATCACACCTTTTAGAAGGGCGTTGTCACATAAGACATACACTGATCCATGCAAAGCACTTGAAGCAAATTTGTGCACTGAGGAAGTTGGAAGTATAGAAAATGGAGTAAGCCCATTCCTAGAAGCAAAGATTGTAGCTATAGAAAAGCAGTTGGAGAAACTATTAGAAATTTGGCACATGAGACACGCACTAAGATTTCTTGTACAGATTGTGAAGTGGAAGGGAACAACAAAGATAGTTGTCCCTAAAGATCAGTGTGTTCATTACTGCTAGAATGTGAAATATGTCATTTGAAACATGATGCCAGCCACTTCCCATTATTACAACACGTGATAAGGAAGAACATCTCATGATATTGTAAGATTTACCGGTCCACGACTCATGATACAGAAGACTACATATTGATTGGTTAGATCCATGATGCTATAGATATTGGTGTGCGACAGACATGAGTATCAGATAACTCTAAAGGTAAAGGTGAGCCCTAGGATCATGATCATAATAAAGCGCACTATTATTGGAATGAAGTGTGCTTTAAAGGAGGTTATGGCAGAGGTTGAGGATTCCATGGTGGATTTCGGAGAGGCTAAGGTCATGGTGGTGAATGAGGTGAAGTTTCCTCGTGGGAACGTGCTTTACATGTGGATCTCCTGACCACTATAGGTGTGAATGTCCTCGAGAATATTACATGTTCTTTCTGTGGGAAGAATCATAGCTATGAGGAATGCCTAGACTTATATGAGCATCTTAGTAAGCAACATAAATAGGAGAACAAAGGCACAATGATGGTTAGGATACAATGCACTGTGGAAAATTAGTGGATGCCAAAGTTGAAACCGAACCTGAAGTATTACCTGTAAAGATTACTACACGCACTAAAGTTACACGTTCTAGAGAAACATTACAACAAAAGCCTACCATCACTAAGGATAAGGTTTTACATGCACGGTACTCAGATCCTGCTCATCATTAGAATGAGGTTTATCAAGAGACCATGGAGGTACTTAGAAATCTTCAGGGTGAAATACAGTGTTTAAAATAGAAATCACGGAAGATGGAACAAATGAAGGCAGCAAATATGGTTCAATCTGATATTGATGACTTGAAGGAGGTATGCAAAATTTTGTGCTAGGAGAATATTATTCCATTGTTAGGGAATTGGCTAAAGGGAAACACTCTGCGCGTAGGTATTGAAAATGGACGATAGATCCTACATGTAAATCTTCCCCTCATAGATTAGATAATGACAAGGAGATCACTCTAAATGCAGTTGTGGATGGATGGCATTTAAGTAATATATTGATTGACACAAGAGTGGAAGTCAATGTACTTACTTTAGATGCATGGGTGTAGATGGGGAGACCTCCATTGCATCCATATTCTAATGTTTTGTTTATGGCTAATCAAACTAAGGACACTCCCATCAGAGTTTTAAAAGATGCATCCATTAATATACAAGGGGCCAAGTTCATAAGGGAATTTTAGGTTTTAGCACTTGCAAAAGAAGACCGTTTCCCATCTTTGCTTGGGTGCCCTTGGTGTTATGAAAATAATGTTGATCTACGATTTAACAAGGGATATATCAGTTTTGAGAACAAGGAGGAAAGAGTTATCATCCCTTTAACAGATGCAAAATTTGTGCCTTATGTTGAGCCTTTGAGTGAGGAAGATCGGAACATGATTTATGTGTGCGTCATTCGAGACCTAGAGGTCCTTGAGCCATCTAAGGAAGGAATCCTTCAGTGGGAAGATGCACAATCTATTAGTGACACTACAAGTATTTCTTGTGATAATTGGGCTCATGGTACTTATGAGATGGTAGGGCACAAAGTAAGAAGCGTATTTACATAGAGAAGCATACCTCGTTGTATTAGGAGGATAGGTAATAACTTTTACCTCGGTACATGGGAGAAGGAGACCCTACGGTATTCCTGCATGCCATGGAGGAACAATGGACAAACCAAGTTGAGAGAAGTAATATGTTAGCATATACCCTGCGTGGGACAACAATGAGTGGCGGGTGGTTCACAAGGATAATCTTATAGAATGGAATGAAGTCAGGATTGATCTTTCTACTCGGTTCTTCAGGAGAAACACACCTACTCAAATCTACACATATTAGGGTAATCAGCTTATTCAACACCACATTCAACAATGTGAAAGACTCTGGACAGAAGGGTAGGAAGCTTTACCACCTTCACTATGGGTGCACAAATTTTATTCCACTTTACAAGGTTGTGTGTGTGCTTGGTATGTATATGCGGAGCTACATAGAGAGACTGGAAATTGGTAGGATTTGATTACAGGAATGGTCCATACTTTTGACTACTTCTCTACTAAACCTCCAGTAGAAGAGGCATTAAGGTTTATAAAGTGCTTAACTATGGGAGACAGTGCAAAGGAGGAAGAAATCATTCAGGAGTTATTTGGTGAGACAAACTCAGGAGTGCGCTTTGATGAAGAAGAAGAGATAGATGCCACGCTACTTAAGCGCACTTGCTTTGAGAAATAAAAAGGAAATATGGTCTACATAGTGGATGATGAAGAAGTAGAAAATATGGATATAAATCATTCAATAGGTACGCGTGAGGCTTTGAATAGTGTAGATAAGAACACATGTGCATATAATGAACCTATGAAGACAAAGAAAGTGAATATTGGCACAGATGTTGAACCTAAGGAGGCAATAATTGGGGATTATTGGTCTAACTCTAAAGTGGAAAAAATCATTGAGTTACTACAAGATTTTCGGACTTATTTCCTAGGGGATACCATGAATTAAAAGGTGTGCATGAATCATTAGGAGAGATGAAGATCAAGCTTAAGGAAGGTGCACGACCGGTCAGGAAGAGACCCTACAGGATTACCCCTAACCCGCACATAAAAGTTAAGGAAGAAATTAACAAGATGTTGAAATATGGCATCATCAAGCCCCTAGAAGAATCATAGTAGGTTAGCCCCATGGTCATCAGTATAAAGAAAGATGGACATATTAGGATTTGTGTGGATTATAGGGAACTAAATGTTGCATGTGTGATTGATCCTTTCCCTACACCTTTCACAGAGGAGATATTAGAAGGTGTTGCAGGGTGTGAAATATATTCTTTTACAGATGGATTCTCTGGGTATCATCAGGTTAGGATTGCACAAGAGGATCAAGAGAAAACAACTTTCACCACTGAATGGGGAATTTTTGCATATATTGTGATGCCTTTCGGTTTGAAAAATGCACCTATTGTATTTTCGCGCATAGTTGTTCAAGCATTCTAGGATTTCATTCACAACTTTTTGTAGGTTTACTTGGATGATTGGATGGTGTATGGACTTGTTAAGGATCATTATGACAATTTACGCTTAATGTTTGAAAGATGTATATAGTTGAGTATCTCTTTGAACATCAAGAAGTGCGTGTTTGCTACACCTTTTGGCACTCTTTTGGGACACATCATCTATAAGGAAGGATTGTTAGTGGATCCAGCTAAGGTTGCAGTTATTGTAGGCTTGGAAGAGCCTACTAGTTAGAGTGAGGTGCATAGATTCTTGGGTCACACAGGGTATTATAGAAAATTTATCAAAGGATACGCAAATATTTTCGCACCTCTGGAAGAGTTACTAAAGGTAAAAGGGACATTCTATTGGGAAGAACCACAACAACGTGCATTTGAGGCATTGAAGGAGAGACTAACTACAACCCCTATTTTACATTTTCCTTCATGGAACCAATCGTTTCATGTACATATGGATGCCTCTGGCATGACCATTGGTGCGGTGTTATCTCATCCTAGAGAAGGAATCGTAGATCATCCTATCTTTTTCACTAGTAAAAATTTGACCCCAACAGAGAATAATTATACAACTACGAGTGTGAAGTATTGTAAATGATCTATGCGCTACATAAATTTAGATAATACCTGCTAGAAACACCATTTATATTTTATACCGATCACATGGCATTGAAGTACTTGGTAAACAAGCCCGTTTTACAAGGACACATATGTCGATGGGTGCTCTTATTACAAGAATTTGATTTCACAGTTGTGGTAAAACCAAGTAAAAGTAATTATGGCTTAGACCATTTATAAAGGATTCAATCAGGGGAGGACACACAGATAATTAAAGATACAATGCCAGATGCACATTTATACAAGTTAAATCATACACCTTCAGAATTAGAGGATATTGCTATCTTTTTTTGCATGGGTATGGCGCCGAGGGAATGAAATTTTGAGAAGAAACAATTTGCAATTCGTGTGTAACACCTTTTCTATTGATCAGTGGTGACCTATACAAGTTAGGCCGAGATGAAGTATTGCACCGATGTGTACTAGAGCATGAGTGCATAAATATCATGGAAGAGGCTCATGGTGTTATTGTAGGTGGGAACTATGCAGGTGATGCCACTGCGTGAAAAATTATACTCACTGGATTATGGTGGGAGACCCTATATAAGGATTGTAAGGCATATTATAAGGCGTGTGATCATTGTCAGCACCTTGGAAAACCTGGGCAAAGATATGAAATGCCTTTAAGACCTATTCCTAGTGCAGATCCATTTTAGAAATGGGCTATAGACTTTGTGGGTGTTATTTCGCTAGCCGCACATAGAACTAGATCATGCTACATCATCACTTACACATATTATCTCAAAAGGTGGGAAGAAGAAGCCCCTACCAAGAATTATATAAAGCAGCTACATCAGCCTAGTTTTTATGCAAAAATGTTCTTACCAGGTATGGATGCCCATTTGAGTTTGAAAAGTGATAGGGGAACACACTTTTTGAATGAGAATTTCATGATAATATTGGATGAATTTATGATTGTGCACTATAAGACAACACCCTATCATCCTCGGAAAATGGGACTACTGAGGCCTTCAACAAAATTTTGAGCCAGACATTGACAAAAAAATGTGATGTTGGAAGGAAAGATTGGGATGATAAAGTTTATGCCTTGCTTTGGGCATATAGAACAACATATAAGAGGTTAAACAAGGCACACCCTTTCATTTGGTGTTTGGCACATAAGTAGTTCTTACGATGGAATTCACGTTACCTTATCTATGTATTGCGCGCTTTAGAGGTCTAGCTGATGAGAAAGCATTAGAAGAGAGGATTGATAAATTGATACAGTTGGATGAGAGGCAAGCCATAGCACGTTGGAGTCAGAAGAAGGAAAAGGTCAAGTAGAAGGCATGCATGATAGGAACATCAGTACAAAAATCTTAAGATTGGATCAGATGGTGCTTCTTTATGATTCTATGTTTTTGCGCCATCCAGGTAAGCTTAAAGTGCATTGGTTGGGACCGTATGTTATCACTCACATACTTGAATCAAGCACTTGCCAGTTAGAGGTGCTTGATGGAATACAATTACCTAGTTACTTCAACGGGAGTAGGCTAAAGCCCTACTATAAATAAGTCTTCTTGGTGTTTGTAATAAGGCAGTATTACCATTTAGAATAGGTTTTCCTTTCTCTATTTACTTCAATGTATTTCCTTCTTCGTCGCTATGCTTTATCAATTTAGTTTGATGTTTTGTGTAATAAATGCATTTGCGCGTTGGAAGCTAATTACCATTTGAAGTATTTTTATGCGTAGAGGACTGCACATACCATTGGTGTGGGGTGGTTTTTATTTGCAACTGGGTACACATGAGAAAAAACTATTACAGGTGCTATTCAAGTTTGAAAAGGACTTGTTAGAAAGGAGTTTTCTTATAACGATGACCATAGATGGAGATAAATGAAGGAACAATATAACATGAGGTAAGTAACGGTTGTGGAAACTACTAGGGGAAGGCACAATGGTGAGGTACTTGGTCACATGGAAGCGAGATGAAGAGAAGTCTCAGAGAAATAAGGTAGGAAGGCACGCTAGAAGGTTATAGTTGGGGTGTGAAGATGTACCACACATAAATTGTGAAAATGGTCATTTAATGAGAGGATTGTTAGTAGGTGAAGGTGTAATAAATGCACTAAATTTTTGAAAATATATATAAGGACGTGATGCGGGTTCATTTTTACCTTTGCGATCACAATTAATTGAGTGAGATAAGTGTGACCAAGCCGAGTGAATTGTATTGAGGTGTGGAGAGTATGAAACCATATGCGGAGAGAAAATTTATGCGAAGAGGCTTGCGTCCCCATTGGTGAAGGGTTTGAGTGAAGAAGAAGCATTGAGAAGTGTTGTTTCCCTCAAAATCCAACCAAAAGAAATGCAACATTTCATTCCTCTGAAACCTGGGATCAAACCTTTCAAGCAAAAACAAGAGGAAATATAATCCAAAAGTTGCTAACACCATTTACAAGAGATCCAGAAGCTACTGAAGGTGAGGATTATCTTCCCCATACACCATTCCATGTGGATTTCCAATATTGTACCTATGAGGAAGAAGAATGGTGAGATTCAAAGCTATGTTGACTTTAGGAATATGAATCAGGATTCTTTAAAAGATAACTATCCTTTGCCTATGATGGATCAAGTGTTGCAATCTGTGATAGGCCCAAAGATGTTATCTATGTTGGATGGCTTCTCAGGGTACAATCAAGTGGAGGTAAATACTGTAGATCAACACAAGACAACCTTCACCACCCCTTGGGGTAATTTTACATACAAGAGGATGATTTTGGTCTCATAACTGCTGGTGCCACTTTTTAGAGGGCCATGGACTTGCCTTTTGGCAGCCTAAAAGGAAAATGCATAGTTGTGTACTTGGATGATCTAACTGTGTTTTACAAAACTAGAGCAGATCACTTTCAGCACTTGGAAACAGTTCTTTAAAAGTGTAGAGATCATGGGGTTTCCCTAAATCCAGAGAATTTTGTCTTCTGTGTCACTAAAGGTAAGCTATTGGGACATATTGTGTCTAAGGAAGGAATCAAAATTGATCCCAAACGAGTTCTGGAAATCTAGCAGATTCTTCTCCCTACCAACAAGAAGGGTGTCACTCCTTTGACAAAATCAACTTTTTGAGGAGATTCATCCCGGACTTTGTTGAACTGACTATGAACATTGCTCAGATGGGAAGAAAAGGTTTTAGTTGGTCTTCTGAAGGTAAAGAATATTTTGAAGGCATTAAGAAATCCATTGCTAAGACTCCCATCTTAGCATGCCCTGATTTTAACAAAGATTTCATTATATATTGCTATGCCACAGAGAATACCTTGGTAGTTGTGTTGACTCAGAATAATTCTGAAAATCATGATCTCCCCATTGTCTTCATGAGTTATGTCCTTAAGGATCATGAGTTGAAGTACACTATGATGGAGAAACATGCTTTTGCAGTGGTCAAAGCTATCAAGTAGTTTCGGTTCTACATCCTCAAATCTCATTCTGTTGTGCTGGTGCCTGATACAACAATTAAATCTATTCTTACATAGCAAGAGTTTGGAAAAAAAAGAGGTAATTGGGTAGAAAAGGTTCAAGAGTATGATCTTGACATCAAGCCAAAAAATCTGATCAGAGGTAAAGGCTTGTGTGAACTCATTGCTGAAGGAGATGATAAGGAGTTGTCCTCAGAGGTGGCTGATGTTCTTGTTGTTCTTTTCCTTAGTTCAACAGATGAATGGTACGCTGGCATTGCACACTTTCTCACCTATGGAGAATGTCCTTCTCATTTGAATGCCAAAGAGAAGAGAGCCATAAAGCTGAGGTCTTCTTAATATGTGTTGTGGGAGAATTATTTGTTCAAGTGAGGCATTGATGGAAGATTTTTGAAATGTGTAGACCATGAGCAAAAAAAGAAGTTGTTCTCAACTTTTCATGACCAAGCTTGTGGAGGACATTTTTCTTACGGAGCAACAAAAGAAGTTGTTCTCAACTTTTCATGACCAAGCTTGGAGGTCATTTTTTCTCGATTCACTACCGCTCACAAAATTCTTCGTCTTTGGATACTACTAGCCTACATTGTTCAGAGATGCTGCAAAATGGGTAGGTAAGTGTGAAGCTTGTCAAAATTTTGTTGGGATACCTAAGTTAGTTGCTTTACCTCTTTAGCTAGTAGTGATAGATGAGACATTTCAACAATGGGGTATGGATTTCATTAGAACACTCAACCAATATTCCAAGTGTTGGGCATACCCATGTGTTGAATACCACAAACTATTTCAAAAAGTGGGTGGAGGCCATCCCAATCAAAAGTACTACTTCTGAAGTAGTATGTAATTTCATAAAGGAGAACATTCTTATAAGGTCTGGGATACAAAACAAGATTGTGACTGACAATGCTTCAAACTTTTCCTCTGCTGAGATGATGGATTTTTGCTATGAGTATGGAATCTCCCTTTCTCATTCTTCAAACTACTACCCCCAAGGGAATGGAAAAGTAGAATAAACCAACAAGAACTTGGTGTCCATTGTTAGAAAGCTTGTAAATTAATCTCAGAGGAATTGGCACAAGAAGCTTTATGATGCTCTGTGGGCTGATAGGATTACACCTAAAAGAGCAATTGGAATGTCTCCTTTCCAAGTGGTGTATGGTGTTGAAGCTCAACTACCAGTGACAGTAGAATTTCCAGCTCTGCATCTGATGAAGGCCATTGAAGATTCAAGCTTCACCAGTTCCTAGAAAAATAATAATGTAGCTTGAAAAGTTGAATGAGGACAAAGCTGCAAGTTTTGTGCCAATTTCAGATCATTAGCAAAAGGTGAAGGCTCTGTTTGATAAGAAAGCTAAACCCAGAGTGTTTCAAGTGGGAGACATTGTCTTGCTATGGGACAAAAGACACGAGCCTCAAGGAAGCCATGGTAAGTTTGAATCCCTTTGGCTTGGTCCTTTCAAGAATCAGGCATTTTGCTGGAGAGAACTCTTTTTATCTGGACTACATGGATGGATCTCATCTCCCACTTCCCTATAGTGGGCAATATCTGAAATTGTTCAAGTCCTAGGTGATTAGGCGGTCCCTTTGTATATTATGTATAGTTTTTTTTTGCTTTTGGTCATTCCTCGTGTTTTTTTCCCTTTTCCCATTCCTTGTTGTGTGTTTTCTTTCATTTTTTTTTCCTTTTGATTTATTTCCCTTTTGTGTGTTTGTCCTATGTATTGATTTTTACCTTTGACTCGTTGCCCAATGGAAAAGGAATGGTCTTCTTTTCCAAAGTTTTTCTATAATTCTTGTCTTTCCTTGTTCTTCGTTCCAATCCAAGTCATCCCCAGAAGGAGCCAGTTGTTGTCGCCCTCAAAATCCCCTCATTTTTCTAAGGCAAATCCAAAATTTTTGAGTTTGCGCTCATTTGCAATCGTGCCCTAAATGATTTCAAATCTTTCAAATCCCATAGTCTGATATGTCCTTCATTTTTCCCGTGAAAATCCTTTGAGTTTGATTGTTAATATTCCTTGTGGCCGTGGATCGTGCTTCGGCCTAGTTTTTTCATATTTTCTCTGTCTATGGAGAAATGAATCAAACTCGGGTAAAAATTACAGGTTTTTCCCTTCAAATTTCCATTTTTCCTACAGTTGCAAGTGACGGGTGTTTCTTCCTATCAAATTTGGTGCCTCAACATTCATGCATATTTGGAAGCTTCTCATTGGATGCGGCAAGATGAATCCTTCTTCAAACTTAACACTTTTTGTGCTCTTTGGCAAAAAGTATCTTTTTGGCCCCTTAGCCCAAAGGATTCTAATTGGTGGATTGGGAAAATGGAATGGCGGGCCTTTTTTGAACTTAACACTTTTTTTCTCTATTGGAAAAAGTATAAAGTTACCCCCATGGCCCGAAAGACCCTGATTGGTTAATTTTTGGAAGAAGGCGGAAAGGCAGACTCTTTTGATGCTTTAAGGTAGTTTGGAAATAAAAAAGAGTTAAAGTATAAATCACAACTCTACAGCCAATAGATAAGGCCAAGTGTTAGGTTTGTTGAAAATTCAACGAAGAGAAGTGGGTTGACAAAGCATATTGAAGTTTTCATGCTTTGTTTTGACGAGAAAGAGTTAAGTGATTAAAGTGAAGCGCTTCCCCGCATCTAATCAGATGAAGCCACATGTTAATGGTGGCATTGAAAAGTCAAGGTGGGCTAGCAGAGAACTTTAATTCCTTAAGATTTTTGGTCAATTGAAATTGAAGTTTTAAAGCGCACCTCAACTCATGCAACCACTCAGATGAGGCCACGTGTCAAGTCATTTGTTGAAAAGTCAATGATCAAGAAGCGAGCTAGTGGGGAACTTTAAGTTTTGAGCTTTTTTTAATGAAAATTTTAAAGTTGTAAAAAGAGAGTAGCGTCCCCACAGCCACTCAAATTATGCCACGTGTCCACCCTAGTGGGCCGGCGGGGCAAAATATGAAAAAATGAAAAACTCTAAAAACTTCCCAAATACGAATGGCTTCCCTCAGGCCCATTTTATTTGATCTTCCACGTGGATGGCTCACGTTTAAAGTTGTAAAGATTGATGGATCACATTCAAATGGATTTAAACGACCGTTTACAGAGATTATTCCTCTGCCTCCATTTGTGTTTCTTGACAAATCAAGAATACGAAAGGTTGCCAATGATTGAACAATTTGTAACTGTTGTAACCATTCTTGATGTCTATTTAATGATTTCTCTACGTCATTGTACGAGGTTGGAATTCTGAAACTCTGCAGGTGTAATTTTAAATCAAAGAAATCAATATAAAAGCTTTTCCCTTTCTTCCTTTCTCTCTTTCTTTCGTGGTTCAAATTCGCGAATCATTCATCCTTCCATGCTAAGAAACTTTGTGTTCTTTCTATTTGATTTTGGGAATTTTGTGTCTGTGAAATCAAATCTTTTTTAAACGTGAATGATTCCTTTTTGTAGCTCGTTTGCTCAATACATTTAGGGGTTTTCTCTGCTAACTATCTTCCTCGAAAGTATTGCCTTCTTCTTTTTCCCCCTTCTCCTTCATTCCTCTATCCTTATGTGTTGAATATCCCTCTGGTCTAAAACACATTTCAAGATATCAGAAATCCACAGTATGATGAAAAATATACATTTTCAATAAGGGAACCTCTCCCATTAAAGAGGAGGGACTTTCAGTCCCCTGACTGTGGTTTGTATAAAAGTACATTTTATAAACCCAACAGTTTTTGGTGACTCTGCTGGGGATTCGTTTTAACGGATTTCCTTTCAAAAGAACAATTTCTTGATCATTTATGATCTGGCGACTCCAAGATACACTCGGGGTAGAAGAACCCTTGGAATTGAAGATCCTGACTTTCAACTTCTAGAGCAACAAGGTTTTCCTCTTCCTCCAAAGCAAGAAGAAATAGAAGTACAAGGTCTGCAAGCACTCCTCCTGTTGAAGACAGAGTTCCTGAGAATAGCACTCCTCAAGGACAACCCAGCCCCAATCTTAGTGCCCTAATTCTTGTTGGTGTTTCAGTTCCTCTACAAACCATCTTCCCAAGAAGAATGGCAGCACCTCTGCCTTGGGGACAAAGGGTTGGGCCTCTTGCCCTTCCTCAACCTTTGCATGAGTTACCTAGGGGTAATAGAAAGAACTTTCCCAAATTCAGGGGTGATGGAAAAGTGCACCCAGATGAACACATTGCAGCCTTCATTGTTGCATGTGGGGTCCTGGGGGTAGAATATGAAGATCTCTTTGTCGGGATATTTTTGGAGACATTGCAGAAAATGCTCTTTGATTGGTTTTATCACCGCCTGCTAGGACTATCACCAATTGGAATTCCATGACAACTGAGTTTGAGAGGCATTTCAAACCTGATAAAGATGTACATGCTCTCCTGGCACAAATTTCTTAGATCAAGAAGGGACCACATGAACCCATGAGGGATTTTGTGGCTAAGTTCAACAAAATGATAAACAAAACTCCATACAGTGCTCATCGAGTTGATGAAATTCATAAATTTTCTTTTTAATGCTCAATTTCTTGAAGTGAGCTATGCCCTTAGGGTGAGCTAACCTGACAACTCTAGATCTCGATCAAAGTTTAGATATCGGTGTTGAAGATGATCTCATCATGTCAGGGAAATTGAAAAGAGAACCTTCCACTTCAAAGGAATCTTCCTCTTCCTCTCCTAGAGCTAATTCATACCAGTTGGTACAGATGCTGGCCAATGATTTCATTTCTATCAAAAAGCAATTGGCTCAGCATGCCCCCTATCAAGATATTCGAAGGAAGAACTTTCAGCCTAGGAATAGATTGCCTGCTTCTCAAACCAGATTGGCCATTGAAGGTCCACTTGTCAAGGTTCCACTCAATGAAACCTGTGAAGTTGAATAACTTGAGGAAGAGGAGACAAATGAATATTATGCAGAAGAATAATAAGCTAATGAAGAGCTAGAAGAATCTGGTGACTCTAGAGTGCACTTCCTCACCACTGAAGGTGTAGATGATGATGATGAGTATGATGAAGTAGTTGCAGACATGAACAGTGATTCATATGTTGTTATGACTGAGAGAAGACCAACAGAAAAGAGAAGGTGGTGCAGCCTACAAAGAAATCAAAGGAGTATCCCATAAACATTCTTATTGTTACAAGAAGAGGATATCCTGTTCCCACTACCTCTGCATAAAAGGTGAGTTATGTTAATCTTTCTCCCTCTACTTCTGCTTCTAAATCTTCTAGTCCTTTAGTTCTAAAGAATGATAAACCTAAAGCTGATAGGCTGCATGTTCCCCAAGTTCCTAGTAGTGATGCCCCATCCACCTCTGGATCCTTTGACATAATTGACCATCTAAAGAAGACTAAGATTCAGATTTCAAAGCTGAGTTCTACCAAACCCATCCCAAAGCCTTTGCTAAAATGGTGAAATTTGTTAATTCTAAATCCAAAGCCTCACCCCACACTTCTAAAGGCCTTCTGCCTACTCCTTCTTCCACATCCCAACCAAGCCTTGTGGCTGCAGTCACTTCCCCCAATGAGAAAATCAAACCATTTTATGTGACTCTCCTCATAGCTGGCCACAAGCTCAACAATTATGTCATTGACTCTTGTGCATCAGAAAATGTGATGCCTGCCAAAGTGGCTCATGCTTTTTTTTTACTTTAACATGCACATATGGTTCTGTTGTTCCATGGAGAGTAGGGAAGTGCCCTTGGTTGGAAGAATCAAAGATGCACAAGTAGCTTTTGTTGATTTGCTAGAGAAGAAGGTCTTGGCCACTATTTTGGTAGCTGACATTCCTCCCTCCTATGGTATGTTGTTGAGTAGAATTTTTGCAAAGATGTAGGAGGAGAGATTTAGATGGATTGGTCACATGGTCTAATCCTGTTAATGGAAAGATGAAGAAATTGTTGCCTAAGAGACAAACTGAATATATTGTGCAAAAGACAAATGACCCAAAGGCACAGATACTTTATGAAGACATTGGGCATGGGAACTACATGATCATGTCACAAGATGAGGCAAGTCTTCCCAAGGAGGTGGTTCACAATCCCAATGGCATTTGGACCTTGGAATTTGATGGCAGTTGCTCTTTAGCTGGTTCTAGAGCTCGTGTGGTGCTGATCTCCCCAGAACAGAAGATTCATCCTTTCTCCTTCAAGTTGTAATTTGAAAACACAAACAATACAGATGAGTATGAATCTCTCATTCTTGGTTTGAACATGGCAAAGGAAATGGGAGTAAAGAGCCTTCTTGCTCATGGAGATGCTGAGATGATTGTAAAATAGGTTAGGGATATTTATTAGGTGAAAAACAGAAGATTGAAGCACTATAGGAACCTTGTCTGGGATTCTATTGAGTTCCTAGATGCTTTTTCTATTGAAGTTGTGCCTAGGGAAAGAAAAAATAGAGCTAATTCTCTAGTTGTTTCTGGGTCCTTATTGATCCCACACCTAGATTTATCTCAGATAAATTCACCATTGAAATGACACACATGCCCAGTGTGCTTGATAATGCAAACAACTAGTAGGTCTTTAATGATGATAAGCATGTGCTTTCCTTCTTGGAGCTTTGAGATAATTTTGACCAGTTGTATTTCTAAGGAAGGGACAGTTTTCCCAGAGAGTGTGTACCCTCCAATGAAGAAGGTGTCAATGAGGAGATGGACCAAGATGGCTACATCAAACTGAAAGGTAACAAGATCCCCGAAGAAGGGCTGGTAAGTTTGGAAGAGTTGTTTGATAAACATGATAGATATGTTAAGTCTAAAGCTTCCAAAGGAGCTCGGTGGTCTACTGAGTGTGAAAAGGTGAACATTAGGAGTCTTGAGGAACCTAAGTTGGTAAACATTGGGAAGTGCTGCACTCAAGAGGAGAAGAAGAAAGTTGTGAGCCTACTAAAAAGGTATGTTGATGTTCTGGCATACTCATATGATGATCTCAAAGCTTTCCAACCAAAAGAAATGCAACATTTCATTCCTCTGAAACCTGGGATCAAACCTTTCAAGCAAAAACAGAGGCAATATAATCCAAAAGTTGCTGACACCATTTACCAAGAGATCCAGAAGCTGTTGAAGGTGAGGATTATCTTCCCTATACACCATTCCACGTGGATTGCCAATATTGTACCTGTGAGGAAGAAGAATGGTGAGATTCGGATCTGTGTAGACTTTAGGAATCTAAATCAAGCTTCTTTAAAAGATAAATATCCTTTTCCTATGATGGATCAAGTGTTGCAAGCTGTGACAGGCTTAGAGATGGTATCTATGTTGGATGGATTCTCAGGGTATAATCAAATGGAGGTAAATACTATAGATCAATACACAAGACAACCTTCACCACTCCTTGGGGCACTTTTACATACAAGAGGATTCCTTTTGGTCTCATAAATACTAGTGCCACTTTTCAAAGAGCCATGGACTTGGATTTTGGTAGCCTAAAAGGAAAATGCATAGTTGTGTACTTGGATGATCTAACTGTGTTTTCCAAAACTAGAGCATATCACTTTAAGCACTTGGAAACAGTTCTTCAAAAGTGCAGAGATCATGGGGTTTCCCTAAATCCAAAGAAGTATGTCTTCTTTATCACTGAAGGTAAGTTGTTGGGACATATTGTGTCCAAGGAAGGAATCAAAATTGATCCTGAATGAGTTCTGGCAATCCAACAGATTCCCCTCCCTACCAGCAAGAAGGGTGTCCACTCCTTTGACAAAATCAACTTTATGAGGAGATTCATCCCAAACTTTGTTGAACTGACTATAAGAATTTCTAAGATGATGAAAGGGAAGAAAAGTTTTGGTTGGTATTCTAAAGGTAAAGAAGATTTTAAAGGCATTAAGCAAGCCATTACTAAGAATCCCATCTTAGCATGCCCTGTTTTTAACAAAGATTTCATTATATATTGTTATGCCACAGAGAATACCTTGGCAGCTATGTTGACTCAGAAAAATTCTGAAGATCATGAGCTCCCCATTACCTTCATGAGTTATGTCCTTAAGGATCATGAGTTGAAGTACACTATGATGGAGAAACATGCTTTTGTAGTGGTCAAAGTTGTCAAATAGTTTCGGTTCTACATCCTTAACTCTCATTCTATTGTGTTGGTGCCTGATACAACAATCAAATCTATTCTTACACAACAGGAGTTTGGAACAAAAAGAGGTAATTGGGTAGCAAAGGTTCAAGAGTATGATCTTGACATCAAGCCAACAAAGATTATTAGAGGTAAAGGCTTGTGTGAACTCATTGCTGAAGGAGCTGATAAGGAGTTGTCCTCAGAGGTGGTTGATGTTCTTGTTGTTCTTTTCCTTAGTTCAACAAGATGAATGGTACACTAGCATTGCACACTTTCTCACCTATGTATAATTTCCTTCTCATCTGAATGCCAAAGAGAAGAGAGCCATCAAGCTGAGGTCTTCTCAATATGTGTTGTGGGAGAATGCTTTGTTCAAGCGAGGCATTGATGGAATATTTTTGAAATGTGTAGACCATGAGCAACAGAATAAGTTGTTCTCAGATTTTCATGACCAATCTTGTGGAGGTCATTTTTATTCTGCTGTCATTACTCACAAATTTCTTCATCTTTGGATAATATTGGCCTCCATTGTTCAGAGATGCTACAAAATGGGTAGGTAAGTGTGAAGCTTGTCAAACTTTTGTTGGGATACCTAAGTTAGTTGCTTTACCTCTTAAGCCAGTAGTGATAGATGAGCCATTTCAATAATGGGGTATGGATTTCATTAGAACACTCAACCCATATTCCAGTTCTAGGCATACCCATGTGTTGACTACCATAGACTATTTCACAAAGTGGGTGGAGGCCATCCCAGTCAAAAGTACTACTTCTGAAGTAATATGTAATTTCATAAAGGAGAACATTCTTATAAGGTTTGGGATACCAAACAAGATTGTGACTGCCAATGCTTCGAACTTTTCCTCTATTGAGATGATGGATTTATGTTATGGGTATGGAATACCCCTTGCTCATTCTTCAAACTACTACCCCCAAGGGAATGGACAAGCATAATCACCCAACAAGAACTTGGTGTCCATTTTTAGAAAGCTTGTAAGTGAATCTTAGAGGAATTGGCACAAGAAGCTTTATGTTGCTCGTGGGCTGATAGGATTACACCTAAAAGAGTAATTGGAATGTTTCCTTTCCAAATGGTGTATGGTGTTGAAGCTCAACTACTAGTGACTATAGAATTTCTAACTCTGCATCTAATGAAGGCCATTGAAGATTTAAGCTTCCCAGTTCCTTGGACAAAAGAATCATGTACCTTCAGAAGCTGAATGAGGACAGACTGCAAGTTTTTGATAGAATTTTAGATCATCAGCAAAAGGTGAAGGCTTTGTTTGATAAGAAAGCTAAACCTAGGAAGCCATGTTAAGTTCTAATCCCTTTTTCTTAGTCCTTTCAGAATCAAGCATTTTTCTGGAGAGAACTCTTTTTTTCTGGACTACATGGATGGATCTCATCTCCCACTTCCCTATAGTGGGAAATATCTGAAATTTTTCAAGTCCTAGGTGATTAGGCGGTCCCTTTGTATATTATGCCTAGTTTTTTTGGTTTTGTAATTCCTTTGTGTTTTACTGCGTGTTTTTTACCCTTTTCCCATTCCTTCTTTGTGTGTTTGCTTTCATTTTTGTTTTCCTTTCTGGTTTGTTTCCCTTTAATGTGTTTGTCCTCTCTATTGGTTTTTTCCTTTGAATCTATTGCCCAATGGACAAGGACTGGTCTTCTTTCCCATAGTTTTTCTACAATTCTTGTCTTGCCTTGTTCTTCATTCCAAGCCAAGTCATCCCCAGAAGGAGCCAACTATTGTCGCCCTCAAAATCCCCTCATTTTCCTAAGGCAAATCCAAAAATTTTGAGTCGGTGCTCATTTGAAAGCATGCCCTAAATGATTTCAAATCTTTCAAATCCCGTGGTCTTATATGTCCTTCATTTTTCCTATGAAAATCCTTTGAGTTTTATTGTTAATCTTCCTTATGGCCATGGATTGTGCTTGGCTTGGTTTTATTCGTATTTTCTCTGTCTATGGAGAAACGAATCAAACTCGGGCAAAAATTGCAGGTTTTTCCCTTCAAATTTCCATTTTCTTACAGTCACAAGTGATAGGCATTTCTTCCTACCAAATTTGGTGCCTTAGCATTCATGCATATGTGGACGCTTCTCATTGGATGTGGCAGGATAGATCCTTCTTTGAACTTAACACTTTTTCTGCTCTTTGGCAAAAAGTATCTTTTTGACCCCTTGGCCGAAGGATTCGATTGGGGAGGACCTGGGAAAATGGAGCGGCGAGCCTTTTTGTGAACTTAACACTTTTGTTCTCTTTTGGAAAAAGTATCAAGTTATCCCCGCGGCCAAAAGACCCTGATTGGTTGCTTTTTGGTGGAAGGTGGAAAGGTGGACTCTTTTGATGCTTTGAGGCAGTTTGGAAATGAAAAAGAGTTAAAGTATAAATCACAACTCCGCAGCCAATCAGATAAGGCCACGTGTTAGGTTCATTGAAAAGTCAATGGTGGGAAGCGGGTCAGTGGAGCATCTTGAATTTTTCATGCTTTGTTTTGACGAGAAAGAGTTAAGTGATTAAATTGAAGCACTTCCCCGCAGCCAATCAGGTGAAGCCACGTGTCAATGGTGGCGTTGAAAAGTCAAGGTGGCCTAGCAAATAAATTTAATTCCTTAAGATTTTTGGTCAATTGAAATGAAATTTTTAAAGCACACCTCAAATCCGCAACCACTTAGATGAGGCCATGTGTCAAGTCATTCATTGAAAAGTCAATGATCGGGAAGTGGGCTGGCAGGGAACTTTAAGTTTTGAGCTTTTTTGATGAAAAGGTTAAAGTTGTAAAAAGAGAGCAGTGTCCCCATAACCACTCACATTATGCCACGCTTCCACCCTAGCAGGGCAAAATATGAAAAAATGACAAAACTCTAAAAAGTTCCCAAATACTAATGGCTTCTCCCAGGCCCATTTTATTTGATCTTCCACGTGGATGGCTCATGTTTAAAGTTTTTAAGATCGACGGCTCATATTCAAATAAGGGACATTTGTACATAGGATTTTTGGCTCATTTTCAACAAGGGAACCTCTCCCATTAAAGAGGAGGGACTTTCAGTCCCTGACTGTGGTTTGTATCAAAATTACATTTTATAAACCCAATAGTTTTGGTGACTATCTTTGGGGATTCATTTTAATGGATTTCCTTTGAAAAGAACAATTTCTTGATCATTTCGATCAGGCTTTTGGCTTGTTTTCAATAAGGGAACTCCAAGATACACTCGGGGTAGAAGAACCCTTGGAATTGAAGATCTTGACTTTCAACTTCTAGAGCAACAAGGTTTTCCTCTTCCTCCGAGCAAGAAGAAATCAAAGTATAAGGTTTGCAAGCACTCCTCCTGTTGAAGACAAAGTTCCTGAGAATAGCACTCCTCAAGGACAACCCAGCCCCAATCTTCATGCCCTAATTCTTGCTGGTGTTTCAGTTCCTCTACAAACCATCTTCCTAAGAAGAATGGAAACACCTCTTCCTTGGGGACAAAGGGTTGGGCCTCTTGCCCTTCCTCAACCTTTGCATGAGTTACCAAGGGGTAACAGAAAGAACTTTCCCAAATTCAGGGGTAATGGAAAAGTGCACCCAGATGAACACATTGCAGCCTTCATTGTTACATGTGGGGTTTTGGGGGTAGAATATGAAGATGTTTCTTTCAAGCTATTTGTGGAGACATTGCAGGAAAATGTCGTTGATTGGTTTTATCACACCGCCTGCTGGGACTATCACCAAATGAACTTCCATGAAAACTTAGTTTGAGAGGTTTTCAAACCTACTGAAGATGTACATGCTCTCCTGGTACAAATTTCTCAGATCAAGAAGGGACCACATGAACCCATGAGGGATTTTGTGGCTAAGTTCAACAAATTGATCAACAAAATTCCACAAGCTACTCGTCTAGTTGATGAAATTCAGAAATGTTTCTTTCTCAATGCTCAATTTCCTGAAGTGAGTTATGCCCTTAGGAGAGATAACCTAACAACTCTAGATCTTGATCAGAGGTTAGCTATCAGTGTTAAAGATGATCTCATCATGTCAGGGAAATTGAAAAGAGAACCTTCCACTTCAAAGGAATCTTCCTCTTCCTCTCCTGGAGCTAATTCAGACCAGTTAGTACAGAAGTTGGCTAATGATCTCATTGTCATCAAAAATCAATTGGCTCAACATGCCCCCTACCAAGATATTCCAAGGAAGAACTTTCAGCCTAGGAATATAATCTTGTGTGTCAAGGAGAATAAAGAAAGCACCCTAAAGTAGACACATAACAAGTAAATCTCACTATTATGACTGATGAATAGGTGAGCATTTCCTTGGTTAAGGTATCTACAGAGGTGACACGGAGGAACATTGATAAGGCTGCCACTATTAGAGCGCTACTTGAAGAAAACAAGGCAAAAATTATAGAAATATCACATCTAAAAGGAGAGAAGGACCTAGAGTAGAAGAAGAATGAGGCCTTCATCAGCATGGCAGAAGAGATTGGTAACTATGTCCCGAAATCAACACCACACCTCAAGTCTAAGGTACCTGAGAATTTTCCTTCGGTTATGCACTATGTGTGCACATTAGTTGATTTGGTGCTTGAGGATGGACCACTTTGGATGCCAGTGCCAAAGGATCCTGAACAAGAAGTAGAGAGATAAAAGGCCTCCGTGGTTAGGAAGATTTCAAGTTACAAGGCCTTACTCCAAACTTTATAGGAGGAATTGAAGAAATCAGATCAAGCCTTGAACATATGTGCAGCACCAAAAGCAGTGATCAGGATCAGGACTATGGTTGAAGATAATGAAGTATTAAAATCAATGAAGGATGAGACTTTAGGGCATGCAGAAATATTGGCATTAGTAAAGTAGAAGTGCAAAGCCCTTTTAGTATCCTGAGACCCACATAAGGAAAGGCTAGATGAGATTGGAAAGCTTATAGCGTAGAAGATGGATCTTCTAGAAGGAAGGATGTCTACTATGGAAAATGTTGTCCTAGTATTGTAGAATGAAAAGGAAGAGATTTCCCAGGACGAGTTGGATTCCATTGTAGCAGATGTTCTAGAAAAGACAAGAGCCGCACTGAATGATTGCCAAACCTTGGAGGCTGAAATTAAAGAAGAATATCTAGAGTTGATCCTCCCGGTTGAAGGGGAGGGTGCTGCAGAGTAAATTCAATTATTTTTGTACAGTGATTCTTTACATTATTTCCATTCTTATTCTTTATTGTTGGGATAATCAGAAGAGACCCCATTTCTAGGAAGAAAATGTATATTAGTGTGGGGTAATGTTGAGCATACATAATATGACACAAGCGAGAGGGCACACGAGAAGATTAGCGTGTGGGAGAAAGGCACATTTGAAGGTGAGGAAGGATAGTGAAGTAAACGCATGCCAGACAAGACTGATTCGGGAATTAGCTATTTTCAATTATACAAGTTATTTTTTGAGATAACGTGTAGAGCACACATCGAAATGGAGATTTGCACAACACGCAACTGCTATTTTGGAATGAGTGTTTAATGAGTACCATGCAAAATTTGAAGATAATAATAGGATTAGTACTGTTAGTTAACTGTAGGAGATCTATTATTAGCGCACTTACATGTGTCCCTATTATTGTAAAGGCATGTGGCTATTTTCATCATACGACCTATTTTGGGAAGTGCGTAAGTGGTGAAGGGAAATTCCTCACCCTTATAAATATATATTTAACTATGTAGTTTGATATATATATATATATATAGAGAGAGAGAGAGATACACATCTATTGTAGAGTTATGTTGTTGGATCTATTGCGCGCATAGCTTATGGTAATGTTATACAATGTAAGGAACTTCTGTGTTTTACAATATTAATATAATGGAGTATATTGGATGGATAATGGTGTTAAACATGACTGTCACTAGTTATTGCATGGTTAATCTCATTATAGTTATTGTTTAATTCATGATTCCTTAAAATCTAGAATTGGTTATGCTATGTGGAATGTTTGTGTTATTTATGGGTCTGAATGCATTATATCTTCATCATGCTAGCATCTTGCATAAGCAACTCTAAGGAGGGGCTTGGTAACTTTGTGCGCTTCGGGTGAGCGCTCAGCTTAAGCTAGGTGATGTGGAAACGTTCCTGGGTTATTCGTGGTGGATTCTAGACTACATCATTGGTTCTTTTTGCACGCGAAAAAAGAAGCACATACAAATAGAGGAAAAATTGAGTTATTGCGGGGTACGGTGGTAGGTGGAGGAGCAAAACATGCATAATTTTTGAAAAATCTATATAACGCGGGGTGGTGAAGCCATTTTTACCTTTGCATTAGAGAGCATTTGAGTGAGTTGGTTATAAGTGAGTTAGTGAAGAGTTGCAAAGTTTGGGTAGCTACGAACCAGTCATATTTTTCATGTTTATGTATGAGATTATGTGGTGCTCCATTGGAAAGGGTGTTTGAGTGACATAAAGGCATACATAAAGAAGAAATCAACTGTTAGGGTTTGGCATTAAGCTAGGGTACACGGTTTCGAGCTAGGGCATGCAAAATTAAGTTACAAAGGTCAAAGTAGGTAAAAGGTATCCCCTTTATAGTTTTTATGGCACCAAAGAAGGCATTTGGAGCAGCTACTACGAGGGAAGAAGTAGAAATTGAAGTGGAGGATTCCCTGAAGAGATTATTTTTAGAAATACAATACCTAGAGGATTTTTTCATGGGTTGCAATTCCAACTCACACATTTTTGGGAATTTGGAACTAGGGAATAGTGTTATGATTAAATAAAAAACCCAATCATGCACACAAGATCTAAACAATTCCCCAAAATCTATAGCAGTAGAAGTGTAAACTAGATAAATCCAAATCAAAACAAAGTACACACACATAACACAACATGTACCATTGTTGAGTTGTAGAGCTCAATTACTTCAGTTTAGCATGTTATATCAAACTTGCTGGAAAACACAGTGATCGACATCGATCACCTATGACCGGCATCGTTTAGGCAAGTAGGAACCGATATCGGTTAGGGATAACCGACGTCGATTACTTGTGTGTGAGTGTTTTATTTAACTCATGGGAATTAGATCTAATTTTAGTATTAAAGTAGATTTATTAATTGTAATTGAATGGCTAAGTGCCCTAAGTTTGTATAAGCTATTTATAAGATAGAAAACTAGGGTTAGAAGAGAGAATTGATGATTGTTGTAAAAATAATTATGAGAGAGAGAATTCTTAGAGAAGGAGAAGCTTGAGAGAAATAAATTATTATACATCTTGAGAGGTGTGGAAGATTGTAAATCTTCATTGTATATCTTATGAAAGCTTTGGATAATAGATTGGCTTATTTCTTGGTGGATGTAGCCCACACTGGGTGAGCCACATTAAATATGGTGTACATTTATATCTCTTATTTTGTATATTTCTTCTGGTAGAATATCCTCTTTTATTGCATGTATGCTTAGATCTGATATATTATCTATACAACCAGTGTGCTAACCCCAACAAATGGTATCAGAGATTTGTTTGAGGGTTTTTGTGTTGACATATTTACTCACTAGAGGGTTTTCTGATTGAGTGGGAGCTACAAAAATGGTAGAAGAAAACAAATACAAGGTAGAGAAGTTTGACGGCCGAAATTATCAATTATGGAAGATGCAGATTGAGGATTATCTGTATCAAAGAGATTTGTACTTACCATTGGATGAAAAATCTAGACCTACGAAGATGGTTAATGAAGAATGGAAGATTCTTGACATAAAGGATTTGGGATCTATAAGATTGAGCCGCAAAGCATGTGTGGCTTCTAATATTACAGAAGCAAAATCTACGGTAGAGTTAATGAAATCTCTTGCTAATTTATATGAAAAACCTAGTGCTTCAAATAAAATTTATTTGATAAAGAAACTATTTAGTTCTAAGATGCATGAAGGTGGATCTGCATCTATTTTATTAGAATGATTTCGATCTATTGTAAATCAGTTAAAATCAGTTGATATTCCATTTGATGATGAAGTGAAAGCACTCTTATTCTTATGTTCTTTTCCTGATAGTTGGGATAAATTGGTAATGGTTGTTAGTAATACATCATCTGCTAATAATATTTTGAAGTTTGATGATGTGGTTAGTATAATCTTGAATGAAGAAATTCATAGGAAAAGTACAAAGGAATCATCATCTGGGAATGATTTAAATGTAGAAAGAAGAGACAGGAAGAAGGAGAGATCCAAGAGTAAGAATAATGGGAAATCAAAGTCAAGGGATGACAGATCTAAATCCATAGGTAAGGGAATTACTTGTTGGAAATGTGGAAAGAAAGGACATGCAAAGAAATATTGTTGGTCAAAGGATAAAGAGAACCAACACCCAGAAAAAGGTAAAGAGGAAAATATTGCAGAACAGAGGTAATGCAAGATGCTCTTATTCTTTCTTTAGATAATAGAATAGAATCATGGGTTTTAGATTCAGGAGCTTCTTTCCATGCAACCCCTAATAAGGGTTATTTCATAAATTATGTCCAGGGTAATTTCGGGAATGTTTATTTGGGTGATGATGAACCTTTTAGTATTACTGGTAAAGGGAAGTTTATGCAAAATTTCATAATGGAAATACATGGGTATTGAAAGATGTGAGGCATGTTCCAAGCCTCAGGAGGAATCTTATTTCTATAGGGAAACTAGGTGAAGCTGGTTGCATGGTTACATTCACAGAAGACTCTTGTAAAGTCACCAAGGGTGATTTTGTTGTGGCAAGAGGTAATAAGGTAGGAACATTATATTTATCTACCTATGTTACTGATTCATTTTCTGTATTATCTTCTTTAGATTCAAATTTATGCATGTGGCATAATTGGTTAGGCCATATGAGTGAAAAAGAAATGCATGTCTTAAAGGATAAGGGTAAGTTATCATATTTGAAAGATTTAGATCTTGATTTTTGTGAGCATTGTGTCTTTGGAAAGCAAAAGAGAGTGAGATTTCTCAAAGTTGGGGCAACAAAGAAGGAGCAAAAATTAGATCTTATATACTCAGATGTGTGGGGACCATCCTAGGTAGCTTCTCATGGAAGATCTTAGTATTATGTTACTTGCATTTATGATGCTACAAGAAAGGTATGGGTTTATTGTATTAAACATAAATTTTATGTTTTTGAGACTTTTAAAAGATGGAAATCCCTCGTGTTGAGAATGAAATAAATTTAAAGTTAAAGTGCCTTAGATCTAACAATGATGGTGAATATTGTAGCAATGCTTTCAATGATTATTGTTTAATGAATGGAATACGTAAAGAAAGGATGGTTCCAAGAACACCACAAGAGAATGGTGTTTAGAAATAATGAACAAGACAATCATGGACAATATGAGGATACATGATGGGTTACCCTTGTAGTTTTGGGAAGAATTAGTTAATACAACGGTTTATTTGATTAACCGTGGGCCTTCAAGTTCACTAGATGGAGGAATACTAGAGGAAGTTTGGATCGGAAAAGAGGTAGATATTTCTTTTCTTAATTTTTTTGGTTCAGAATATTTTATGCATATTGATAAGGAAAATAGAAAAAAATTGGATGCAAAATCCAATAGATGCACTTTTATTGGTTATGGATCTGATGATTTCAGATTCCGTTTTTGGGATTTAGAGAATTTAAAACTATTAGGAGTTGTGACATTGAATGGAATGAAAAGAGAATGTACAAGGATCAAATTTTGGTACCCAAGGACGAACCAATTGAGAATTTTGTGAATGAAAATGAACTCTCGGATTTAAAATTCATACCTACAGGGTTACATAGTAACTGGTGTCGATTGACCCATGACCGACGGTGAGTCAGCTAAACCGATATTTGTTACATAAGAGCCAAACTGAAATTGATTAGCAGAACCGGTGTTGGTTACAGGTGACCGGCATTGGTCACTATCAAAATTGGATACAAATGTTCAGGAGGTCCAGAATGAGCCTCAGTACCCCAAAATCTTATGAGAAGGTCACAAAGGGTAAGTAAACCTCCATAAATATTTACACCTTCTCTATTTTATTTATTATTGACTGATAATGGTGAACCAAAAAATTTTTGAAGAAGCAATGCAAGATGAGACCCATGTACAGTGGGAGCATGACATGGATGAGGAGATGGACTCCTTGGAACAAAACTAGACTTGGGATTTGGTTAAGTTACCAGCAGTAAGAGGACATTGCGCAGAAGAAGTGGGTTTACGGGATCAAGGAAGAAGAGGGTGGACATAAAAGGTACAAGGTTGGGCTTGTAATAAATGCATTTGCATAGAAAACAAGTATTAAATTTGGTGAAATATTTTCTCTGTTGTAAAGATGACTTCTATTCATCTTGTATTGAGTTTAGTCTAGATGTGAAGATGACATGCCTTCATGGTGATTTGGATGAAGAGATTTATATCTTTGCAAATCACTTGGGTATGAAGTCAAGGGTAAGGATAAATTAGTGTGCAAGTTGAAAAAGAGTCTATATGGTCTCAAACAAGCTCCAAGGAAATGATACATGGGGTTTGATAGTTTTATGCATGAGCATGGTTACATGAGATGTGAATCTAACCATTGTGTTTATTTCAAGAAACTTGAAAATGGGAGCTATATTATTTTGTTACTGTATGTGGATGATATGCTTATTGTAGGATCTAGTATGCAGGACATTGATGAGCTTAAGGGAAAGCTAGCTCACACATTTTCTATGAAGGATTTGGGAGCTAAAAAAAGAATCCTTGGCATGTAAACACATAGAGACAGGAAGAACCATAAATTGTATTTGTCTCAGGAGGATTATATCTACAAGGTATTAGAAATTTTTAAGATGCAAAATTCAAAACTTATAAGTACACCTATGGTTGGAAACTTCAAATTGAGAAAATATCAGTGTCCTTCATCACATGAGGAGGTCAAATACATGACATGAGTACCATATACTTAAGCAGTTGGGAGTCTCATGTATGTTATGGTTTGTACCAGACCAGACATTGCACAGGCAATGGGAGTTGTGATTAGATTTATGGCCAATCCAGGTAAAGAGCATTGGAAAGTAGTCCAATGGATACTTAGGTATTTGAGAGGGACATCTAGCATGCAATTATGTTATGGAGGTTCGAGATATTTATTTATGTGGCTATGTTGATTCGGATATGGTTGGAGATATGGATGGTAGAAGGAGCACTACTGGATATATTTTCATAGTAGGTGGGATGACAAAGTTAGTTGGATTTCGAGATTGCAGAAGGTTGTGGCTTTGTCTACTACAGAGGCAGAGTATGTTGCATCTACAGAGGCTATCAAAAATATGATATGGATGAGTAGATTCATGGAAAAGTTGGGAAAGGAGTAATATGATTACAAATTATTTAGTGATAGTCAGAGTGCAATTCATTTGTCAAAGAACTCATCATTTCATTCTAGAATGAAACACATTTAGTTGAGGTATCACTTCATATGATAGGTATTGGAGGATGGGCAGTTAAAGATGGATAAGATTCATACAAGTGAAAACCATGCGGATATGTTAATGAATCTATTAGCAAAAGAGAAGTTGGAGATACACCCCACTTCTATTAGTCTTCAAGTTTGAGACTTGAAGAGGAAGAAACAAAGCTAAGGAAAGGATCCAAGAATGACGTTGTACATGTATAGTGCATTAATTTATCTCCAAGTGGGATATTGTTGAGTTTTGGAGCTCAATTACTTCAGTTTAGCATGTTATATCAAACTTGCTAGAAAACATAGTAACCAACATCGGTTATGAAGGGACCAACATCGGTCACCTATGATCGACATCGGTCAGGAAAGTAGGAACCGACATCGGTTAGGGCTAACCGATGTCGGTTACCTGTGTGTGAGTGTTTTATTTAACTCACATGAATTAGATATAATTTTAGTATTAAAGAAAATATATTGACTATAATTACATGGCTAAGTGCCCTAAGTTTTTATAAGCTATTTATAAGCTAGAAAGCTAGGGTTAGAAGAGAGAGTTGATGATTATTGTGAAAATAATTGTGAGAGAGAGAATTCTTGGAAAAGAAGGATAAACTTGAGAGAAAGAAAGTATTGTACATCTTGAGAGGTGTGGAAAATTGTAAATCTTCATTGTATATCTTCTGAAAGCTTTGGATAATAGATTGGCTTGTTTCTTGGTGGATGTAGCCCACACTGGGTGAACCATGTTAAATCTGGTGTTGATTTATATATCTTGTTTTGTATATTTCTTCTAGTATAATATCCACTTTTATTGCATGTATGCTTAGATCTGATATATTATTTGTACAACTAGTGTGCTAACCCCAACAACATAAAGGTGTACAAAAAGAAGAAACTAACTATTAGAATTTGGAATTAAGCTAGGGAACACAATTTCGATCTAGGGCATGTTAAGTTAAGTTGTAAAACTTGGAGAAGGTAAAAGGTCTCGCCTTTATAGTTTTTATGGCACCAAAAAGGCATCTGGAGCAGCTACTTGGGGAAGAAGTAGAAATTGAAGTGGAGGATGCCCCATAGAGAAGATTTTCATAAATGCAAGACCAGTAGGAGGTTTCCATGGGTTGTAATTCAACTCGTATGTTTTCCACAAGTAAAGTGAGTGATTACAATCACTGAATGAAGGATAACAAAGAAGAACTAGATAAATTACTGATATGGAAGACAAACAAATGTACAACTAATGACATGGCCATGTATGATGATGCGAGCGAGAAGCTATTGAAATAAATAAGGGTTCTACAGTTGTATGAACTGACCTACTTTTGCAAACTAGAGAAATTATACTAGTGGTTGATGAGAAGAGTCCACGAGGACTTTTCTACTTTGTTGGACGACGTATAAGACTCACTGTCTCCCTGATTGGGAGCTTGACAGGAGTAAGGATCTCGGGATTTGAAGTGAGCAAGGAATTTTCAAACAAGGAAGGTATTTTGAAGACAAGGAAGGAGTTAGGCTACCTTAAAGGATTACGTGGGATGGATGTAGAGAAGTTACAAAACTAGCTTTTAGTTCAGGCGGCAACACACCTCCTCACCAAGATTAATGACTAGTCTCAGTGGTCATAGGTGAACACATTGTGGCTGCACATAACAAAGAAGATGTCTGAAGGTGTAGTCTACAATCTTGCAGGTTTTATTATTGAAACCATTGTTGAAGAAGCACATGGTGGAGATAAGATAATTTTTGGTGCAATTTTACTTTTTCTTGTTTTTTTATAAATTGGGGTGCTCGATGTGCCTAAGGAAAATATTTGGCAATACCCTGAGGTGAAGAAATATCTTGCGAGAGAGATTTGAGAAGTACACTTGTGATGGGACCATGAGTGGCCCATTTAAACAGAGGGTAGGGTTGTGGTATGCACAACTCTGCGCTACATTTGAAGAAGAATGGAGAATACCAAATAATCTTTCCGGCAATAGTAGGTAAGCAAGTATAATTTGTAGTGTATTATCATTTCACTATTGTGTACTTTGGGATGAAGGACAGGAAGTAGAGCCCATGGTGTAAGCTCCCTTATGCTTTCATAGCATGATTTTTCTAGGCTTCTATACATAAGTTTGCATACGCGTGTCGGGTAGTCTTCAATGCGATAGGGTAGATGCATGACTACCATACTCTTAGGAAGAATTACGTCTATCCTAGTAAATCCACATACATTGAGCGCTTAATTTTTGATGATATTAGTATGAAGGCAATGAGTTTGGAAGTTGGAGAGAAGGGGGAAACCCTTATCTACATTCAATTGAAGCCTAGGTTGGAGAAGGGGGTGTATGTAGAAAATGATTTCATACTTTAAGGCCCAAACCAAGGGGAAGCATACAATCGGCACCTTGGCAGATGAGGGACTAACATCACCCTTGGTTGAAGAAGAAGAGGAAGACATGTAGGAATAAATTAGTGGCTTAGAGCACTGGGGTCGAAGGTAGCCAATGAATAAGAAGGAAAGTGAGTGCGTGGCAACCCCTCCACTACAACAAGAAGAAGAATTATTGGAAACAGGTGCCACCAAGATTAATGTAGATCAGACTAATGAGGAGAGTCCATTTAAACGAGTGCTAAGGAGAATCAGGGCTCAGGACATGGAGGCATCATAGTTCCTCAGGAGATCACCTAAGAATTTACCTCAAAAGGTGGAACCAAAAGTCAAAATAAGGCACCGGTACATCCCCAAGGAGGAGGAAGAAGAGAAGTCAGATGAAAACGCACCAAGTACCCCAATTCAAACTGAGGATGTAGAAGAACCTAAGGAAGATGAAGTAAAGGATGATGAAGAGGTGTTGAAGTATCAAAATGTAGGTAGTGGGGATGTCATCTTAGGGATAGGTGAAGATAAGGGTGAACCATCTGGTGTGCCCTCTATAGCACAGGAAGATCAAGGTCAGTATTGGATTCAACCACCAAGGTTCCTAGGGGAAAGCACTCTAGTAAAAATAAAGGGGAGGAATATTATGAGACTATAACTGTTGGGTATATAGATGACCCAAGAAAAATCATACGCGTACGTCTGATTTCAAAGTTCTCTAGAACCTAAGGATTTATATGGATGGGAGCTCATGGATGAGGATATGGCAAACACCAGCACTAGGAAGTAACTATCATGGATGATGCAGACTCATATGGATGAGCCTAACTTTGACGTGTGTGCAAGGAATCCTGCGTTTCATGCAAGATGAAGAAAGTGCCCCACGTTTGACACATGAATGTTAAGCCCCCAACGATTTCTGATGAACATATGAGAAATGCTCTCATTAAGGTATCTGTTGAGGTTACACATAGAAACATTGATAAAGTGACAACTATTAGGGAATTGATGCTTGACAACAAGGATAAGGATAAAGAATTAAAGTTCCTAACAATAGAGAAGGAAAGGGACGAGGTGAAGATAGAAGCTTTTATTAGTATGGCAGAAGAGAATGGAGATGATATTCTCAAGGTACGCCCACATCTGGAATCACAAGTCCCAGAGAAATTTCCTTCTTTAATGCACTACATACACAGGTTGTTTAATTGGTGATAGATGAAGGGACTGTGTGTATGCCTACACTAAAAAATCATGCAGAGGAGGCAACAAGGGCCAAGGCCACAATTTCTAGGAATATTGCAAGCTATGAATCTTTGTTGTAGGCATTGAAGGATGAGCTTAAGAAGGCAGATCAAGCTCTAAATATGCATGCATCACGAGATGTTATTATTAGGACAAGGACTATTGAGGAAGACAATAAGGTCCTAAAGGAAATGAAGAATGAGACACTGGCACATGGATAGGCTAGATTTAGTAGAATAAAAGTGCAAAGCACTTACATAAGTCCAGAATTCACATAGGGAAAGAGTGAATGAAATCAGAAAGCTCATCACGTAGAAATTAGATTACATGGAGGGCATGGTTTCTAGCATGGATAACATTGTTAGGATCTTGCAGAATGAAAAAGAAAACATGACTAAAGATGAGATGGAAGTCATGGCTATAGATGTCCCTGATAAAATAGGTGAAGAATTGAGTGATTGGCATGCATTAGAAGCAAATATTAAAAGTGAGTGTCTAGAATCGATCCTGCTGGAAGAAGATTAGAGCCTCGAGTAGTACATCATTCTTTTTGGTTAAGAAATTGTTATTATTTATTCTTGGAGAGAAGAGTTGTGATTACCCATTTCCAAGGGCAACAATGTAATTAGTGTGGGGTAATGTTGAGCAGATGAAATATATCTCAAGGATGAAAGTGCATAAGAATTGGGTGTACGGGAACATGGCGTGTAGGAAAGCGCAGTTGTATAGCTAAAAAAAGTGCACCCAGAAAAGCAGTGGAGACAGTATTTAGCCACTTTTACATAATCAAGGCTATTTTTGGGACATAGAGTGCGGAGCACATAATGATATGAAGACTTGCAGTCCACACAAGGTTATTTTGGGGATAACAAAACTTTGAGTGCCATGCAGAGTTTTGGGCTAATAATAGGATCTTTACTAGGAGTTAACTTTAGAAGATCTATTATTAGCACTTGCATGCTTTTGTATTCTCTTGTAAAGGCACATGGCTATTATTAGCATGTAGCCTATTTTTGGAAGGTGCATAAGCGGTGAAGGGAAATTACCCACCCCTATATATATCGTGTGTGTGTGTGTGTGTGTGTGTGTGTGTGTGTGTGTGTGTGTGTGTTGATTTTCATGGTTCGGATATACCATTTGATTGTAGAGTTATGTTACTGGTTTATATGCTCGCATGACTTATGGTGACACTATTATGATGTAGGAAGCATGTGTTTTACAATATTTAATATAATGGATCATATTGGTTGGATATTGGTGTTAGATATGACTGAATATGGTTCTGCATGGTAAATCTGATTATAACCATTGTTTAGTTATTTCTTCATACAATTAATATCTAGATCTGGTTTATGCACTGTGGTGTAATTGATTATCTATTATGGATCTGAATTATAAACTGGTAATCATGCTAACATATTGAACAAGATTCTATAAAGAAGGACCTGGTGCCCTTGCGCGCTTCGGGTGAGCACTCAGTTCAGGATGAGTGATGTGCCAAGTGCACATTGGGTTATTTAAAGTGAATTCTAGACTGCATCAACATACAATGAGTGAGTTTAGACCAGTCTACGAACTCCATACATAACGGATTTTACAGGGCATGGTGTCCTTAGCATTTCTGGGGAGCAGTTAAAGGTTAGAGGACACAAAGAATTTCCCCCTATACTTCCTCAGCCAGTTGGCGTCGGATCGCCCAAAAAACTAGGACGCAACAAAGTTCTCTTCACACACATTTCAGAAGAAATGGTTAAAGGTTGGAGGACACAGAGAATTTTCTATCTTTACTTCTTCAGCCACGGTGGTGTGAGATCACCCAAAAAACTCGTAGTAGTACAAGATATCCTTCTACACCCTTTATCTCTACATAGATCAGGTGCACATGTTCCATTTACACTTTCCTTTTCGCGTATTTACATTTATGTATTTTACACATTCTCTACACTCATGCATATTTTACATAGTGTTTTTACATACATACATATTTGACTACTTGATCATTTTTTCCTTGTAGGTTCGGTCGTATGACAAACAAGTAGTCAAATTGGGGGCAACAACAACAACACAACATGATGGCACTTGCCTTTACTAACCATGCAGGTACACTATAAATCGCATCAGTTACACACACATTTCATCTTAGGTTCACTCTGTTGGTGAAAATTTTGGGTTTGCACACTTTGCCCTAATTTTCTATATCCATTTTTGCTCAAAACGTTTTATTTGCTCAAGTGGGTGATCTGCAACTCATTTTTTCCAGTTGAATGCTTTGAAAGTACTCACAATCTTGTCATTCTACCCTAAATTGAAACAAAATCCAAGTTTCCCCCCATTTGTGCCCTAATTTTTTCATTTATATGGGTTGTGTCATTTTTTCCATTTGCCAAATCATGAAAAACTCGAAGTGGATCGAATTCGAGTTGTTTGATGTTAAAATCCTACTCCCCAGGCCAAGAGCAATGTCAAAACATGATTCAATTGTTTTAAAATTGAGAAATCTACCTTTCTGTAATTTTTTTTTTTTTGATTTCTAGGGCATCCTTTGTATTTTCACGTTTTGATGGGCTCTCGGGCCATCAAATTTATCATTACAACCTTTATGCTAATGTGTCAAGCTCCTATTGGCCGGGGATGGTCGAAAAAAATGTTATAACTTGTCACTTTTTGAAATTTTGGCGAAGGGAAAACTTTGGTCCACGGCTCCGCTTGCTACAGTAAAATGCCTACGTGGCACAATTTGATTGGTCGAGGAGTGGCGGGTGGCAGAATTCACTTAGGAATTTTTCTTCCATTTTGGAACAATTCTCAAAATCAATTTTTTGCTTGAAGGCCCACATCGAATGAGAAGGTGACACGTGGCAGAGGGCATGCGGATGGTGATGGAGTTGGAGAAAATTTTTGGCTCAAGATGTCATGGGAAAATTTTGACCCGAGGGCCCGCCTCCAATGAAAAGTGGACACGTGTCCAGGAAGGTCAAACGGAGAAGCGGGAACTTTGAAAAATTTGTTTTTTTTGGATCAAAGTTACAAAGGAAAAATTTCGAACCTGAGGCTGCGCATCCAATAAGAAGTGGACACGTGTCTAGGAAGGTCAAACGGAGAAGCGGGAACTTTGAAAAAATTGTTGTTTTTGGGCTCAAAGTTACAAAGGAAAAATTTTGACTTGGAAGCCCGCATCCAATAAGAAGTGGACATGTGTCCAGGAAGGTCAAACAGAGAGGCGGGGACTTGGAATTTTTTTTTTTCTTAGCTAAAGGAGAAAATTTTGGTCCGCGGCCCCACATTGCTACAGTAATGTGCCTACGTGGCATAATTTGATTGGCTGGAGGATTGGCGGGTGGCGGAGGTCACTTAGAAATTTTGCCTTCATTTTTGCAAATTTCTCAAGGTCAAATTTTTGCTCAAAGGCCTGCAACGAATAGGAAAGTGACACGTATGCAAAGGGATGAAATGGAGGGGCGGGGTTTTGGAGATTTTGAAGTTTTTAGCTTCAAAATGTTAAAGTTAAAATTTGGCCGAGAGCCCGTGACCAATTGGAGGAGGACACGTGTCCAAAATTTGGAGATTTGGAGTGCAGAGAGAAAATGGAAAAATTTACAAATTTTGGCGAAAAATCTCAAAACCAAAAACTTGTCCATGGCCCGATGGGAAAAAATTTGAAGGTGTCCCCCGCATCCAATCAGGGGGTGACATGTGGCACATTTCAAAGGGGAAAAGGGGAGTGCTGAGCCCGCAAGAGGATTTTGTGCTTCCGGAGGTTGAAGGAAAAATGGAAGGGTCGAGCTCGCATCCAATGGGGGAGAGCGACACGTGGCGGGAGAAAGCGGGTGTTCGGGCCACGGGGAAAATTTTCAAAAATTTCCAAGGTTTAAAAAGGATTTAAAACACATTTTTAAGTATATGGGCCCTAGTCCAATTGTTTTAGGACACATGTCCACCTATTAGGATTCAAAAAGGTAGTTTTGGCTTATGTGTGTGGAATCCCATCAGACACGTGGAGGGTAGAGATTTAAAGTTGATTTAATCAACGATTTGGTAAGTGTTCTTCATTTTTGCCACCATGGGAGCTCCAAGATGCTTGGATGAATCGATTCTTCACCAAATTGCATGAAATTTATATGAATTTCACATCCCCTTGGCCTTTGAGTGCAATGGCACCATTCTTTTGAGATAATTTGGTGTCCTATGATGTATTTGATGAAATGTTTTGCCTCATCCCGTGAAGGAACGTAAAAAGTGAAAAATCAAAGTTCCAGAGGTAAAAAATGATGAGGTAAATGGTGAAAATGATTGCAAATGCATGTTGGCATACTTGAATGACAAAAACGTGACCCTAGGATGGATAGGGATCCGAATTCATGTAATATTTTAAACTTTTTATTCATCCCTGGCAATATGCGAGTTGTTTTACAGTTTGATGTCATTTTCACAAATGGATAAGGTTTCTTGTAACAAATTTGATCCCTAAGCATATTATTTTGCTTGGGATGCAAGGTTCCAAGCTGGCATAAGGTATAAGTTGTATTTTTGAAGCATTTGTAAAGGAACTGTTGAGATTTTTGGAGAAAGAGACTAAGAATTTTCACGAGGAAAACTGGAAGAAGTCCATTTCTTTTGAGAAAACCACCTGAGAGCCATTTTCAATTCCACATTGTATCAAATTTCATCATGTTGAGTTGGTTTCAGCTGTAAAGCCATCAATAGGCTCTGAGATTGTTCTAATAACATTCCCCTGCTGATGCATTTGATCAATTTTTGGATTACTTGGTTTCATCTCTTGGCAAAATTTGTACATGCTTTGGTTTCAGAATGTTTTCAGTTTGTGTTTGTTTGCTCATGTTGCAATCTTGTGTGTGGGATCTTCATTGATCATACATGGTCTCATTTCTTGTAGAGAGTTTAATGGCATCTGTAATCTTTCATTCAAAAGAGCATTCATCTGATGGAGAATAAATAGATTTAAATTCATTTTACTGTCCTTGAACATTGAGGGTGTTTGTAAACCTTTGGGTGTACCTTAGGTCATGATCAAATAAGGATTTCTAGATGCTTTGTTGGTATTTTGCTTCAAGATTTTGTGGCAGGTTATCAAAGGTTGTGTGGAATAGTGCAGATTTGGGCCTCCATTTGGTGCACACATCCTAGTTGAAGGAGTATTTCAAACTCATTGAAACATCTCTGTTGTTTTGGTGTTGCAAATCTCTTGCAAAGGTTCTCAAAGAAGTTGGTGATTCCTAACTAGTCTTATCCTAACATCTCCCACAAAATTTCATTTCAAACTAACTCATCCTACCCATACTACCCCTACATTGCATTGTGTGTCAACAAAAGAATACAATCCTTTCACAAAAATGCACAAGGTATATTAGGGTTTCATCATGTCTTTAGCAGCCTTAGCCTTGTTTTGAAATCATTTCCATCATTTAGTAGTGACAACTCCTTTGAGTTTGAATAATGGATACTTGATCATGTTTTCCAAGGCCATCTTCTTCATCATATGCAAAATATAAGGATATCTCCATCTCCTTTACCATACAAAGGCTGCAACATAGGTTCTCTTGCCTTGGTTGATAGGCACAACCTAAAATAGTGAGGATCAGATCAAGATCCTTCTGAAGGTGCTATCCACTCCCTCCAATCTTGAATGCAAACAAGCAGATAGGTTCTCTCCCGGCTACAAATGACACACAAACCATCTATCTACCCTTGAGTGTCTTGTGCAATTTCATGATGTTGTTCAAGTTGTGAAGGAGATTAAAATTGGATACCAACACCAAATGGTGCCATTGCTGGGGACTTCTTGAAATTTCTTGGTAGTTTTGAAGTGTTTTAAGGGTTTGAGCATTTGTGTCATCAAGTATTTGTGTTGCTACATTGTTGAGATATTATTTTATACTTCAGATCTGCATGTTTCAAGAAAAATTTTCAAGTTCAGCCTGCTCTTTTGCATTTACCAGTCAGTTTGTATACCTTGGATGCATTGTTTTTGGTTGATATAAGAAGAAGAAGAATCTGATTTGTATACCCTTGCAAATTTTTCAGTGATTAGCATAAATTTGACAGAATATTTTAGTGCATTCTTGCACAACTAAGGTGAAATTCCTTAGTGGTGACTCCATGTTATTTGATCTTAAAATACCAGTTGTCTTATAAAACTCTGTCAATTGTAACTTGTTGTTTAAATCTATCAAGCTGGAGGGAAGGAGATCCCTCTTCATCAAGGACTCTGCTAAGAAGTTACTCACCGAATTAAGAAACTCAGAATTGGAGGGAAGGAAAGTGTGGAAGGTGGTTGGAGATTTGACAACAAGAAAGGAGACACATATTGTTGAATCTAAAAGAGAGAAGCCTATCATTGAGGATTATAATCCTTCTTCAAGTGAATTTGATTCAGACAATCTTGTTGTTGATTTGCATTCTCCATCAGGTGAGGGTCCTTCTTGTGCATTTGAGAAACTTGTTCCTAAATCTGCTCCTATGGTTTCTAAGTTTGCTAAAGTTTATCAAGAGAAGGAGCCCTTGGGGGGTGTTTGTTTTAGAGATCATTTATTTATTCCAATCAGACCCATCACTCCTCCTCATCAATTGGTTTCTCCTCCTAGATCACCACCACAAACTCACATGGCTCACCCTCCACCTAGACCCCCATTTGTTGTAAACACTTTTGGACCTATCAATTTTAGAGGAATGGTGGGGTATCCAAATGTTGTCCCACAAGATGTGAGAAGTAGGTTACCAAAGTTCCAAGGTAACAATGCCATAAGTGGAGATCAACATCTCAAACTCTTTGTTAATATGATGGAAGACTTGAGATTGAGTTTGAGGATGTGTATGTTAAGTTGTTCATTCACACCTTGGAGGAAGATGCAAGGGATTGGTATAAAGCTCTGCCTGATAACTCCATTGATTCATGGGTAGAGATGAGTAATGCATTCATATTACAATATGGAGACAAAACAGATCCAAGGTTCTTGTTATTAGAATTTGAGAATATCAAGAAGAATCCTAATGAGACCGTACATGACTTCAATACAAGATTTAGCAAGACATTGAATAGGCTGCCTATTATTTTGAGGCCTTGTGATGAATCATGTTTGATCAAATATGTAGATGCTTTTGACAAGAAGGCAGCCTACTACTTAAGAGATAAGAACCCTACAAACTTGAGACAAGCTTTCACCATGGCACTTCAAATTGAGAATAATATCAAAGCTATTGGTAAACCTCTTAAGAGGGATGGTGTAAAGCTGATAAACCCTGAGAAGCCTCAAGTTTCTAAGGGTGCTGATTTAGAAGATGTTGTCAAGACTTTGGCAGGGGTTGTCAAAGAAATTTCCTATAAATTAGCCCAGGCTGAGAAAGGCATTGGAAAAGTTCACAAGGACAACAAAGAGTTCAAAACCATGACAGATTTTCCAATCATCCTAGGGGTGATCAAAGGCAAGATGATAGAGGTAAAGGGCTTGTTGGTGGGGGAAATAGACAACCCCAAGCAAGAGAAAATAAACTAGTGCCTGACCCTCTAACTGCAAGAGTTGCTGTTGTCCAAGAAATTGCTGATATGGATTGGTGTGACAAATTTTTCCTTCCTCATCCACCATGTGAAATAGATCAAAAATTGTTGAAGATGATAATGAAGATGATATGGATGATGACATTTGTATGGTGGGCAGCTCTTCAAGCTCACAACAAGCAGCAACTTCAATGGATGTCATAAGTGCAAGGACTATTGCTATTATTTTTGGGATTGCATAGAACGGGTACCAATTCTTTCCTCCTCTCAAACTCATGAAGTAGATGTTGTCCAAGCCTTTGAAATTCCTAATAATGACTTTGAATATCTAAGGGCTTTGATGATAAAAAATTATGATGGTGGAATACCTTCGGAGGAGGATAGACAATTGCTAATGAACATTGTGGTTGGTCAAGAAAAAGAATACAATACTAGAAGCAAAGTTGTTAGAGGAGCTGGTCCTCAAGCCAAGCCAAAGACACCCTTGCTCACTAGCATTCCAAAAGAAAATCCTAGAAAAGAAACACTTGCCACAAACCCTGTTGTCCCATCAAAAATACCAGTCCTCTTCATGTCCAATCTGCCAAGATTCCATTGTCATCTAATGAATCTTCTTGTCTCCCTTCCAATGTTATCCTACCAAAGAGTGTGCCATATGATATTGCCCAAGTTTTGAGCCAAATTAAGGTGAGTGTTCCCATCATTGAACTGCTTAGAATACCTGAGCACAAAAGAGAGAGCATTGGAATACTTGGGGTTGAAAGAAGAAAAGAGTGTACCAAGTAGGAATGTGAATGTTATTGAGGCTCCTCCTCCAATTATTACAGATCTTGGAACACCATCAGCCATGGAAGACCTTGGAGAAGCTCCTGAGGTGTATTTAGGGACATCCTTGGTTGACTCACAATTGAATGTGGATCCATTCTTCACAACATTTCTTATAAAGATAGGTTGCTTCACAATTGCATGTTTGATTCTAGTGCATCATGTAATGTCATGCCTTTGGAGGTCATGAATGAATTAGATATCAAAGTGATAGAAACATATGGGAAATATACAGCCATGGATTCAAGAGAGGTGCCGGTTGTGGGTTGTGTGAAGGGTCTAGTAGTGCAACTTGTAACCTATCCAGGGAAGAACTTAAAACTTGATGTTGTAATTGTTGACTGCCCTGCCAAATGGGGTATGCTATTATCAAGAAAATGGGCTGCTAGTGTTGGTGGTACTGTTCAAATGGACATGTCTTATGCCACCATCCCCATTGAGGGCATCCTTGTAAAGCTCTATGGTGAGAAGAAAATGTTGCACTTGATAGAGGATCCCAACAATGCTTCTTATGAAGTGTTGTTTGTTGAGGTAGATGCTGACAATTTCATTGGTTTTGTTGATGGAAAAGAAAGAAAAATGGATAAATCAGAGTGCCTTGATATGGTTGGTTCTCCATGGACATTGCTATTTGATGGAGCTTGCTCCAAATTTGGCAATGGTGCTGGTATAGTCTTGCTTTCTCCTAGTTTGGAAGAGTTTCCTTTTTCCTTCAAACTTAATTTTGAATGCACTAACAACATAGCTGAATATGAAGCATTGTTGTTGGGGTTGAGGATTGCATGGAAACATGGAGTGAAGGATATTGTTGCTAAAGGAGATTTGGAGCTGGTTGTTAAGCAAGTAAGGAAGTTGTACGCCACAAAAAATCAGCGTATGAAGCAATATAAGCATGTTGTTTGGGACTTGATTGAAATGTTTGATTCCTTTAATATTGTTCTACCATGATAGGAATCTTAATGTTGTTGCTGATAAGTTGGTTGTACTTGGCTCTAGATTTGACAATTGCACCATTTCACCTTTTTGTGAATATGATATTGAAGTGCTAACAAGACCAGCTGTCCCGGATAATGTAAAACATTGGCAAGTCTTTGATGATGATGCCCAAGTGTTGAGGTTCTTACAATGCCAAGGTGAGTTTTCTGGTCAGAACATTGATTGGGAACCAATGGTATGCATGAGTGATGGGAAAGAAACATTGTTTGATAAGGACATTATACAATTGAAGACAAATACCATTCCTAGGGGCCTTGTTGCACTTGAATCAAACTTTAGCAATGTTGATTGCATCATTAATAGAAATATGTTTGCTTCAAGGGATGTGGAGGAGCACAATTTGGGCACCAAGGATCAGCCAAGGAAGATTTGGTTAGGCAGCAATCTCAGCAAGGAGGAAAAACAGTCCTATGCCCAACTTTTAAAAAAGTATCAAGACTGCCTTGCTTGGTCTTATTCAGAGCTGAAGGCTTATAGGGAGGACTTGTTCCAACATGAAATACCTCTTGAGGCCAAGACAAAGCCATTCAGACAGAGGCAAAGGCCTATCAATCCACTTCTTTCTTTAAAAATGCAAGAGGAGTTGAAGAAATTAAGAGATGGCGGTATCATCCAACCTACTAGATACTCATCTTGGGTGGCAAACCTTGTGCCAGTTAGAAAGAAGAATGGGGACATCGGGATTTGTGTGGATTTTAGGAATCTCAACAAAGCCTCCATGAAGGATAACTACCCTTTGCCAAACATGGACAATATGTTGCAGCTTGTAACAGGGTCAGAATTTCTCTCCACTTTGGATGGTTTCTCCGGATACAACCAAGTGGTGGTTAAAGAATCAGAAAGACTAAAAATAGCCTTCACTACTCCTTGGGGGACTTATGTTTTTGTAAGGATGCCCTTTGGATTGATGAATGCTGGTGCCACTTTTCAGAGGGCAATGGATGTTGCCTTTGTTGGTTATATCAATGAATTCATTGCAGTCTATCAAGATGATGTAATTGTTTTTCAAGACAGCGAGGAGACCATTTGCAACACCTAGAGAAAATGTTGATCAGATGTAGAGAGTATGGAATTTCCCTTAATCCTAAGAAATGTCACTTTGGTGTGCAAAAGGCCAAGTTGTTGGGACACATTGTGTCCAAAGATGGTGTTATGATAGACCGGAGAGAGTGGAAGCAATCAGCAAAGTGCCAATTCCAAGAACCAAGAAAGGTATTCAATCTTTCTTTGGCCAAATCAATTTTATTAGGAGGTTTGTTTCAATTTTTCTAAGCTCACTCTCCCAATCACAAGCATGTTGAGAAAGGATCAAGTTATCAAGTGGGAGGAGGCTGCCATTCAAGCTTTTGAAGGAATAAAGGATGCACTTAAGCATGCACCTGTTTTAGCAGCCCCAAACTATAAGAGGCCTTTTCAAATCTTTTCTTTTGCCTCTGAATTTACTATTGCTTCAGTTTTGTTACAAAAGGATGAGAATGGAGCTGAGAGGCCTATTGCTTTCTTTAGCAAGGCTTTACAAGCAGCTGAACTGAAATACACAATTATGGAGAAACAAGCATTTTCTTTGGTAAAGGCAACAAAGATTTTAGGCCTTACATATTGAGTTCAAAGATTGTTGCCTATGTTCCCCACACCATGGTTAAGGACATCTTATCAGATATGGAGATATCAAGCAAGAGATGTAGATGGGTCAACAAGCTACAAGAGTATGATATGGATATTCAAACAACAAAACTTGTAAGAGGTTTGGGTCTTTCCAAGCTCATGGCTGAGAGAAATTTGCAAAACATGGAAGTGAATCAGCTAGAGGGAGAAAGGGAAGATCTTCTTGAGAGATTGATGAGTTCTGATTGGTACAAGGATGTGATCTTCTACCTCAGGCACCTATGTTGTCCTAGTCATTTAAATAAAAATCAGAAAAGAGCCCTCAAGTTGGCTTCACAAAAGTATATCATAACAGACCTTGGGCTGGCTTGGAAAGACCCTGAAGGTGTCCTCTTGAAATGTATAACTGAAGATCAAGCTCCCAATTTGATTGTTGATTTCCATGGGGGAGTTTGTGGAGGACATTTTGTTGGTAGAGTGAAAACACATAAGATTTTAAGAGCTAGTTATTGGTGGCCTACTCTTTTTAAAGATGCAGCCCAATTGGTTAGAAGGTGTGAAAGTTGCCAACATTTCTCAGGCAGACTAAAAGCTTCAGGCTCCCTTCCTTTGCAGCCTATATCAGTTGAAGCCCCTTTCAAACAATGGGGGATGGACTTCATTGGTGAAATTTTTGATCCTTCTAGTGCTGGTCATAAATGGATCCTTGTTGCAACCGATTACTTTACAAAGTGGGTTGAAGCAATTCCATCTAGAAGGGAAACACACCAAGTGGTAATGGATTTCTTACTGAATCATATCATATGTAGATTTGGAGTTCAGTTAAGATGTTGTGCCGATAATGCCATGTGCTTTAGAGCCAAACCCTTGATGGCAATGTGCAATGAATATGGAATCAATCTAACCTATGCTTCAAATTATAATCCACAAGGGAATGGACAAGTTGAGTCAAGTAACAAAAACTTGCTCAAGATCATTAGAAGGACCTTGGAAATCAACAAGAAGAAATGGGGAGAGCAATTGAAATTTGTAGTTTGGGCAGATAGAATAACCCCAAAAAGAGCAAATAGTAAGAGTCCATTTGAATTGGTTTATGGAACACAAGCATTGCGTTGCCCTTACATCTGTAGTTGTCCTCATTTCAGTTTTCCTAGTAGTTAGAAGATCATGAACATGGCCCATATGAATCAAGGATCAATCAAATCATTGAGTTAGACGAAGAAAGAAGAGCCTCTCATCAAAGGCATATCAGATTTAGAGAAAAATTGAAGAAATTGTTTGATAAGAAGGTCACTCCTAGAACCTTCAACATTGGAGATATGGTTTTCTTTGTGGGATAGTAGGCATGAAGACAAGGGCAAGCATGGAAAGTTTGATTCTCTATGGATGGGCCCTTATGCCATTGATATCAGGATTGGAGAGCATACATTCTTTCTCAAAGATTTGGATGGAGATTTGCTAGAGCTACCTGTTAATGGCAGACATTTAAAACACTTCTTGGATTAAACCCCAAGTGAGGTATGCACAAGTTGTACATTTTGTATAGTCCTTTGTCTTGCTTTTTTTTTTGTTGTTGGCTTGTGGTTTGCCCTTTTGTCCTTGGCAACCATTTTTGGTCTAGTTTCTAGGTCTATTTTTGGTGAAAATTCTAGTTTTTGGGCTGCATCTCTATTTTGACTCCTTGCCCAATGGATTTTGGCACTTGGTCTACGTTGTGATCTTGTGGCACTCACTTGGGAGTGCCCATCCCCAAGCAGGAGCCAATGTTGGTGCAAATTCTAGGTTTGCACACTTTGCCTAATTTTCTATATCCATTTTTGTCAAGAAACGTTTCATTTGCTCGAGTGGGTGATCTGCAACTCATTTTTTCCAGTTGAATGCCTTCAAAATTCCCTCAATGTTGTTATTCTGCCCCATTTTGAAACAAAATCCATGTTTCCCCCCATTTGTGCCCTAATTTCTTCATTTATACGGGCTATGTCATTTTTTCCTTGCCCAAATCATGTAAAAACTCGAAATGGATCGAATCCGAGTTTCTAGAAGTTGAAATCCTAATCCCCAGGCTGAAATTGATGATAAAACATGATTCAATTGTTTTAAAATTGAGAAATCTACCTTTCCTATGAAATTTTTTTTTCATTTCTAGGGCATTCCTTTGTATTTTTCACGTTTTGACGGGCTCTCGGGCCATCAAATTTATCATTACAACCTTTATGCTAACGTGGCAGGCTCCTATTGGCGGGGATGGTCGAAAAAAATGTTATAACTTGTCACTTTTTGAAATTTTGGCGAAGGGAAAATTTTGGTCTGCTGCGCCTATAGTGAAATGAATATGTGGCACAATTTGATTGGAAGGATGCCTACGTGCGAGAGGGCATGATTTGATAAAAATTGGACTCAAGATGTCATGGGAAAATTTTGTGGAAGGGCACTTAGAAATGGACACTTCAGAAGGTGGAAAAGTGAGAACTTTAAAATTTTTTTGAAGGCCCGTTACAAAGGAAAATTTCGAATGGAGGACATCCGATAAGAAGTGGACATGTGTCTAGGAAGGTCAAACGGAGAAGCGGGAACTTTTAAAAATTGTTGTTTTTTGGGCTCAAAGTTCTGAGGAAAAATTTTGACCTAGAGGCCCACATCAATAAGAAGTGGACATGTGTCCGGGAAGTCAAATGGAGAGAGGCGAGGACTTGGAAAATTTTGTTGTTTCTCAACTAAAGGGGGAAATTTTGGTCCGCGGCCCCGCATGCTATGAGAAAATGTGTCTACGTGGCATAAAGTGGAGGCGGGTGTCGGAGTTCACTTGAAAATTTTGCCTTTTTTGCAAAATTTTCAAAATCAATTTTTACCCGAGGACCCCCGAAATTGGAGAAAGTGACATGTCCAAAGGGATTGGAGGGGCGGAGTTTTGGAGATTTTGCGGAGAGAAAATGGAAAAATTTACAAATTTGGCCCAAGAGCCGTGAAAAATTTCAAAACCAAAAAATTTGTAGAGAGAAAATGGAAAAATTTACAAATTTTGGTGAAAAATCTCAAAACCAAAAACTTGTAAAGTGGTAAAACGATGGGAAAAGTTGAAGGTGTCCCCCGCATCCAATCAAGGGGTGACACGTGGCACATTTCAAAGGGTGAAAAGGGGGCACAGTGAGCCCAAAAGAGGTTTTGTGCTCATGGAGGTTGAAGGAAAATTTGGAGGGTCGGCTCCGCATCTAATGGGACAATGACACGTGGCGGGTAAAAAGCGGGTGTTCGGGCCCACGGGAAAATTTTCAAAATTTTCCCAAGGTTTAAAAAGATTTAAAACACATTTTTAAGTATATGGGCCCGGTCCAATTGTTTTAGGACACGTGTCCAGCCCTATCAGGATTCAAAAAGGTAATTTTGGCTTATGTGTGTGGAATCCCATTGGACACGTGGAGGGCAGAGATTTAAAGTTGATTTAATCAACGGTTGTTGAGTGTTCTTCGTTTCTTGCCACCATGGGAGCTCCAAGATGCTTGGATGCATCGATTCTTCACCAAATTGCATGAAATTTTATATGAATTCACATCCCCTCGGCCTTCTGAGTGTAATGGCACCATTCTTTTGAGCTAATTTGGTGTCCTATGATGTATTTGATGAAATTTTTTGCCTCAGCCCGTGAAGGAACGTGAAAAGTGAAAAATTAAAGTTGTAGAGGTAAAAAATGATGAGGTAAATGGTGAAAATGATTGCAAATGCATGTTGGCATACTTGAATGAAAAAAACGTGACCACAGGATGGATAGGGATCCGAATTCATGTAATATTTTAAACTTTTATTCATCCTTGGCAAAATGCGAGATGTTTACTGATTTGATGTCATTTTCACAAATGGATAAGGTTTCTTATAACAAATTTGATCCCTAAGCATATTCTTTGCTTGGGATGCAAGGTTCAAGTGGCATATGAGGTATAAGTTGTATTTTGAAGCATTTTAAAGTAAGAACTCTAGTTGAGATTTTTGGAGAAAGAGACTAAGAATTTTCACGAGAGAAAACTGGAAGAAGTCCATTTCTTTTGAAGAAACCGCCTGAGAGCCATTTAAATTTCATATTGTATCAAATTCCATCATGTTGAGTTGGTTTCAGTTGTAAAGCCATCAACGAGCTCTGAGATTGTTCTAATAACATTCCCTTTTGATGCATTTGATCAATTTTCTGGATTACTTGGTTTCATCTCTTGGCAAAATTTGTACATGCTTTGGTTTCAGAATGTTTTTAGTTTGTGTTTGTTGCTCATGTTGCAATCTTGTGTGTGGGATATTCATTGATCATACATGGTCTCATTTCTTGTAGAGAGTTTAATGGCATCTGTAATCTTTCATTAAGAAGAGCATTCATCGATGGAGAATAAACAAATTTAAATTCATTTTACTGTCCTTGAACATTGAGGGTGTTTGTAAACCTTTGGGTGTACCTTAGGTCATGATCAAATAAGGATTTCTAGATGCTTTGTTGGTATTTTGCTTCAAGATTTTGTGGCAAGTTATCAAAGGTTGTGTGGAATAGTGCAGATTTGGGCCTCCATTTGGTGCACACATCCTAGTTGAAGGATTATTTCAAACTCATTGAAACATCTCTGTTATTTTGGTGTTGCAAATCTCTTGCAAAGGTTCTCAAAGAAGTTGGTGATTCCTAACTAGTCTTATCCTAACATCTCCCACAAAATTTCATTTCAAACTAACTCATCCTACCCATACTACCCCTGCATTGCATTGTGTGTCAACAAAAGAATACAATCCTTTCACAAAAATGCACAAGGTATATCAGGGTTTCATCATGTCTTCACAGAGCCTTAGCCTTGTTTTGAAAGCATTTCCATCATTTAGTAGTGACAACTCCTTTGAGTTTGAATAATGGATACTTGATCATGTTTTCCAAGGCCATTTCTTCATCATATGCAAAATATAAGGATATCTCCATCTCCTTTACCATACAAAGGCTACAACATAGGTTCTCTTGCCTTGGTTGATATCATCTTTAGAATTCCATGCTCCTCCACCTTTTTCTTTTTTCATTCCATGATTGATTCTAGTCCATCAAAGACGTCTCTTCTACACTCTTTATGGATATCAGGTATGCACTTCTTATCTACTTTATGTTACCGAGCTTTCCTCTCACCAAGATAAAGTGGGGAAAAATTTAGTCACAAATTATTACACATTAGGAATTATTTAGCTCAGTTTCATACTACTATTTAGAAGGTTCTCAAGTGACTAAAGTATTAATTAATCCCACCTTTTTGCCACATTATTTTACTTTTATTTCGTCATTCCCACATATTTACTTATGCATGCCCAATTTTTTCATCATTTTCTACCATTTCAGCCTAAAATGGGGCACTCTACCCTGTACCAGGGTGCCCTGTGGCACCCGGTCCATTTTTAACTTTCCCTCCACTTTTTGGGCTCTTTGTGACCATTTTTCATACTTATCTTTTTCCTAGTCAGCCTTGTTAGGGTTAGTTATGAAATTAAAGCTTGAGAAACCTATAAATATAAAGTTATGAGACCATAATGAGAGTCCTAGCGTCACACTCTACTATCACTCCATCTAGAGTTGCATTCATTGCATCACTTGCATTAAGGATAGAGATTTGTATCACACATCACAACATAGGGGGAGGGATTCTATTATATTCCATGCACACATGCTACTATATTTTTCTATAGTTATTATTGCTTGCTAATTCATAAAGTGTGACTGACACGAGAGAACCTAGGGTACAACATGCACACACACACACACACACACACACACACACACACACACACACACACACACACACACACTAGAAATACATCCGGGTCCAAAATGTAGTACAACACTCGGTGATAAGTCCAATAGTTTTGAGGTGAGGTCAGTCGAACCATTCATTCTATATTGTTATTTTTCTTAGGGTTTGATACTCCTTTCCTCTTTGTAGGTCATCACATCATTATCCAAAGCACATTCGACACAACTTCACGGATCCAGTGAGACAAACAGATAGGGTTTCGGATCAACCTGTGACCATACATATTTCAGATTTTGATCATTTATAGAGATCAGGGAGCCTAAACTACAAACCAAGGCACCCCAAAGTGCCCCAGTACCTTCCAGGGTGCCTCAGTCAGATTATATCCACAAGATCTACCCTTCGTTGGACCTCCGAGTGTTCATCTTTTCTTATAGAAACTATAATTAGACATGCGACAACCTGCAATAGTCTTTTGTTATCAGCTACGTCCTTTTCTTACTCTTCTCTTGCATATTAGGGTTTATTTCCATTAGATTTAATTATTCAATCATTTTACATTACTTTAGCATACTTATTTACAATGTTTTAGTCCTCCTAATTAGATTACATAAGGTTAATATTTCCTTGCATCTAGCCAATTTTAGTTAATAATGGACATAGATTGAATAGGAGGTGGGGAAGAAGAAAAAACATGTGATTGTGAAGCGTCCTTAAGCCGTTGGATTTCAAATCTAAGGGATGTAATGGTGGATTCGGTGGTTGCAAATTTATCTTGAAATAATGTATGTAAGGCTTGAAATTTATCTTGAAATAAAGTATGTAAGGCTTGAATCGAGTCTAATAGTGGTTGATTGGATACAAGATCATTAAGAATAGGGTCGAAAAAGAAAATATGAAGCATAGAAATTAATTTGTGTGGTGGTGTACTATCATCAAAATACTTGGTGTCTAGGGATTTTTGGAAAACAACCTGACAAGTGGGATATCTCTTAAGTAAATTAGATAGATAAACTTGAACCATGATAAAAGAAGAATAAGGATCCTAAGCATGAAAGTGGTTGGGTTCACCAAAATGATCAACTAAAAATGGGTAAACTAGGGACATGCTAGCATGGATTTAGTTAATCTAATAGGAGGACTAAAATGCTGTAAATGAATAAGCTAAGAAAGTATGTAAAATAACTAAGAAAATATGCAATGTGCTAAATGATTAAACTAATAGAAATAAAACCCCTAAATGTGCATAAATTAAATGGAAAGGACTTACTTGATTGTGGGAGACTGTCAGACTGTGTCATAGGTTTGAACAGAAAATTAGAGAGGAGGAACAGTTGTGCCTGGGTCCTGTAGAGGATAGATATGGAGACTGTATCCAGACTTGAGTGCCTAGGAAGGACCGGGGTGCCCATGAGTGCTCTGGTCTACGGTTTAGCTACCCTGGCCTCCCACAATGAAAATCCAACTAACTATAGCTAGGAAAATACATGGATGGTTCAGATTCATTTAATGGTTGTCAAAAATTAAAAAATGTATGAAAAATAGCAAAAACATTCTAAACCATTAATGATGCACTCTTGCACACAATTGTAACTTGTTTATGTCATTGTAAGCATATTATTGTGATTGTGACCACAAATCATAGTATATATAGTGTAGTCACAAACTCAAGCACTTTAGATAAATATTTATCCTTGTCTCATACTACTATTTAGAAGGTTCTCGAGTGAAGAAAGTACTAATTAACCCATGTTCCACGCCATTCCTACCATTGGACGTCCACATGCCTAGTATTTTAGGCATCTTCCTATGATTTTAGCCTTGACTGGGGCACCCATGATGGTATTGGGGTGCCCATGGGTGCCATGTTCCCACCAAGGGTGCCCTGATCCTTCTCGAGATTTCCCACCTCTTTTTGGGCTCTTTCTGACCATTTTTGTACTTTTTTATTTTCATAGTTGGACATTTTTGGGTTAATTATGAAATTGGAACAAGAGAAACCTATAAATATAAAGTTATGAGACCATAATGAGGTACCTATCATCATCTACTACTATCACGCCATCTAGGAATGCATCTATACATTGCATCTTGCATCCACATATCTCCATCATCAAGGAACAAGCAGGGAGTTTGTATCACACACACTTCATAGGAGGAGGGATTTTGTTCTATTATATTTCTTACACACATGCTATTACATTTATAAATTTAGTTATTTCTAGCTACTTCACTAAGTATGATTGGCACGAGAGCACCTAGGGTACTTTATGCACACATTCACAAGAACTACATTTGGGTCCAAAATGTAGTGCAACACTCAGAGTAATAAGACCATTATTGTGGCAACTGAGGTTAGTCTGTGCATTCATTATGAATCTTTTATTTGAACAGTTTTGATACTTCTCTCTCTCCTGCAGGTGATTCAAACATCTTGTCTTGTTGACAACATACAACGCAATTCAAAAGATCCAGTGCAATAGACAATGAGGGTTCTAGATCAACTTCCACCCTATAAAACCCAAATCTAGAGCTTTTACAGAGACCAAGGTGCTTAGGATGTAGACTAGAGAACCTGTGGGTGCCCTAGTCCCTTCCCGGGTGCTCCAGTCTAGATACAGTCTCCAGATCTGTCCTCCACAAGACCCAGGCATAATCGTTCCTCCTCTCTAATTTTCTATTCGGACTGTGACATAGTCAAGACAGTCTCCAACAATCAGCTAATTCCTTTCCATTTACTTTATACACATTTAGGGTTTTTATTTTTATTAGTTTAACCATTTAGCACTTTGCATATTGTCTTAGTTGCTTTACATACTTTCGTAGCTTAGTCATTTACAATGTTTTAGTCTTCCTATTAGATTAACTAAATCCACGCTAGCATAGCCCTTGTTTCCCCATTTTTAGTTAATAATTTTGGTGAACTTGACCACTTTCACGCTTAGGATCCTTATTTTTATTCTATCATGGGTCAAGTTTCTTTATCTAATTCACTTAATATATATCCCACTTATCATGATGTTTTCCAAAAATCCCTAGACACCAAGTATTTTGATGATAATACGCCACCACATGAATTAAGTTCTATGCTTCATAGTTTCTTTTTCCACCCTATTCTTAATGATCCTGTATCCAATCAACCACTATTAGACTCGATTCAAGCCTTACATACCTTATTTCAAGATAAATTTTAAGCCTTACATGTATTATTTCAAGATAAATTTTCAGCCACCGAATCAACCATTACATCCCTTAGATCTAAAATCCAACAACTTAAGGACGATTCACAATCACATGTTTGTTCTTCTTCCCCATCTCCTATTCAATCTATATACACTTCATGTCATCTAGTTGAACCTCAAGTCATGCCATCGCCAAAAGCTCTCATACTTGATCACAATACTAAGCCACATGCAATTCTTACTAAGCTTCTTAGTCGTCAATTGCTCACCCTACTCTGTCTATTAATTGTTATCCTCCTTGTTGCCTAATCAAGTATCAAGATCGTCCATATTCCCATTATCATCAAATCAATAGACATAATGGTCATGATTTATATTCTTTCAATGTAAATTCAAACATATTGAACATCACATCTTTATTTCATTCACTAGAAAACATCCTATTGCATGCCCACTTAAAAATTATACACCCACATACGATCCTAAGTCTACTCCACCATTGCTTAGTCAAGATTCATCTAAGAAAGATCCTACTACTACTAGCGAGCCTCCCTCTAATATTTCTAAAGAGGTTTTAGATACCCCTCTTATCCATTACATGCTTGATATTGATAATCAATCACATGAGCATATTGATTCTTCTCCTTTTCAAACAAACACTCCTCCAATATCCGATGTTTCTTATTCTCCATCTAATGAGCATCAGGCTGACATCACTCAAGTAACTCCTAAGCAATCACCTATCAACATTAGTTAACTAACTCGTACTCAGTCATCTATTGAATTTCAAATTCAACCTAAACAATATCCTTTCCGAATCAATGCAACATGGCCTCTTTTGAAAAATAAACTCCAACCAATTAAGTTCGTCAAAGAAACCAATCCATCTCCTAGTGTGTATGATAAATTTTGACTTGCACTTTGCCACCACCTATTTCTAGTAAAAACCTTGACCAACAAGGTCCCACCGCACACAAATTGGGTCTTTGGTAGGTGACTCTTGTCACTATACCCTCATGATGACACAATCATATTCTTATGCTTCTTATATGACTGTTAAGAGGTCTTCTCTAATAAAGAACATCGTTTCACCTTACATTCACATATTCATCTATTATATAATTACTCATGCATACAACCATCTATCACTCGTTACGCATTATCATACACTTGGGGGCATATCCTTCCACATCCCTCCCCCTTATTCTTAGTATCTATGCTTATCTCAATTTTCATTCTCATACATAAATCTCATAGCATATGCGTACTCTTTACACGTTTTAGCACCATCCTTACCTAATGACGCACTCTTGTGATTCGAGTTCACAATGGACTATTGAGGATTACCACCTTTGAACCCCACACATTACACTCTAGGTATTACACATTACATCATCCACATCCATGCATTATATACACATGGATTCCACATCTAGTTTACATTATACTATTATTCTACATGCGTATCACCATACCTAATTTGTCCTACATAATGTATACATCATCCATTGTGCACAATAACCCCGTACACATTATATAGCTATGCTACTTTTCATTACATGTGATCCTAGCTCTACATTTCATATTTACATATTACATTATTCTACCTACACATGTTACATTTAGTGTTGCATATTACACACCACGCATTTGCACATTCTATTCATCACATGGTCGTCTAGTTTCATCATACATACTATATTGTTTTCTACGTGTTACACTCACCACCCTATGATGTAATTTAGTTACTCGATCCATAATCGAATACCAACGGTTTACTAATAAAATGGAGCTTACACTCACCATGTGACATTTCATCCCACACCATTTCTAGGTTAGTGATATACACTTTAGGCTAAATCGTCACTCATAAGCTTTCATGTTATCTAATCTTGGTATACGATTTAGGCTAGATCACCACCTTCCTTATATATCATCTTATAGTGGTATCTAACGTAGGTTAAATCACCACTCCATGTTATTCATTGTGTAGTGATATATGCCTAGGGCTAAATCATTACTTAGTTATTTATCTTATAGTGGTATACACTGTAGGTTTAATCATGACTTCCTTTACCATTCATCATCCAGTGATCTACGCTTAAGGCTACATCATCACTCCTACGATCATCAAGTCATGATATACGTTCGTCCATAAGGTTCATGCACATATTCTACATATGTCACATCTCATCACCACTACGTACACTCATCACATCGTTATAGATACAACAAACATTACTCAACCATTTTTGATGATGCACTCTTATTTACAGTTCATTTTTTACTACTGAGGGGGAAAACAAAATGAGCCTCATTGCATACACTTCCATCCACTTGGGGGGCACGCATCTCTCATCACTCCATTTTGCTTTCCATTCCATCCATCCACAACATCCTGCATTTTCTTGGGGGAATTTACTCTTTCTTACTAGTGTTTTACATGCTCACTTTACTACTCATGTTAGCATAATTTCTTAAATTTCATTATCTATATCATTCAAACATGATCATTCACACCTTTTTTTAGTGTGATCGTAGATACATTAATCTTGCACGCAGCACGGATGCTTGCCTTTTACCCTTGCTATATTGTTCGTTGGTGGCATCCACATTCGTCTCTCTTAGGTGTTGTTGTTCCAGTTTGTACTTAGCACTTTACACTTGGTTTGTCACACTTTGACATATTGGTTATTACTCTAACTGATCTGAAAATCAAATTTAACTAGCAATTTTGCACACACTTAACTTTGCTTTGTATTGATTTTCGATATAAAAATTGACTATTATATCCTTTTGTATTTTTAATAAAAGAATTAAAACTAAAAGTATTGTGTAAAAACAGAAAATAAAGAGAAGAATCACTAGCAATTTGACACAAGAATTGATAACGGAGTTCGGCACTTGTGGCCTACATCTCCGAGTCCGGTTGAATGGGACTGATCTATTAAAATCTTGAAAATAAATATTTACAAATATTTCTACAATAATATGATCTTCTCATCATGTTCCTCTACCAAAAATAATAGGATTCACTTTTTACTTCATCTCAAAATTCCATCTCTAGCTCAAGTTATGAGAAAAACAATAACACAGTCACTTTCCTGTGTCTATACTTGTAAAACATATCTCCTTTTATAATAATTCATAGCTCCAGGTGCAATGGTTGGGTGCCTATATTTTTACCCAAGCGGCCTAGGTTCAAATCCCACTTCATGTGGGCGCATTTTACATAGGGATAATACCCCACATTTGTTGGGCATGAAAATACGAAGGAATTTATATAGGTGGGTGATGTATGTAGTTATTGGCTTAAGAGCTATCTTATCCCTAAGGATGGGGCGCTCAATGTGGGTGATTGAAGAGATAAGGGGTGTGACATGGCAGGTATTTGTGCATGGATATTTTAATAATGTGGCCAATGTGGAGTATTAAATGGGTGTGGCTAAATTTTTAATATTATTATTTATTTATTTTCCATATTGCCACGTGTCACTTTTCCATTGGTCCACTTGACGAGCGTGCACATGTTCAACCTGTGCATAATCCCCAAAATTTTCAGTTACCCAAAAATTTCAGCGAGCCATAACTTTTGCATATGAACTTTGTTTCCTGCAAACGAGATATCAACGGAAACGTCTAATTTTTCTCCATGCCATGGAACTAACTGCAACTGATTTTGAGAAGATATTAGATCGGTGTTTCTCCATGAGGATCCTCTGGATCATTCCTCCCAACTGAGAAAATTTTGGACCCAAAAAGTCAACTTAATTGGTGAATAGGTGAGGGTATTTCTCCCTCACCTTTTCGGTTTCCATCCATTTAGCCTTGTTCAGATGAAGGCCTTTGAACCCAACACGAAGATACTCAATATCACCCCTTTGCGAAGTTATGACCTTCATGTCCAAAATGATGTCTTCATGTAACTCATCAAGATACTCAGGAGCAAAATCATCAATGGAAGGCATTATTTTAGCATCATCATGATCAACAATCATAGGTGGTTCATACAATCTTAAATTCTCAACATTTACAAATGAGTAGATTTTCATATATGGAGGTAAATCCAAGCTGAAAGCGTTGTTACCAATTTTTTCAATATTTGGAAGAGACCACACCGTATAGGTTTCAATTTTATACCTTCACCTGTCAGTCTTTCCCTGCTGATGTGAAGTCAAAATGAATCACCAACTTTGAACTTGTGATTAGTTCTATGTTTATCATGCTTGGCTTTGTACTTAGCCTGACTTTTCTCCAATTGTTCACGGACATACTGATGAACTTGTTGTATTCTCTGTGAAAATATTTTAGCCTTGTCAGAATCACTTGAACCATTAACAATAGTTTCATGTCCATAATATACATCTAAAGGAGAACTAGGCAGATATCCATAACAAGTCTCAAATGGAGAATTTAAAGTAGAAGAATGTAAGGCACGATTATAAGCATGTTGCACATAATAAAGATGTTCATCCCACAATTTAGGATGTTTGCTACTATAGCCCCTAAGTAATTGTACCACTATGCGGTTTACAACCTCTGTTTGACCATCAGTCTGTGGATGAAAAGTAGTGCTCTTTTTCAGTTTTGTGTCCATTAACCCCCACAATGTTGACCAAAATTCCCCAAGAAATCTAGAATCCCGATCAAATAGAATTGAAGTAGGCAAATCAAAATGAACCCAAAGAAACTGAAAAAACAAATGTGCAGTTCCCTCACCAGTTATCTGTTTAGTACATAGAACTAACACACACATTTTGCTAAATTTGTCCACTACCACATATAAGTAATCATGTTTCTTCTATGTCATAGGCAAGCCTCCTACAAAGTCCATGGAAACACTTTCCCAAGGCCTTGTTAGAACAGGAAGAGGAGTGTAAATTCCTAATTTCCTGTTACTTGGCTTGCTTGTGGCACAAAGAACACATCCCTTAATATACATGTTTACATGTTCATGCATTCTAGGCCAATAACAATATTTTTGTAAATGTGCAACTGTTTTACTAACACCAAAATGCCCCGAAATAAGAGAAGTATGTGCTTCCCTAATCATATGCACACATTCATTTTATGGAATAGAAAGTTTACCAGAATGATACAACAATCCTTCATGCAAATGATAATATTTTTCTCCTACTTGTTTCCCACTTACTAGATCATCATACACTTCTCTAAAATCAATAACACATTGTTCCTTGTAACTAACATGAGCCAAAGGACTATCTTTGTAAAACAATAGATGCTACTACAACTAGTGGTCTAGATAACATGTCAACAACCTTGTTTTCAATACCTTTTTATACCTTATTACAAGATGAAATTGTTTAAAAAACCCCATCCACAGAAATGTCTAGATTTGCTGCAATTTGGTTTGTGTTTGTAAATCTTGAAGCGGTTGATGGTCGGTATGTATAATTGTTTCTTTTCCCATTAAATAATGCTTCCACTTTTTAACACTTTGCACCAAAGCATACAATTCTTTATCATAAGTTAGATAGTTTCTTACCACACTTGTAAAGGTTTCGAATGGTAACACTTTGTCGTTTGTTCTACATCAAAATTGCCCCCATTACACAGTCACTCACATCTATCTCAATCTCAAATTAATGCTACAAATCGGAAGTGTCAAGATCGAGAAGTACTTATTTTCTCTTTCGGTGTTTCAAAATATTTTTGTTGTTTTCCACCCCACCGAAAGACCTATTTAATACTTGTCAAAGCATGCAAAGGAGATGCTATATATGAGAAGTTAGCAATAAATTTTCTCCACAACCTTTGAATTGCACCTAAAAAATCCTAACTTGTCACATTAGTGGGTCTAGGCCATTTCACAATAGCCTCTATTTTTGCGGGATCAATTCTCAATTCTCTATTTCCTACAATATAACCCAAGTAAATTAAATATGTTTTTCCAAATTCACATTTTGACATCTTCAAATATAATTTATCTCTCTTTAATGTATCTAAGACTTTGAGGATGAGTTTAACATGTTCATCCCATGACTTACTTGAAAATAAGAATATCATCTAAGTAGACAATAACGAAATTATTAATGGATGGTCTAAAGATATCGTTCATAACTCTCATGAATGTTTTCGGTGCATTGCACAATCCAAAAGGCATCACTAACCATTCTCTACTACTAACAACCTGTACATTCCGATATTGGGAAGAGGTGCATCCTGAAGCAACTGTATCTCATGTCAAACCCCTCTTTTGGGAGGTAGACCTCGTGGATCCTGAAAAACATCATCAAAATTAGAAATAATTTTTACCAATTCATCCTTTTGTTTCAGATCACATTTCTCAAAATCCATCTCATGTTCTTTCTCTTTGGCTTTGACCACCATGAGCACAAAACTTTATTTTGAGTTTACAAGCCTTTTCATTTGACTGCGATTGCCAAGGATAGATTATTCTTTTCATGGTGAGCTCAAACAATAAACTCAATTCCATCCTTTACAAGAAAATATTTATTTTCTTCCTATAGAAGATTGCTTTACGATCATACAAATAAGGAATTCCAAAACCACCCCACAAATATCCAAAGGAACTACATCAATTCAACCTCATCTATAAATTTATCTCTGTAATGGAAAATCGAAAGTACAATTTTTAGTTACTGCGTTTCACATCATCACAAACCCAGCCCAAAGGATAAGGTTTAGGATGTGGTTTATTTTGAGTCCTAGTTTCTTAACAACCTCCTCCTCGAAATTAGATTAGCTTGAGATCCACTATCAAAAAGAGTATCAATTTTCGTATGCTTTGAAATTACTCTAATGTGGAAAAGCTCATTCCTTTTCTTATCATCATGTATAGTTTGTTTACTAGAAGAAGATGCAACATTTGTAGTACTATTGTTGGAAATTGAAAGAGTTGATTTACCTTGAAAACTCATAGCCATGATCTTGGTTTCATCACTGAATCGACCCAAGATCATGAACCCATTGTTTGTTTTCTTTTCCTTTCCTTTCCTTTCTTAACCATCCATTTAGGTTTCATTTCAGGATGTAATTTCCAACATTTAGACTCATCATGGTTCTTTTTACAATGATTACAAAATGGTTTTTCATCTTCCTTCTTAACATTAGAGTTTGTCTTTTGCTTACCCTTTCCTTTTCCTTGTTGTTTCGAACCTTTTCCTTCAGATTGCTTGTTCTTTTGTTTAAAAGAAGAGAAAGATGACTCCTTTGTCATTTTACCTTGTGCTTCCAAATGGGTTACTTGCACACACACTGCATCAAGATTAGTAGGACCTAAAACAAGAATCATATGCCTTAGATAACTATGCGATCCACCAATATATTTTAGCATTGTTTCTTACGTGTTCGGGAAAATTCCTAGAATTAGAGCCCTTTTCCTAAATTCCCGTGTGTATTCTAGAACACTTTGTCCCTTAGCTTGTCTTAATGTTTTCCAATCCATCATAGCTTGTTGCTTATAACCAAAAGGATAAAATTGTTGCCTAAGACTTGAAACAAATTCAGACCAAGTGATTGCTATAACTTTGGTTTCTTCCACTTCCTGAAGCTTACTCTCCCACCAAATGAGTGTTGTGCCACCAATTTGAAGAGTTACCAAATGAATCTTTACTTCATCATCCATAATTCTCTGAACCCTACAATATAATTCTATCTCCTTGACCCATCTATCCAACTTCTCTGCATTTAGCTCTCTAGTATACATTGGTAATTCAAACTTGATATCTAACTTTAATGAAGGAAAATCATATTTTAAAGGGTCTCTTTTAGAAATATCAGAACTAGAGATATCTTATTTTTTACCTTCTCTAGTTCCCTTTTCCCTTTGTCTATATTGGTATATTTCCTCCACCATTTACTTCATATGTAGGAATGATTGACGAAATTTTTCCTCCTCTCGATCCATCATTGTAGGAATTTGAGACCGTCTGGTACCAATTTTGGGATCCCCTTCTATTAGTTATCCTTCACCCTTCTTAGATCGAGACCTTGTTAACATCCAACACACAAATTGCAATCCAAAACACGTTAATCTGAACCAAAAATCAGTCAAAACCAGCTCGATACGGTGATCTGAAAATCAAATTTAACTAGCAATTGTGTGCACACACTTAACTTTACTTTGTATTGATTTTCGATATAAAAATTGACTATTATATCCTTTTGTATTTTTAATAAAATAATTAAAACTAAAATTAATGTGTAAAAATAGAAAATAAAGAGATGAATCACAAGTAATTTGACACAAGAATTGACAACGGAGTTCGACACTTGTGGCCTACATCTCCGACTCCGGTTGAATGGGACCGATCTATTAAAAAAATATTTACAAATATTTCTACAAGAATCTAACCTTATCATCACGTTCCTCTGCCAAAAATAATAGGAGTCACTTTTTACTTCATCTCAAAATTTCATCTCTAGCTCAAGTTATGAGCAAAACAATAACTGATCACTTTCCGTGTCTATACTAGTAAAACATAGCTCCTCTTATAATAATTTATAGCTCCGGGTGCAATGGTTGGTCACCTATATTTTTACCCAAGTGGCCCAGGTTCAAATCCCACTCCATGTGGGGTGTATTTTACATAGGGATAATATCCCACATTTGTTGGGTGTGAAAATACGAAGGAATTTATATAGGTGGGTGGTGTATGTAGTTATGTAGTTATCTTATCCCCAAGGATGGGGCGCTCAATGAGGTTGATTGGAGAGATAAGGGGTGTGACATGGCAGGTATTTGTGCATGGATGTTTTAATATATAGCAGTTTGGAAAATGTGCATTGAAATATAAGGACAATAGTTGGAAATTAAATAATGTGGAGTATTAAATGGGTGTGGCTAAATTTTTAATATTATTATTTATTTATTTTCCATATTGCCACGTGTCACTTTTTCATTGGTCCACTTGACGAGCGTGCACATGTTCAACCTATGCATAATCCCCAAAATTTTCAGTTACCCAAAAATTTCAGCGAGCCATAACTTTTGCATACGAACTCTGTTTCCTGCAAACGAGATATCGACGGAAACGTCTAATTTTTCTCCATGCCATGGAATTGACTACAACTAATTATGAGAAGATATTAGATCAGTTTTTCTCCATGAGGATCCTCTCGGATCACTAACATGCTTATGGTTGTTCCATGTGTAGCACTTGTTTTACATGATTATATGTTTCCATGACATCTTGTTTGCTTGTCTATACTTGCCTTGCTTTTTGTTTGCCATTATATCCGGGCTTTGCCCTACGTTTGTGTGCACACTTTGCTTGTTTTTTTGTGGCCATGATGGCCTTGTGTGTCTTGCGACATTGTGAGTGATGTCCCATGATTGTGGCCCACTTTTTGTGGCTTACTTTCTTATTTCCTTGAGTCTTTAAATTTCACACATTCTCTGCATAGTTACACTTGTTTTCTATATGCATGCATTGTTTACTTGTACTTATTTATGGCTAGCCTTGCTTGCTTGTGTGTGCCTTGGTTTCTACTAAGCACTTTCGGTACACAGTTCAGAGTGCAGTTGGCCCTCTTTTGGGGCCACATTCTTCTATCAGCGACATTGCATGCACCCCCAAGAGGGGGGACATCATTTGAGTGTTTACATACTAACACAACGCTTGATTACACGGTTGAGATACAATGCACTTTCTGCCCTTGGCATTGTGGGTTTAGACCAGTCGATGAGCCCCATACAAAGTGGATTTTACAGGACAAGGATTCCTTAGAAGGTTAGAGGACACAAAGAATTTCCTCCTTATACTTCTTCTACCACCGGCGTTGGATTGCCCAAAAAACCTAAGATAGTGCAGAGATCTCTTCACACACATTTTAGTAGAAGTGGTTAGAGCTTGGAGGACAAAGAATTTCCTCCCTACACTTCTTCAGCTAGGGTGGCATGAGATCACCCAAAAAACTCATAGTACAGGATATCCTTCATCACTCCTCTCGACATGGATCAGGTGCACATGTTGCATTTACACTTTTTACATTTCATGTACTTTACATTTGCTATTTTACATTTACATACTTTCATATACATGCATATTTTACATAGCATTTTTACACTTTCACACATATCTATTTGACTACTCGAGTGTTTTCTCCTTACAGTTCGGTTCGGCCCTATGAGAAACAAACCGTCAAATTGGGGGCGACAAAAAAATGTCATCTACAACGCAAACTTCATGGTGACACACCTTGCATACTAACCATGCAAGTACACACATCGGCAACATACACATGTGCTCCACCCTAGGTTCACTCTCATCACCTTTTTAAAAAATTTCATCATTAGATTCCACACTCCTCCATCTTCTTTTTATCACTCCACGCTTTTGTCTAGTCCTTCAGCGTGTTTCTACTACAATCTTCATGGACATTAGGTACGGACTTCTATCTACTTTATGTTACCGAGCTTTCAACTCACCAACATAAAGTGGGGGAAAAATGTAGTAAAAATTCAAGCACTTTAGATAAATATTTATCTTAGTCTCATACTACTATTGAGAAGGTTCTCAAGTGAAGAAAGTACTAATTAACCCATGTCCCACGACCATTTTATTTTATTTTACTTCGCCATTTTTTCCATTCTCCGTTCACATGCCCAATCTTTCCGGGACCTTCTTGTGATTTTAGCCTTGAATAGGGTGCCCAGGCTGGTACTGGGGTGCTCATGGGCGCCCTGGTCCCACCTTGGGTGCCTCAATCCTTCTCGAGCTTTCACACCTCTTTTTGGGTTCTTTCTGACCTTCTTGCGTACTTATCTTTTTCATAGTCGGCCATTTCAGGGTTAATTACAAAATTGGAACAAGAGAACCCTATAAATATAAAGTTATGAGACCATAATGAGGGACATAGCTGTTGGTGTCGAATCACAGCACCCCTGGGACTCCACAACGCGATCGTTTGAGACTCCCAGTGCGATTGCACAACATGGAGCTTTTCCCAAGTGTGGGACCTTGCGAAATCGGAAAAGCTCTCCGGATGAAGGCCGGCTCCTATTCCTCTATTCAGATGCACCAATGAAATGCAGAGGTTTACCCCAAAAACCTAATCTAACTACCAAGGAGACAGGGAGAGAGAAATGCATAAAAATAAACCTAAGCTAAGGAGGTGATGCACCGAGGAATGAAGAACATATGTTTTGCCAATTAAACACAGACCACAGAAATGCAATGCAATATCATGCACAGATAAACATATTCACAGTGAAAGATCAGGAGGATGCAAAATGAAACACATAGAGGGTTGAGAAACATCCACAGTCATGCATTTATTTTCTCCAAAGGTTGATACAATACACTGCAAAAAATGCCCAGAGGCAAAGGTGCATTACAGTTTCAAATGGGAGGTTTGAGCTCCACAACTCCACCTGCCAAAGAGAAGAAGGGAGGAGGCACAAAACAAAAATGTTCGACCTTTTAAAAACGGCCCCCTCCTTACATTTTATATGGAGGAAAAGAAAGGGAGAAGAGAGGAATTCGAACTGCCCCAACCACCTCCAAGACTGCACTTAACTCTTCAACAACCATGGTGGTAGGTGAGATCCCCAACGCCTGTCGGGTTCGGAACTCCCTTGTGCATTTGCATCGGGCTTGGAAACTGGCTCGACATGCTTCCTTTTCATGCTCTTCTGACATGTTTTCCTGATTTGCTTTTGCGTCAGGTTTTGGTGACCCGAAAACATATTTTCTTGTGTCGGGTTCTTTAGAGCTCCCGACATGCCTTTTGACCATGCGAACCCGACTTGTTTTCCCGCCCCGGAAACCCGATTTCCTTGTGCGTCAGATTTTTTAACCCTTCCGGCATGTCCTTTGGTGTCGGAGTTTTGGAGGCCCGCATACATATTTTCCTCTTTGTCAGGTCTTGGAGACCACCCGACATGTCTCTTTGTTGTGGTTTTCCGCCGCTTAAACCCGTGTTTGTCTGTGTAGGGTTTCATGCGGCCCCTGCATCATATTTTCTTTGCGACGGGTTTTGATTTGCCCGGGAGGAAAGATACGCAACAATTTGGCGACTCAACGGGGTTACCTGCCTGCTAGGTAGAAGATCAGTGGCCTTTTAGCAATCCATTGGGCATGGAGTCATAAGCGATAACCTGAACCAACCCGATATCTGATCCTGAACCTGATACCGCAACTCCTTCTCTGAGAGCACACTAAACTTAAGAGTTGTTCTCACCAAAAACCGCTGCAATGAACCATGCCAGAGCAAAACCAACACCACAAAAACTATGTACAAAACTGGAAATCATACATGCCCCAAATGGAACATGCAGAGTGTGCACAAGCACTTCTTCTGCTGAAAGCAAACCTACCTACTCTACTCTAACTAGAAGCAAAGGTGAGCTAAACAAACCCTGCAACTGGTTGTGCAAAATAGCTTCCTTTCTTCAAAATTGGCAGCCATGCAATTGATTTGGCACTGATCATGGCTGTTTGGATGGATGGAAAATCAACAAGAAGCTGGTCTTCTATCCAAATCATCAAGGTATCAACTGAAAACAAATCCAATACGTCTTTTAGTTGTTCTGCATTTGGATTGAAGAGGTATGGCAGCTGATCCTTGGTACTTTGTAGCTCATCCTCATGCTCAAAAGCAAGCATGAGTGGTTGTGGCTTCTCCTTTGGCTCCAATGAAGCCAAGTATCGATTGGGCATGGCATGATCCTTTGAGTATGCCCATTGCTCGATTTTCAACTCCAAGAATGGAGTTCTCTTGTAGACCTCTTTGAATGGATGGTGTGGAAGAAATGGTGAAATTCCTCTTCCCTTTCTCTTCCTCCATGGCTGATTGTGAAAGATTAAAATCTTCCAATCTTGGTTCCAAAGAGCTGCTTATAATATGCAAAGTGTTGTAAATGAATGCTCTCCTTCATGATGAAAGCAGACTCGAGTGTTTGGAATGGGGATGATGAAAAGAGAGTGGTGGAAACTCAACCGGCTCCTCCCCATCAAAACAATCTTCCAAATCGACAGATAAAGCGCCTCATGGCTGTCCCGCTGCAAATGCTCAACTTCCTCCATGGTGTCTTCTTGTTCGTAACTTTGACCACCATGGTTTCCTTCACTCTCGACATTGAGTTCGAGAGATAAAACTCTTCTTCAGCACTAGAACTCGAGAGAGATGAAATAGAAAGAAGAACTGAAGGTTCTCCCATAGCCTCATTTGTGCTCAAAGCCCTTGGATCCGTAATTTTCTCCTCCACAACTAGGATGTGCTCCTCTTCTTTTGCCTTTGGAGCAGCTTCTCCTTCCTCTACTACTTGAAGACAATCTTGCTCTTGATAGAACTCTTCCTCTAGCATGAAGTTTGTCAAGTCAAACTCTTCAGTCTGCTGCTCTAGAGGAAAAATTGGGGCTGCAAGATCTTCTTCAGGGCTTTCTTCCTCCATGGCTGATTGTGCAACTTGAATTGGATCAGCATTTCCTTCAAATAGAGTGCCAACATGGACACTACATTCTGAGCAAACTGATTGCTGATCTACTTCTTCCTTTTGCTCTTCTTCTGCTGCAACAAAATCAGTCCTGACCACCATTTGTTCAACCTTAGCCTCTTCTGTAGGCTTTACCAGCAAAGGGATCTTCTCAATTCCAAATTTAAGAGCCAAACTTACTAAGCTCTTAATCATTTCTTCTTTTCTTGGCTCTTCCTCTTGCTGTCCTTGATGACTGATTTTTGCAATTTCTTCTTCCCCACATGGAATTGGGAATGCAAGAGGAGGAATGGGTTGAAACTCAACTGATTTTACAATTTTTTGTGGTGGTGGAGGAGGTGAAACCTCTTGTTTCTTTGGAGTGGAAGGTATTTCATTTAGCTCTTGTGGAGGGGGTTTGGATTTGGAAGAGAAGAGGGCAGAAAAACTGAGATGGGATGGAAGACTAGGGGGTGGAGGGATGGATTCAACATTTAGGGCAGCAGATGGTGAGTTTAAAACTTGACACTGCTGAAATGATATAGATTGAGAAGGAGGAAAAGAAAGAGTATGAGGTGGTGTGCTTACCCATTGACAAGGTTGCAGAATACTTCTCTCATACACCTCTATTCCTTCAATCCACCTTGTAAGTAATGGCAGTGTTGCAATCATGAAGTCTAACTTCTCTTGAGAGCTGTAATGCCTTGGAAAAGGTCCCACCCATGGACAAGGTGCTCTGCAACCAATTCCAAATGCTTTCATTTGTGCCTGAGCCCTAGATTGCACCATGTTCACCTCCATCTTTTGGATTTTCTCCAGCAGATCTGCATTTTCTTCTTCATTGTCTTCATTGCATGCGTACCCTTGCTCTTGGAAAGCTCCATAGCCAAACTGATTTTGGCATTGCTGCTCATATGGGTATGCATGTTGATCCTGAACTTGACCAAAATGCTGATTTGGAGGATTTGTAAAACATGTTGGAGGTGTGATATATTGCTGCTGTTGATGTGGATTCCATGATGGAAATGAAGTCATGGTTGCACAACTTCATGGAATGGAAAAGAATGAAAGAGATGGAAAGAAAGATGGGTGGAAATGGATGGGAACGGGTCTGTAACTCAGAGAAATGGGTTCTTTGATCGGGTGGAGTCGCGCGGATGTGTTTTTGAAAATGCCTCTAAAAATTTGGATGTTGCCAAGTTACACACCAAACTTGACAATATCGAAATTGAGATTTAAAATTTGAAGGACCCGGGGATGCTGATCTTCAATCTGGAATTTAGACCCTCTTTTGTGCAGCTGCGGATTCCCGAAAAGCACAGTCGGAACTCAGGTCATGCGATGCAACTCACAAAACCCGAATTGCTATGTGTCGGAACTTGGAACATGTCCGACATCCCTCAAAACCTGATTTTCTTTGTTGTCGGGAATAGGACCATGTAATGCATCCCCCAAAACCTGATTTTCTTTGTTGTCGGGAATAGGACCATGTAATGCATCCCCCGAAACCCGAAACACTATCGCTTCTGCTTTGATGCTCTCGGATCCCGAAATCCCGAAATCACTAAAAACCCGAAATTTTGAAAGTCAAAATCTCAAAAAACTAAGAATACCCATTTGAAGATTACAGTCGGATCTACCAACTGGTGAAATTTTGACTCGTTTTGAGCAAGTTAAGCCCTTGAAAATTGATTTCGGGGTTCAGGCTGGGAGGTGCAAAATCTGAAATTTGTAAAAAACTGCAATTTTTAGTGCAAATTTCATGAAAAATCCTTCAAATTTTGATGGAATGACCTCTTGGTCCCACCGGGCGTGCCAAAACTATTGGTGTCGAATCACAGCACCCCTAGGACTCCGCAACGCGATCGTTTGAGACTCCCAGTGCGATTGCACAACATGGAGCTTTTCCCAAGTGTGGGACCTTGCGAAATCGGAAAAGCTCTCCGGATGAAGGCCGGCTCCTATTCCTCTGTTCAGATGCACCAATGAAACGCAGAGGTTTACCCCAAAAACCTAATCTAACTACCAAGAGAGAGGGAGAGAGAGATGCATAAAAATAAACCTAAGCTAAGGAGGTGATGCAGGAATGAAGAACATATGTTTTGCCAATTAAACACGAGACCACGAAATGCAATGCAATATCATGCCTGCAGATAAACATATTCACAAAGTGAAAGATCGGGAGGATGCAAATGAAACACATAGAGGGTTGAGAAACATCCACGATCATGCATTTATTTGCTCCAAAGGTTGATCTGATACTGCAAACTGAAAAATGCCCGAGAGGCAAAGGTGCATTACAGTTTCAAATGGGAGGTTTGAGCTCCACAACTCCACCTGCCAAAGAGAAGAAGGGAGGAGGCACAAAACAAAAATGTTCGACCTTTTAAAAACAGCCCCCTCCTTACATTTTATATGGAGGAAAAGAGAGGGAGAAGAGAGGAATTGAAGCGCCCTGACCACCTCCAAGGCGCACTTAACTCTTCAACAACCATGGTGGCAGATGAGATCCCCAACGCCTGTCGGGTTCGGAACTCCCTCGTGCATTTGCATCGGGCTTGGAAACTGGCTCGACATGCTTCCTTTTCATGCTCTTCCGACGTGTTTTCCCGATTTGCTTTTGCGTCGGGTTTTGGCGACCCGAAAACATATTTTCTTGTGTCGGGTTCTTTAGAGCTCCCGACATGCTTTTTGACCATGCGAACCCGACTTGTTTTCCCGCCCCGGAAACCCGATTTCCTTGTGCGTCGGATTTTTTAACCCTTCCGGCATGTCCTTTGGTGTCGGGTTTGGAGGCCCGCATACATATTTTCCTCTTTGTCGGGTCTTGGAGACCACCCGACATGTCTCTTTGCTGTGCTTTTCCACCGCTTAAACCCGCGTTTGTCCTGTCTGGGTTTTGCGGCCCCTGCGTCATATTTTCTTTGCGACGGGTTTTGATTTACCCGGGGAGGGAAAGATACGCAACAATAGCATCATCTACTACTATCACACCATCTCGAGATTTCATCTATCCATTTCATATTGCATCCACATAGCTCCATCATCAAGGCATGCGCTAGGGAGTCTGCATCACACACACTTCATAGGAGGAGGGATTCTATTCTATTCTATTCCATGCACACATGTTATTACATTTCTACATTTATTTATTGCTCGCTACTTCACTAAGTGTGATTGGCACGAGAGCACCTAGGAAACTTTATCCACACACTCACCAGAACTACATTTGGGTCTGAAATGTAGTGCAACACTCAGATTAGTAAGACCACTGTTGTGGCAGTTGAGGTCAGTCTGACCCATTCATTCTGCATCTTTTATTTTTTAGGGTTTTGATACTTCTGTCTCTCGTTCAGGTCATTCAAAAATCTTGGCTTATTGATGACATACCATGCAGTTCAAAAGATCCAGTGCAACAAATAGCGAGGGTTCCAGATCAACTTCTAGCCCTGCAAAACCTAGATCAAGAGCTTTTATAGAGACTGGGGCTAGAGATATGCATCACACATACAACACAGGGGGAGGGATTCTATTCTATTCCACGCACACATTCTACTACATTTTTATATAGTTATTATTACTCGCAACTTCAAAAAGTGTGACTGGAACGAGAGCACCTAGGGCATGACATGCACACACGCACCAGAACTACATCTGGGTCTGAAATGTAATGCAGAGCTTAGTGATAAGTCCACTAGTTTGGCGGCTAAGGTCATCCAACCCATTCATTCTGCATTTTTATTTTTCTTAGGGTTTGATACTACTTTTCTCTTTGCAGGTCATCACATCATTATCCAGCACATTTGGCACAGCTTCGCAGATCCAGTATGACAAAATCTAAGAAATTAGGGATAGTTCTGATCTCTGTCATCATACTCGTCAATGTGTGTATGCAATCAATAGGAGTTTGCTGATTTAGCCTCCAAAGCAAGCAGTGGATATACCCCTGGAAAGCTCATGCACATACCTTGAGTCTCCTGCCTTTTCTTGTATGGGGGTTGTTTCCAGATATGTTTGCGATGATTGGTTTAATCTGTTAGCCCCCATCTTTCTCAAGTTATCTTCCTCCATCAACAGTAGCGCTTATTCAGCTCATTATATAATTATTTTTATTATTCCCAATAAAGTGTCACGAAAGAGTTAGCGATCTGTTAAGAGGACATGACCCTTAAGCACTTGCACTCTCATCCTTATCCCCTTCCCCGTAAGAGTCTGAGTAGCTCAAATAGATACTTAACATTTGTTTCTTTCTTCATGACATAATCTGGTTTACCGGAGGGTCGGATTCTTAATGCAACTTCCCTTCTCACCCCTTGTCATCTCTCTTTAAGCACCGGATATACAACCCATGTTGGACTTTTTCTGCCAACGATAAATCAAAAGCCAAGATGGAGGATGGAGAAAGCTCAGGGCCAGAGGCATATAACAAAGATGATTTCTTAGAAGCTGTTCTCCCAAACTATACCCAAATCAGGGCCAAACAAAGCAAACTCAAAGATGGGACTCTCTAAATTCTACCATAGTGACACTGCAGGCATGAAACTTACTTGGCCCTTTACTCTTTCCCAGCATGGCAATGATGAAACTCCTCAATATCAAAACTAAACCTTTATTAAACTTTAGCCATTACTTTGAGAACACTGTGTAATTCTCTTGTTTTCCTTCCAGAGAATTATCTTAAGGGACCATCTCTGTTGGATAATTCCTTCACCAAGGTACCATCTATTAAATCCCAAGTCAGATATGTGCATGTTTTCCTCATTTAGAGAGAGGAGCAATTCAGTCTGACCTCCCATCATTAGTCACATAATTACATAACATTCCACTAACTACTAGTTCTTCCTAAACTCCGTGTACGGTTGCTACAAAGCTTGATCCATCCATTCAAATGTGATCTTCATAGGTGATGGTTCCGGATGGTTCACTAATCCATTGGTGGTTTGTATTCCACTGCATCTCTCTGATTCCACACATTCCTATAGTTGATATTCATATGATGTTGTGTATTATCCGAAGCGCTTCTTCTCTAGTGCTCCACGTCATGCCTATGTGATTACTGCCTCTCATTGTGGATGCAGATATGCCGCAACCTTTGCAGACTTGTCTTCTTTTTCTTCTTCTTTTGGCCCTTCAACCTTGTTTTCCAATTGGTTTTTGGATTTTGAGTTGGTGAAGTTTTTGAGTTTTCTTCACAATCATCAAAATCATCCTCACACTATTTGTTTGATTCATCCATGTTCTCTTCTTCTTCCTTATTCTTAACAATGCCTTGCTTGATGGTTATTTTTATCATGTTGTGTAATGTTATGCAAAGTTACCTTCTCTTTCCCATACCAAAGCTTCGACTTATTTTGCAACTTAATATCATCATTTACCGATTTGCTAGTCAAGGATATCTAACCATATTCAAACCAACCATAGCCATATCATAGAAATTTATGAATGCAAAATTTATTTGCCATGGTGAGCTTCAAATCTTAAAAAACTAGAAGCTTCTCACCATGTGTTTGGTGTGCTATATTCTTTGATTGAACTTGTAATTTCTTAGCCAAGTCAATGTTGATGAACTTAAACCTCCTACTAGGGTTGATGGGGACAATGACATCCTTTTGAATCCATCCATGAACTTACAATGTTGAAGCTTCCTTATTTGAATAAAAAACAAAAACCGCTGTCCTCTTTTTCTCAATCATGTTTTCTTATTATCATTTTCTTCCTCTTTTTGTTCTTTCCATTCTTCTAAGCTAAGTAAGCTTGTTTAATTTTTTCCCAAGGCCTAGCGTTTTTTTAACTATTTTTCACCAATCCTAAGTTTCTCCATCAAAGGACAATTGATAACTTTTTACATAACTAAGATGATGCGATGGACACAAGTGTCCATTGTCTAGATCTTCACAGCCATAAAAATGTTGCATGCTTTATGTTTTGCGCATGAATGCATATGGAAAGACAAAGTTTGGACCGTTTCATTAGGGATGCATTCCTAGCATGCCAATGTTTGAGATAGATTCCACCAAGTAAAATTTACAATGGCTTTATGAAACGTTCCTTAATATAATAGATTATGTCCCTAGTTAAATTTAACCTAATATTCAAAGAACTAGTAAGGTTTATTATATATAATAAAAAATTGCTATTAAGGCCGCAGAGAACTACTCACTCTCGAGCAGCTTATACAAATACAGATTTTCTTCCCAATTGGTTAATCCCAAGAACGTTAAGTTTTCTTGCAGGGATCTCAAACTGAACTGAAACAACGCTCACTGAACTCAGGCCCCTACACCATCAATGAGAAAGACGACTGTTCTAAAGTATGCAATATGGTAAACATCTCTACTATGGCATGGCATAGTGATAGTCAAGTTCTGAGTGTAGTTCATCCAGATAAATATTGAGAAAGGTGATCATTCTAGTTCAGCCAGATAACTATTGAGAATTTAATCCATGAATATTCAAGATCAATCTGTGTCAAACTAAATGTTGGATCAAAATTGGCATGGACATTTTGCATAAAACCCAGTATCTCCATGCTCTCAAAGGAAAAGGGTACAGCTTGGATAATGAAATAGATAAGAAATTACAACTACTGGATAACAGAAATAACTACTAACATTAGGCATTTATCATAAAAGATTCGAAGATGCACTTTTGTTCTATGAAACAGTACAAGAGAAATTTTAGAGCTTGACCTAAACTTAGTTCATATCTGTTTCACAGCGAGTTATTGCAGAACAAGATCTTTTGTAAGGATTGGCTTGATCATCTGTACGATTGCAGTAGTAATACGATTGTCCAGTTATAGCACATGGAACAATGTCTGACCTCAAAGCCCCGTAACTAATAAATGGGGGCATTTGCTCGTACAGATTTCTTCTACCTGTTCTACAAGTCACATCATTTGTATCCATTTTCCTTTGAGCTTTGCCCCAGTCCTCCATTTTGGGATCATTTTTCAGGTCATTTAAGGCCTGCCCAAAAGGCAAGATGAGCACAAAATTGAGAAAAATCAATGCAGTCAGCAACCTCCAAAGCAAGTGATGGTGGTTCTCCATCCTCTCAATTCTCTTTGAGACGAGATGTGATCTTAAGGTTGTTTAGATGGGGCCAAGTAGCTCAACAATAGATCACAAGGAGCTCACCAATGCTTGAAAGTATCAGATAAAAAATGAGGTTTGTTACAAGTCTCAGATGAATTTGACGGAATAGATACTCCTCAATACTTGACACTATATGCTGAAGGAAACTGATTAGACCTATCAAGGTACAGCTACTTGTTTGGATGATTGTTCAAGGAAGGTATAACACATTATGAATAACCAAAGACAGCAATGGGAATACGGTGTCTGTTGGAACGAGGAGAGCAGATTTTAAGGAGAGTGAGCAACCCCATGTGATTTTTATATTAACTGGGGTTTGATTCGGGTGAATTTTGAGTATTGATAGTGTAAAAGGGTTCTCAGAGTTGACAGTTGAGTGACGGCACAACTAAGAGCAGCTTTTTGCAATTACCTAGATTCCCTCCATTGAAACAAATAATTGTTGCCTCTGAATTTTATATAGTTATTTTCTTGACACTGAGATTTGTATTTGTGTATAGAATAATAAGGACTTAGTCTGTGCGTGCATTAAGATGAGATTTATTTGTTGGAGAGCCTGTCTACATTCTTTGGTATCTGCAATTTGCGAGCGTAGAGACAGGATTCAAAACCAATACTGTGTAGTGGATCAATTTAAAATCCGTGTTTTCTTTCAATTGAACATGTGAAAGGAGAGTTGTGATTTGGTATAGTTTTTATGTGTGAATAAGGCACCTAAATGACTCATACCCATGAAATTAAGGTGCACAATTATTGGGCCATCTTGCCTAATTCGAAACAAATGTTCTAGAAAGGAAAGTCGATAACTTAGTAAATATATTTCAGTGTCAAAAGTATAGGAGAGGGAATGACACCCCTACGAGGGAATAAACATGCCATACGTGATTTGACAAGTGTGCTCATCTAGTCTAGACTTTTTGTTCTTCTGTTTTGATCTTATTTTTTCTTCTCGTTACCTTTGAATAACAAGTAATATGAATCAATAGCCAACGAGTATATAAGCATCCTAAAACCATGCAACTTTACAACTAGTAAATGTAAGGGACCATTTTTAGGTGTCTACATTTTGTCTCACTTTGAGGTGTGTGGATACTTGCAAAAGTATAAAAGAATACATGGTATGGATATAAAATTTTGTGCACATGGGTCTATGTAATAAAATTCAATGCACTTGGGAACCCCTAAACAAATTGTTTCTTTTTCTACTCACACAAGACTAGTACCAAATAATAATCCACAAAACATTGAAGAGATGGAAATGCAATCCCCCATTCTTTTGTGATTGTACAAAAATCAAATAGAATTAGACACTATCAAATTTGGGCCTCCACACCTGTCTAAAGTCCCAAACAAAATTATAAGAACATTTTTTCGTAACAAAAGGTGAATATAATTTTAATCATAATAATATTTCTCTCATACAATCCTAAAAAAGCTGAATGATGTCTTGAATACATCATCAATGGAAGTAAATAAATCTAAATGTTATCTTTAGTACATACTCAATAGGAGTAAATATGGTATGAATTACTGAAATTACGATGTAGTGATGTACATGCCTTAGGATCATGTTTTGAATATGATAGGTGGGATATATACTCCCCTTTTAAGATTTGAGATCGACCCTTGAAGCTCACATGTCAAAAGAAAGGGATTTGATGCACCATGCATAATATAAGAAATAAAATAATTGGTGTATAACATATAAAGATGCAACCTTGGAAGTGTATGCATTATGAGTAAGTTGCCCCATATGAGATCAAGAGATGAGCAATATATTACGAGAAACAATTTGACCCATGTGAGCTCAAGATATAATCAATATAACATCATTATCACAAGATATAACAATGTAAAGCATTATTGTAGAATCTTGTCCCAAAATAGATATATGATGGTAACAATGGAAATGCATGAAATAATTAAGGGCATTTGTATGATATGAATCATGGAAACATAAAGGGAATATAAAACATGCCATGAACATAGGATAATCATTACTAAAAACATGTCCAATAAATGACAAGGCATGAGCCAAACATCTCAAGTAGGAATATCAAAGTCATGACATGTGCAGTGAAGACATGTCAAGAGCATGAGACATTGGAATCAACCATGTGAAGATACACCATGCATTTGAAAACACCCCTAAAAGATGAAGACACGCTAGGACAATGAAATACATTATGCAAAAGAGAATACATACTAGAGACATGGAGAAGCATATCACACAGAGAAAACATGTTGATATAATAATAAGAAAAAACATGAAAAACATGTGAAATTCAAATCAAGTGCATACATACATTAGACACAAAAAGATCAAGTGTAAGCATGTTGAACATATCCAAGAAAGTATGCATATTAATAAGATTAGCATAATGAATATAGCATCACAAAAGTGTAGGGATAATTAATCAAAGAGTACCTTGTGACAAAACAATGACATGCCCCATATTTACTCTAGATTTACCCACGAGCGAACACGGAAGTTCTCCCGACCTTATTATAATGACCTTGCGACATACAATTTTTTTTTGCATATATCTTGTCAATCTCATTAAAACCATAAAGAGAAATGTGCTTAAATACTTGTATGTGTACATGCCATGGATAGGAAGTGTGTATCCTAATACAACCATAAAATAAGAAAAGTGTTTACAAACACCTATTAACAAGATAAATGCAAAATCATTTTAAAACAAACAATAATTGTTGTATCTTATGAAAAATTATTACAACAATCAAATAAAGTTGAATAAAATCAATGATAACAAGTCACCCACATAAATAATAAGAGACAAGGAAAAGAAAAGGTGCATCCTTAGTCCCCTAAAATTTATATTATAGTTCATTGGATATTGACCTATTACCAAAAAAATATGTTTTCATCACTTAGATGTTATTTTAGGCACTTAGGATAGGACAATGAAAGCAAAAGTTAGAGAAGTAAAAAAAACAACATTATAAAATGAAACCCGGGAAAATAGAAGCATAAAAGTAAAAATGAGAAAACTAGAGTAATGACAACTCAAAAATGAGGCTTAAAATGTGACATTACAATTTGAAAGGAAGAAAAATGCAATGTAATATTAAAACGAACTCAAAAATGATGCTTGAGATGTGATAAACAATTTGGAAGGAAGACAAGATGTAAACCAAGATTAAAACAATCCATGAAATTTTTGAAACATAAACGAGTAATGAAGTCGAGTCCAAAGAAACTTTGACATAATGATAGGATACAAAGCAAAAAAATCTTCAACATGCATGAATCAATGTTAAAGGGAAAAAATAAACCCAACACAAGTTAGACTTGAAAAAATGAGGGAAAATAAAAGCTAAAGTGGGTAGTAATAATAAATAATTTCTTATTGGTTGGGGGAATATTTAAATAAGTAAGCATGAAAAATAAAGAAACTAGAAACAAAATATAAAATATATATTATTTTCTTTCAACCATAAGTCATTAGAAAAAAAAGATGACCAATAATAACATCATAATCAAAGCGATTTATAAGAAGAAACAACAGGATCATAAGAAAGTAAACACATGGTGTTGAGGCACATGTGAATCAAGGAATGATAAATCATCATCTTCTTTTATAACATTTTCCACTAAGCAATCTTTCTCATTGATATTACCTTGAATAATCATCTTTTAGTTATTTTAGTTGTGTATTAGTGATGGTTTGTGGTAGGAACACTCTTGTTGGGAGAGGCTAGTGTACTTGGACTTTATGCTCTCTCACCTTAGGTATAAATATTGGTTCTTATTTTGGTAATCCCTTATGTAAAACCTCCTCTTGAATTTGTTGTTTTAGAAAGATGACGTCTCTTTTAATTGCAATCACTTTACTTTATGCCCAAATTTTAAGCATTTGGTATAGAGCAGTAGGAATTGCTTTCATTTGATGTATCCTAAATACATGGAACAAAGCATTATAAACTTCATTATTGAGTATCACTTGGAATATAATTTGTGAATTTTCTTTAGACCCACTTTAATAGGAAATATAATACAACCAATATTCTCTATACTAATACTATCACATATCATAATAATTGTAGAACATATGCCAAAATATATTTTTAAATCTCAGAGTATCCATGACTATAAATAATGTATTCATTTCAAATATTCAAGCTTTAACCCTTATAAACCATTATTATATATTTGTATTTCTATCTACGAAAGCTTTTGAGTAAAGGTTTGTTTTATGATATATCACTTAGAATCTCACTCTCATAAAACCATCAAGTGGATACACATCATATTCTATCACAACTTTATTATGATTTTGTTTTTCTATCATGTGGACATCTCCTTTTCAATTGATTAGTGGTTGTGATTTGGAAGAGGGTTAGTAATGATCTTTAATTGTTTATTGTGAGGAGCCACTCTTTCATTCAAATTGTCATATTCTATCATAACTTTATGACGATTTTGTTTTTCTATCATGTGGGCATCTCCTTTGTCGATTGATTAGTGGTTTTGATTTGGAAGATGGTTAGTAACGATCTTTAATTGTTTATTGTGAGGAGCCACTCTTTCATTCAGATTGTTATTTTCTCCATAGAGTTAAATTTAATTATTGTCAATGAGATCTATCTTATATTTCAAGGTAAAAGATGCATGGGCATACATTTTTATAGGAAATGGTTTTGAATGATCACATTATTTTTCTAGAGGAAAAGTAATCATGTTGCATTCAAGCAATATCTATAAGATATTATGTGGAATTTCACTAGTGTAACGAATTTCCTATGCTCCCTTTGTTGAGGAAAAATGAACTTATCAGATAGTGTTTCTATGGTATTCATGTACTCTTATCATCATTCTTTGGTTGAAAACCATTCTAATTACTAACTACAACCTTAAATTTTAATTTGTTTGGAAATTTCTAAGCATTGGAGGTTGAAGCATTCGAACCATACTAAAGCAAATTTTCATCTAACAACTTAATTTCAAAGTCTCTAAAAACATGAAAAGTTCATCAATAGAATGATATATGTTAAAGAACATTTTTTTCTAAATCACAAGAAGAAAACTATTTGCAAAAAAACTTTGAAGTTCAATATCTAGTTATTGTTAAGTCATCGTGGTAACCATAGTCTTAAATTGAAGCACATAATCACTAATGGTTTTATTTGATCCTTGTTTTTTAGTCCTCTTGCAAATGTGAATTTCATACCAATTATGATTTGAAAATGGGCTAATTGATTTAATAAAATTAAATCTAAAGTAAGGACACTACTGATCAAATAGATAAAACAATAAATGTGCAAGATCAAACAAATGAAATACAAACAAGAGTGATAGATAGGGTTTGTAGAATGACTCAATTTGTAACCGAAGACCTGGGTTGATTCCAAACTGGTAAAATAGTTGGACAAGGTAGATTCCGGGTTGTATATTCTTCATCCGGAAGATTATGATCTCGAAGCGCTCGCATCAAACAAGCATCGATAAGAGGACAAGAATGAGACTAGACATCACTATCCGAACTGATGGTAGTGTCATGGAAGTGAAAGCAAACTTGGTTCTTTCTAGGTTTCTTCTTTCCACTTTTGGATTGCTATAGGTCACTACCTGAAGAATGCTTAAGCGTACATTAGATGAATAAAAATGTGCATATGAAAGAGTCAGACTAACCCCGTAATCAACCCGATGTGATCTTGTTTTTGAGCATTGCACTACATTTAATACTCCATGTAGTTCTTGTGGTGTGTGATTGAAATTGTGTCCCTTGAGCTAGGTTTCCCTTGTGCCAATTGCACAAAGAATAGCGGGCTATAACTACTTTGTCCCAATACAAATGTGTGGTATGGAATTCAAAATAGCTCCCCTTATGCAGTGAAGTATATGGTCCAAAATGTATTCCTTGATGTAGTAGATAGAAAATATTAGCTCCTTGTAGATGTATATGCCTCTTGAATGCTTGCCCCCTAATGAGGTTAAATAAGATGTGTGTGTGCGTGTATGAGGTTATATATATAATTCTTTTTCTTAAGTTTCGTGATTAACAAGTGAAAGGTCAACCAAGGGTGATAAATGAAGACAAGAAAGAAGTAACATTCAAAAGATCATAAAAGGAGACAAAGATGATAAAGGTTCCTAGAGGGGATAGTTGTGCTCGAGACACTCTTGTCCCTAATGGGAATTCATGTACAAGGTGCTCAAAAGGTCAAAGCGGTATGGATGTTGGTTGGTATGCAAAACTATAAGTTGTCAATTAGAAATGACAAGTAATAAATATGAAAATGATAAAAGCAATATCAAAGAAAAGTAAAGGGGTGTTAATGAGTAATTATTTTATTTAGGAATCATGCATATAAATGACATATTTAGAGGCTAGATGTATATAGTAAGTGTGTGATTTAGTGACTACATTTTCCCCCACTTTATGTTGGTGAATAAGGATTTGGTAGCATAAATTAGAAAAGAAAAGCGTACCTTGGGGAGTTAAGAGAGTATGGTCAATAATAACATGTTGAATGGGTGTTGTAGTGTGATGAATGGAAAAGTATAAAATCTGTACCGTGAAATTCTAAGGAGAGGGAAGGATAAGGATCCTAGGGGCGACCTTTACATGCATGGAGTGATAATGATGTGTGCGTGTAGTTCCTTGGAATATCATTTTTTCCAGTATGCTTGAGATTTGCTTCATGGTTCTTGGGTAAGTGCATGGAAATGGGGGACCAAAAGGGGGTCAAAAGTGGACACATTTTTCCTAAAATCAGCGAAACTTGAACTTCATCTAATAATTTGGCATGCATATGCTCAAAATTTGACAAAGTGATAAGAATAAGTACCATAGAGCTCGGAATCTAGTTTCTAAACTACTATTTTTTTCTGAAAATGGTGGAGATTAAGAGGGTCAAATGTGGTGTGCACACAAAGTATGTCTATTTTTGTGTCAAAAAGATAAGAACCTATTGTGTGTGCGCCCCCCCATTTTTTGAGTTCTATAAATTATTTTTCAAATCCCTTTAGTAGAAATTTAGCTAATACCATGTACGAGGTCCCACTAATTTTTCATAATTTTTTGATGAATATATATATTTTTACTAATTTTCAAAGTGCACACATCCGAAAATGAAATATTTGTGTGTACACCCTCGTAACTTTGAGAAAAATAGTCGATTTTTTTTTCTTAATGCGTGTAGAATGGAATTTAAAAGAAAATAATTTTTTATTTTTTTAAATGGATGAAAAAATCATAAATTGTGTACCAAAACGTATGCATAGGTTTTGGCAAGAAAAGAAGGCACTAGTAAAAGAAATTAATGATGAAAGCCTTAAACTAATCAGATTTTAGAAAGAAGTATATCGTCACCAAGGTAAAATTGAGCTTGACATCGTAATATATATTTTTAATATTATGTTATAACGCATGAGATATTGGGGTGTACATGTGAGATTTTGATGTTTTTTTGTCAAACACGGATTTATTCACAGAATACATAGTCCAAACCTATGGATTGGGAATTTCAAACCCAAAGAAGATGAAACATACTCAGGTTATAGCATGAGTACGCTATAACACGAGCGTGTTATAACACACTTGCATTCCTGTTTGCAATGTGGTATATGTGCTTTTGGGAGGGATAAATTTACTAAAATAAATGGTTTAAATATAAAGATTAATAGATGAAAAACTTATAATTAAAATTTATTTTAGTAAATATAAGAAATTAGGGTCACTATTCACCTTATGGAACTAGTCTCACAGCTCCATCAAGTCCACAATTTAGAAGATAGTTTTTAATATTCTAATCTGGTTAGTACATAGGTATTTTTAGGATTTCAGCATTCAACCTAAATCTTTTAGGGTTTAAATTCTACAATCAATGTCTATTTTGGGAAATAATATAGTCATTATTTAGGTTTTGGGGCCTTTTGGATTGTTTACTAACATTTGTAGGAGTGTTAGATGTGTCAAAATTAGAATTTACAAACCTCACAACTCCTAAAGGTAACAACAATTGATCAAATATATGGACTCATGAATTTTCCCACGAGCATGGAGTTGAATCCCTAATTTTTCTTAGAATATGGTATAATCATACTATGGATGATTACCTACTTTACAATCTTAGGGAATGCATCTTTAAGAGGACCACTTGAGAAATCCTCACAATCAACAATGTAAGGGAGTGACCTTGGTTCCCATATTGGCATGCATATAATCCTTTGATTATTATAATATAGATTAACAATAGTAAGGTATGGGAAAGAAGGTGATCTATCTAAGAACCCAATAATATCTTCATTTGTTCAATAGAATAATAAGACGTAACTTAAAGAGTTAGAAGCTAAAAGAATGCATCACATCGATATATTTATAACACTCAACAAAAGTTAGGGTAAGAATAGGTGAAAATGTGTAAAATATTTCACAGATTCATTTACTTTCTATGGAGAAAAAAACTTAGGAATTTCATCAAGATTTAGGCTAAGTAAATTAGTTACATTTTCACCATAGTGTAGGAGTATGAAGGTTGATTCAAGTGCCACATACCTCACAAGCAATAAAATCTACATCAACAATAAGAGAAATGATTTTTATATATCCTTTTGTGTTTTTACCAAGAAACCCTTGAAATAATTTAATCTGAAAAAGTCACCAATGAAATAATTTCATGTATTACAAAAAAATAATTTGGTGAAATTGGTACAAGAGGGTGTTGTCATGAAAAATGTATGGCATGAAAAACTGAAACTTTGAGCAATGACAACTAAACCCACAGTTTAATCTTTCACTTCCTAGTCACTAATGTGTCCTTCCTCTGACCAACCTGCCTCATTACCACTCTCAACCTATTAGCATATGGATTTGCACGCATGCAAATGACATGCAAGCAGTGTGGGACGAAGTCCCTCCTCAATGAAGGTGAGGTTGCCTTTATTGAAGGAAAACTGTATTTACATTTGTACATTCAAAATTGTATGTGGGGGGTGTTTTGGAACATCAATGGAAAGAAAAGTGAATGAAGGAGATGGAATGGAAAAAGGAAAGGAGTGAAATGGAATGAACTAAAAGAACATGCAAGAGTTAGGTAAAAACAGAGCCTAATATTGCATGAAGAAGAAAGGTGAATGACCAACACAAATAAAATGGAGTTTGAGTTAGCCAAACAAGAATGTGTAAAAGGGAACACACATGAGCAAGTAGATAATCAGAGCTTGATCACTGTGAACTAGAACAACTGATTAATAATGTTGACAATAAGATCAAAGATAATATTTGCATGCAAGATTCAAACACCTAACATCTAATGAACATAAGAACATCAAATGTTACAAGAGACAATGAATGAGACACAAAGTTCGTATTTCATTAACTCCAAAATGTTTTTCACAAAAGAACACAAAGTTTCTTCCTGAAACAAAGCTTGCACAAAAGTATTTTCTTCTCCTCTCTCAAAGTCACCCTTACAAATGAGCCCCTCACTTCCTTTTATAACCCAAAAGTTGGTTACAAAGTAGTTAGGGTTTTACATGATCATTAAATAAGGCACTTAAGTGACCTTTGACTTTTTCAACAACTTATTAAAAACAACTAAAAATAGAAACCACTTAAGCTAAAAAGTCATAAAAGAAATGGGCACACGTGGACCCCACTTAAATGACTTGGACGCACACATAGACATCCTAGTCAGCAATGCGCCACCTAGATCAAGACACCTAGGATTAGTGCCTTATCCATTGGGCCAAGAGTCCGCCTATCCCGATCGTACGGGAATGAACTCATTGACCGTGCTCTGCAATCCTCCAAATGACAAGAGTGTTGAGCTTGAAACTTGAGCAATTCATCCACCCCTCCGTCTGAGCAATATTCTGGTGTGAGAAAGTTTGTCTTCATTCGTATTCACATTCACAATTCTCCACATGCTCTGAGTACCTTTCCATGGTGAATTATTCATTTTCACGAGACCGTAGTCGTTACGCCACCTTGGTTTGTCAAAATCCAACTTCTGGTCTTTCGTTATTGAGAAGATCTCCAAGAGCCAAAATTGTAATTCACCTCCTGGAGTTATGTCCTTTGTCTTTGTCACCATCCCAAGTGTTGGCATTCGAGTTCACTCATGATCGTCAATTCGAGAACATAACAACTTAAAGACTGGCCGATGAAGTATTGTGCACGCTACTAACCGAGAGTGACGACAGGACAAGCTTGAATAACGTGGCCTTGCTTGATGATCTGCATAATTACACCCATCGTTGGTTTTGGTTTGTCGATGAATAGATCCGCCACAATGATCAAGTGAAAAATTGATGTAGACAAGATTCTCCCATTATCGATCTTTGCCGATAACAATGACTTTTGACTCGAAGAGACCAATGCCAATAGCTACGACTTATACCGCATAATGAGGAAGTTAGGGGTTATTTCTATTTCGGAGCCATTGGAGTTGAATCACCACACTATGTAGGTTTCGTGGTGCATCCATGCAAGTGATGACCAATTTAGAACAAGTGTAGGAAAATTGTGACTCGCCTTCGGTTGATATGCGATCGCAGAATCGACCTATGTTAATGTGTCCCATGTTGGTATCAACGATGTTCTCATACTTTGAATGGAGCGTCATGGTGAGAAGAATGCCCTGGAACCTATACCGCAACATCATTTTGTTTGGAGATGACATGACTGTGACAGAAACGTGATTTCCGGCTATTACTTCCATTTTACAAAACTGCATAAATCGCCTATAAAACTGCCCTGGGAAAAATATCAAACCTTGTCCTGAGAAGTTCTCACTGCATGAGGAAGTATATTAAGGCACCACAAGTTTGCGTGTCAGAAGGTTTTTCTCCAATAAAATTCTTCAGTCAAATATTAAAGGTCAAAGTTGACTCTTCTGAAACTGCTAGGAAAATGAAAGTGTAAAACTGTGAAAATCCCGTTTGGTTTGAGCATGGGAAAAATAACAAACGTCACCCTGAGCATCTACAACTTGGCAAGGAAGCATATGAAGGTGGGAAGAACTGAACGAAACAATTATTTTCTCTTGACGATCATCTGGGTTCAAAATATCAACTCTCGAAGTGAGTCACCTTGATAGGCTGAAAAACTGCGTGCGCAAAAACAAAAACTGCATTTTTCTCGGGTTCGTGAAAAATATCAAATGAGGTGCTGCACATTTAAAATTTGGCAAAGGAGTACATGAAGTTGGGAATAATTCAATGGATCAAACTTTTCTTCCCGACGATCACTCAGCTTCAAGATATTGAGCTCCGAAATCAATTACTTGACGGATAGAATCTGCATCACATTCTTTGCGCATCTATCGTTTTCTTTATTAAATTCATTTTTCTTTGCGCTGATATACATTAGTAATGCGTTTTGAATGCATTTTATTTTTGTCTGAATTCTTGGAACGTGATTTGACTCCTGCAACGTGGATGGAACTGCAACGTTAGATTTCTTCCTTTGCGAATGCGTGGAAGATCATATCTTTGTGGAAATGATTTGTATTTCTTGTTTGGCTACGTTTGGAGGATCATCTATGCCCAATGCGTGGCCTTAGGAGCTCAAACCTTGGCGTGGAAGATCATGTCATTTGCATGCATGCAAATTATTCTTTGCTATGGCTGTGTGAAAAACTTCTTGCTTGTCACCTGGAGAAATCTGTTTCCTTTGCTGACCTTTGCTCTCCTTTCAAACAGCTAGGCGTGTAGAATGGTTTTGGCTATTTCCTTGTGTGTGGGAAGATTTCTTTTACCCTCTACATGCTGATTTCCCTCTCCTACAGGCGTTAAAACTTGCTATTCATTCCTTACCTTGCTGCGTTGAAACTTTCTTCAAAGACTTCTGCAATGTATTTTATTCCCTTGAGCTGCGTGAGAGAAGTGCTTATTTTCTTTGATCTTACCCATGCATGGATATTATTTCTTTACCTCTGCTTGAACTGTCTTACCCTATGCGTGGGAATGTTTTGGTTGTCCTCTTGAAACTGTTCTTTATCTAAAAACTTGTTCTACTCTCCAGCACGTGGGTCTGCTTTATTTCTGTTTTTTTAAAACTGTTTTATATTTCCTTATGCTGGGCACGTGGACTTCTCCTGGCTGGGCGCGACTTTTCCTTAGCTGTGTCTCCTTTGTTTTAAACTCACAATTTCTCTTCTTTTGGTGCGTGGAGATTGTTCTTTGTCCCTTTGTTGTTTTTTGTCAAAAAAAAGTTGTTCTTTTTACCCTCAGCTGGGTGCCTTCTTCCTGGGATGCGTGAAAAACAATCTTTCTTTGTTCTTTTGTTGTCTCCCTCTGCCACGTGGGATTCCTGTCCTGAGGCGGCTTGCTCCTTCCTTTTTTATTTAAAAACTTGCTCTTTCTCTTGGCGCCTCCTTCTTAATACCTGCGCATTTTTTGTATCTCTTCTTCCTCAAGGCGCGTGGAAAACTGTTCTTTCTTTTTTATTCCTCTTTTCACCTTCACGTGTTGTCCTCCTTGGCTGGGCGCATGTATTTGCCTTTAGTCCTTTTGCTGTCTCAAAAATGTTCTTCTCTCCCTTCTCCCTGCGTGGGTGCGTGGAAATTTACCTGAAAAACAATTTTGTTTTGCTTTAAAACTGTTCCACTTCTTCTTTTGACTGTGCAAACTATTATTTCCTTGGATGCGTGTGTCGTATTGTGGGATATGACAAAATATTATGTTCTTCAGAAGAAATAAGAAGCAAAGCTTTGCACAACTTTTTCCAACGGGTTTGATGGAGGAAGTTATGGGGATTAATCCAACTTCCTCTCTTCCCGGGTAGTGGCTTAAGTGCCAGGGGAAATGGGGAAAGCAAAGACAATTGCCAACGGGAATGGCAAAATGGGTTGGCAATCCCGTTCAATTTCCCCATGTGGGAAATTGGGGAATTTCCTGCCCGTTAGCCAATCCATGATTTGGCAATTGGCTGAGAAAATCCCACGTGCGGGAAAATTGAAGAAGATTGCCAGGAAAGGGGAAATCCGGGTCGGGAAGCCAATTGGCTTCCGGCATTGGAAGCGTAAGCTTACTTCCCCGGCATTAAAATTTGTCGAACGAACTTTTAATTTATATTTATTTAATTAAATACTTCTCAAGTGATTTAAAAATTAATTTAATCAAACAAGGAGCAATTAATTAATTAAATATTAATTAATTAATTTTAATGTATTTTAACGCGATTTAAAGCCTGGTGGGAAGAGTTCTTGCCTGAAAAGGATGAAACGAAGACCGAAACGATCACAAAAATGAGACGATCGCAACGAGGGCAATGAACCACGCAAAGTAACACTTTTCAAATTTTTCAAATTTTTCATTTTTTATTATTTTTAATGGAAGATAACTTCCTTTGGAGGCCTAAAAAGGACATTTTGAGCTAATCAAACACTATCCAAGAGGAGTTTAAGAAATATATTAAGAATCCAGAGGTGATTTCGGTGAATCTTGGAAGTGTTAGAGGTAATTTAGGAATATTTAGGAAAAATTTCTCTTTCAAGGAAAATCTTCTCAACAAGGAGTTTTCTAGGTGTAAGGAACAAACACTCTAATGGTGAAATCGACTTTTGTGGATGATTTTGGGATCTTCGTAAGGAGTTAGGAGGAACAAAAATAGGGGTGAAAAGATATGTCAATCCTATACATATTGGTAACAACCATTTTTCTCTCGAGACTTGAAGGTTTCATGAAGAATTTCTAAATAATGCATTGACCCTTTGATTCCAGAGACAAAAATGGCCCTAAATTTGCAAGCTCTAGAGAGATGGTCACCACATGGTGATAGGTGAATATTTGTAAATGTTGATCGGTACCTCTCGGAATGGGTGCTTGACATAAATAGTTAGGTTGTGGAGTCTGTTTTCATGTGAGAAAGTATTGAAGATTGTACACTAAGAATCTTGTACACTTTCCACAGTTGTCTCTCAGGTTTGGGGTTTGGAAAGCCCCAGAAAATATTTTTGGCCTTAAAACATGCCCGATATACCGGGAAATGTTCTTTTCTCATATGGGCTAGATTTTTGACCCATAGGTTTATGGGGCGGTTTTAGCCCATGGTTTTGATACCCTGTAAAATTGCTTAAGTATTTGTCTACTTATATAGTTTTATGCATATGGTAGGTACAATATAAAACATTGTAGATGTGTTTTGAATTCGGGTGTGAGTTACGTAGAATTTGTTGAGCATAGCTCCAAATAGATCTGGGTTTTATATTGAGAGAGCGGTGGCTTGTAATAAAATCTGAGCAAGTGATTCTTAGTGGACGTAGCCCAAATTGGGTGAACCATGTTAAATCTCTTATTGCGATTACAGTGAGGGATTATTCCACATATTTTATCCCTTATATCCTAACAATTGGTATCGAGCACGGTTTGGTTTCTTTGAAGTGTTGAATCACGGGAAAAGTTTTATCTTGAGTGGGAGCTATGACAGATGATGGAAGATCAAGGAGTGATAAATTCAATTGGCATAATTTCAATCTTTGGAAGATGCGAGATGGAAGATTACCTTTATTAGAAGGATCTTTATGTTCCGATGTCGAGAAGGTGAACAAACCCTCGAGCATGACGGATGCGGAATGGGATTTTTTGGATAGGAAGGCACTTGGGACAATCTGGCTATGTCTTATGTTTTCGGTATTATTTAATGTTTCAAAGGAAAAGACTACTGAAAAGAACGGATGGATGCATTAGGAAGTTGTATGAAAAACCCTCTTGCCTCTAATAAGATATTTTTAATAAAAAAGTTGTTTAATATGAAGATGTCGAGAATGGTTGATGTGAGATCATTTAAATGATTTTAATACGGTTGTAAATATGCTAGCTTCGATTCATGATAGAGTTTGATGAAGAGGTTAGGGCTTTATTAGTTCTGTGCTCTTTACCTGAGAGTTGGAATAGCCTAGTAATGGCGGTAAGCAACTCGGTTCCAACTAACTCAAAGTTGAAGTTTGAGGATGTTGTATGGGTGATTCTAAGTGAGGAAATATGAAGAAAAAGCTCTGGGAATCTTCTACTTCAAGGAATGCTTTGATAGTGGAAACTAGAGGGAGACGAGAAGAATAGAGGAAGCTTTGGAAAATCAAAGGATCGAGGCAAGGTCAAATTCCAAAAGTAAGATACTATACTGCATCATGGAAAAATGCAGGCATGTAAAGAAGGATTATTGGGAACTTGGGACAAGAAGAAATAACAGGAAGAAAAAAAGGAGGCAAATGTGGCAGCGGGTAATGTATGTCGGGATGCTTTGATTCTTTCTTTGCACAATATTACTGAATCTTGGGTTTTAGATTCGGGGGATTCTTTCCATGCTACTCCACATAGGAATTATTTTGTTGGTTATGTTCAAGGAGATTTTGGGCATGTTTTTATTGGTGATGATGAGATTTACAACATAGTTGGAAAAGGTTTTGTTCAAGTTAAGATGCAAAATTGGAATACTTGGCTATTGAAGGATGTCGGACATGTGCCTACATAAAGATGAAATTTGATATCGGCAGGCGGTTGGGAAGTGATGGTTGTCTTGTGATATTTACGGTGAACTCTTGGAAGGTTACCAAGGGTGCTAATGTTGTGGCAAGAGGTAAGAAAGTTGGAACCTTGTATTTAACCACTTATAGCACTAATGTTTTAATATTGTGGCTTGAGAAGTAGATATCTGACATTGTGGCACTATAGGCTCGATCATATGAGCCATAAGGGCATGGAGATCATAAAGAAGGATTTTCCCCGGATATACGAGAAACAAGTTTGGAGTTACGCGAGGAGGCTGCGTATATGGGAAACATAAGAGAGTAAGGTTTCTCAAGGTTGAACCTACAAAGAAAGAGAGTAAGTTAGAGATGGCGCATTCGATATATGGGGGGCCATGTCAAATATCATCTCTTGGGGTTCAAGTTATTATGTTACTTTTATTGATGATGACAAGGAAAGTTTGGGTTTATTGTATTAGAAACAAATTTAATGTATTTGACACTTTTGTTAAATGGAAAGCCTTGGTAGAGAATGAAACAGGTCTTTAGATAAAATGTCTCGGGTCGAGATAATGGAGGGAAGTATTGCAACAATGAATTTGATGATTATTGTTCTAAGAATGAAATCCACGGGGAAAAACGATTCTAGGAACTCCCGCGGCAGAATGGGGTGTCGAAAGGATGAACAGAACAATAATGGAATGTCTTTAGGAACATGAGGTTACATGTAGGACTACCTCTTTCTTTTTGGAAAGAAGCGGTGAGCATATTTGTGTACTTGATAAACAGAGGACCTTCAAGTGCCTTGGATGGAGCCATACATGAGGAGTCTTGGTATGGTAAGAAAGTTGATTATTCATTTCTTAGAGTCTTTAGATGTGAGGTGTTTTTCCATATAAACAAGGATGATAGGACCAAGATAGAGGCTAAATCAAAAAAATATACTTTCATTGGTTATAGTGGTGATGACTTTGGATATAAATGTTGGAGTATTAAGGACAAAAAAATCATTCGATCTAGGGACGTGGTCTTTAATGAGAAAGTCATGTATAAAGCGAAGTTGCGGGAAAATAGGGAAGAATCCAAGAAATAATATGTAGTGGTAGAGGATCTTCCAGATGGGAAAGTGACACATGAATCAGTTTAGGAACCTCCTCAACAGAACCCCAAACTCCTATATTGAGGAGGTCTTCTAGGGTAAGAAGAGAGCCTGAACATTTTTCTCCTTATCTTTATTATTTATTACTCACCGATAGTGGAGACCCGGAGAGATTTGTTGAAGCAATACGAGGTAGATGCCGGGAAGAAGTGGGAGCAAGCCATGGATGAGGAGCATCGAGGCTCTCATGGAGAACCAGGACATGGGATTTGGTAAAGCTACCTAAGGTAAAAGATCATTATAGAACAAGTGGGTGTTTAGAGTCAAAGAGGAAGAATGAGGAGAGAAAAGATACAAGGCCCGGTTGGTGGTAAAGGGGTTTGCAGAAAAAATGTATATATTTTGATGAGATTTTTTCTCTGTAGTAAAAATGACTTCTATTAGAATTGTTCTAGTAATAGTTGTAGTAGAAGACTTGCACTTAGAACAACTTGATGTAAAGACTTCATTTCTCCATGGTGGTTTGGAGGAGGAACTATGTCAATGCAGCAACCAGAGGGCTATGAGGTCAAAGGTAAAGAGGAGATGGTGTGGCAAATTGAAGAAGAGCTTGTATGGATTGAAACAAGCTCCATGTCAATGGTATAGGAAATTTGATAGCTTCATGATGGAGAAAGGTTATATTAGATGTCATTCGACCATTACGTGTATACAAAGAAATTTGAGGATGGCATTTATATTATTATCCTTTATATGTATGTGGATGACATGTTAGTTGCAGGTAAAAACATGCGGGAAATAAAGTACTCAAGAAGCTTGACTAAGTGAATCCTTTCTTATGAAGGATTTGGGGAAGCCAAACAAATCCTTGGTATGAGGATATCTCGAGATAGGAAGGAACGAAAGCTGGCTTTATCTCAGGAAGAGTACATTAAGAAGGTCTTGGAGAGGTTTAATATGCAGGATGCTAAACTGTTTGGGACTCCTTTGACAGGCCATTTCAAGTTATCAAAGGAGCAGTATGCCAAGATAGAGTAGGAGAGAAACCAGATGGACAAGGTACCTTACTCATCGGTGGTTGGTAGTTTTATGTATGCCATGGTGTGCACTAGGATTGATATTGCCCATGCGGTGGGAGCGGTGAGTAGATTCATGAGTGATCGGTAGAGATCAATTGAGGTAGGAAAGTGGATCCTTCGGTATTTAAGAGGGACCATGGGGACAATTTTGTGCTACAGTGGATCGAAACCAATTTGTGTGGTTATGTAGATTCATATATGGCTAGAGATGTAGACACGGGAGGAGCATGATAGGTTATGTTTACATTATAGGTGGGACAATGAGAATGAGTTGGATTTCACGACTACACCAATTTGGTGGCTTTATCATCACCAGAGATTTGAGTAGTTGTTGCTACCACGAGAGACAAGCAAAGAAATGATTTGGTTACAAAAATTGCTTGAGGAGTTGGGGCATAAGCGGGTAGGAAGGAAAGTTACATAGTGATAGTTAGAGTGTTATACGCCTAGCTAAGAACTCTGTTTTCCACTCTAGGACGAAGCATATACGGTTAAGGTACCATTTTACTAAGGACTGACTTTGGAGGAAGATAAGTTGAAGCTAGAGAAGATTCATACCAATCGAATCTAACAGACATGATGACCAAGGTGTTCACTGAGGGAAAAAATGAAGTTATGTTCAAATTTTTTTGGTCTTCACGGAAACTAGTGAAGGGTTGAGAAGTTTTCTCAGAGGAAAACTAGTCTCCAAGTGGGAGATTGTTAAGTTGTGGAGCCTATTTTCATGTGAGAAAGTATTGAAGAATTGAAACTAAGAGTATTGTACACTTTCCACAGTTGTCTCACTAAGGTTCAAGGATGGTCCAGGCCCCGAGCAAGGGTCTAGGGGTGGTAGCCCCCGGTAATAGGGGTTTGGGGGCACAACCCCAAAGAAAATGTTTTTGGCCTTAAAACCTGCTTGATATACCAAGAAACGTTCTTTTCTCATATGGGCTGGATATTTGACCCATAGGTTTATGGGGTGGTTTTGGCCCATGATTTTGATACCCACAGTTTTGTAAAACTGCTTAGGAAGTTGTCTACTTATATGGTTTTATGTATATGGTAGGTACAATATAAAACATTGTAGATGTGTTTTGAATTCGGGTGTGAATTCTATAGAGTTTGTTAAGCATAGCTCAAACAAATCTGGGTATTATATTGAGAGAGCGGTGACTTCTAATAAAATCGAGCAAGTGATTCTTGGTGGACATAGCCCAAATTGGGTAAACCACGTTAAATCTTTGTCTCTTTGTGTTGTGTTATTTTATTTTGTAATTTTATTTGAGATATGTAATATTTTTTGCATATTAGTTTCTACTTTTGTGATTACGCGAGAATTATTCCACATATTTTATCCCTTATATCCTAACAAATAGACTATTGTTTACCATGGGTGAGGATATCACGAAGATGGGGTCAAATTTTGTGAGTTGAAAACACCTACCTAACACCCCGAGTTGTGTTTTGAGTGTGAAACTTCTAACATGAAAAAGTGGTAAAAATGAGTTACCATGAGTTGAAATCATGTTTCCAAAACCTCGAGTGATAAATTAAGTGTTTAGAAACACTGTTTTGAGATCTAGATTGTGATAGGAACAAGATGCTCTCTTTTAATTACAAGGAAAAAGCAAGGATCACTCTCTTACTTTTATAGGCCTCCAAAATTAACCCTAGTGATCACAAATCAACTCCATGATGCTTAAACCATTTTTGATTATCTATCACTTACTTAAAATAGGTCACCATGTAGATGGAAGGATTTCTCACTGAATGAGATTCTTGTCATATGGCCACATGTTGGTGAAAGGAGATGTGGTTATAATGTCCTTCCTCCTTTGAAGTGTGATCACACTACAAGGTTATAATGAGTGTTTAAGAACACTACCAAGTGAGTGACATCAAGTGAAAATCATACAATTTCTCATTCTTACATACATTGGTCTCTATATGAAGATCATCCTCTTATCCCTCCTGGCTCCATAATTCTCCTCGAGATGGAATCAAATTCATGATACTCATACACCTATGTGCTCATATGCCTCTCATGGATATATATGATGTCTTGATCCTTCACACATGATGGTCCTGAATGTCTCGGTAGCTTGACTAACTCATCTTGGCTTGTTACTTAAAGAGCTTTGAGCATGATGCCAAATTCAAGATATGATGATCCTCAACTTGCTCCATGAGCTTCTCATTTCACCTTTGAATATGATGACACCCTTTTAACTTCATAATTCACTTCCTTGACTAAGATGTCACATGAGTGGAAACATGCTTATAGTATTTGGAAACATCTTCGCTCGATTTTCCTCATGAAAATAAGTTTCCTCCTCTATATGGAAGGATTGATCCCTAAATGATACTTGAAGGAATGTTTGAGGGTGAGCTCCATCTTCTTGAACTCTAACTACATTGAATCACTGTGAAAGCCACTCCTGAATTGTAATATGTGAGCACATTGTCAAGTATTGATTAAGTGTTTAGAAACAATCTCAAGAGATATGCATTGTTTGTGAGCTCGAGATGAATAACATCAAAACTCATGGTGATCCTTTCTCATCATGCTCATGATGATCATGCCCTTAATGACTTGAATTTCAATGAGGTTCTTGATGTTTGGATCCTTCATAGACCTCATGATTCTCCTTATTACAGTCATTTTCAAAGTGACTATCTATTACACATTTAGATGCATATTTTTCCCTTTAAACTCATTCGATAACTCCCATAATATTCCATAGAAGACAACATTCACTATTGAAGCTCTCATTCCCTACACCCTGAATACCCATTGTTGAACAGATGGATCCTGAATGATATTTTCTTTCCTAAATTTTCCTAAATTAGTTTAGACACCTTTAATTCTCTTCAAAATCACCCTTAGATGCTTTAGAATTTCCCTAAACATTCCCAAAGTGTGTTTACCAGTTGAAAAATGGCAAAAATGTCCTTTTTAGGCCTCCGAGAAGAAATTTATTTTCATTGAATCTTACTGAATTAATTTATCACCTTGGGTAATAATCCTTGCACACTAAAAAATCTTTAAAACCTTGTTAGGAATTTCCCGAGCCCAGGATAAAGGTTGAATTGAAGGCATGATAGTTAGAGGAAGGATGCATAATGACTGGAAGGATGCACATATTGATGTCTATCAAGAGGAAAGGGATTGAATATTGCTATGCCCTTAGTCCTATAACTTATACTTGTATATTGTGATCATTTATCTACATTTTGGTGTTTGGTGTTCTATTCATTGATATTCAAATCTATCTAAGTAATTTCATTACAAATATATAGTGGTAGTTCATGACATCTAGCATTTACTTCCAACCTTGATTGTGTTTTTTAACTCTCATGGTTTTTCTCACCTAAAGATTAATGTTGGGAGCATATCAGGCATCCACAGATCTGGGTTATAAAAGAAGAAACTTGAATTTAATCCTCTAAAGCTTATTCAATAGGTAAATGAGTCAAGAAGGGTGTGTATGATAATAAATATGAATTTTCTCCCTATCAGGTTATCTAAAACCTATTTTGGGGTTTTAATTTAAAGAAAATATTGATATCTCAGTTGATAAGGATTCTTAGAAGATAAATCTACCTATAATTGGGTTATAAAACTTAGGAGTCTTCTTGAGTCACACCATTATAGAAAAAAACTCTAATACCATTGGAGAACACCCTTTTGATCAATTTTATCCACGTGGAATTAGAACTTGAAGGTGAATCACATGTTCCGACCTCCACAATGTATTGAGCTCATTACCAAACACTAATTAAGTGTTTAGAAACATTCTTGGGAGGTATGTATTGCTTGAGAGTATGAGATGATTACTAGAATCATATTTGGTGGTCTTGGATAAAAATGGATGCTCCCAAAATGTAAAGGATTATTCAAGATTTCCGGTTGCCTACTTTTTTTCCTCCTAACTCCTTACAAAGCTCCTGGAATCAGCTAGAGAAGTCAAGGTTCACAATTTGACTACTCATTCCTTGCACTGAAAACCCGTTGTTGAAAAAACTATCCTTGAATGATCAAAACTTTCCTAAATCTTCCTAAAATTCTTCCAACACCTTCAAGGCTTTCAAATACCACCTTTGGATACTTAATACCTTTTCATAACCCTCCCAGAGGATGTACACAAGCTTGAAATGGCCAAAATTGGCCTTTCTAGGCTTGATGGAGAATTAGTCTTTTACTGCACTTAAATGAATGAATAATGGACATTGTTAAACATTATTGCAAACTTATACATGTTTGAAAAATGCATTAGGAATACCTTCAAGGACAAGGTGATCATGACACATGAGTCAAGGTTGGCCCAGAGAGGGATTCAAGAAGATTTGGGAGCAAGATTTCACATTGTGGCTTGGTTTTCATGGTTTAAGTTTTACATTTTTGGGTTAGTCAATTCACATGACAACATCTCCATATGAAGATCATCCTCTTACCCTTCCAGGATTCAAAATCCTCCTTGAATGGAATCAAATTTAGGATGCTCATACACTTCTTTCTCATATCCCTCTCATGAGAATATGTGACTTCTTGATCCTTCACACATGATGGTCTTAGATGCCTCAATAGCTTGACTAGCTCATTTTGATTTATTTCTCAAAGAGATTTGGACACAATGGTAGAGTCAAGATATGATGATCATCAATTCACTCCTTGAGCCTCACTTTTCACCTTTGAACATGATGATCTCTTCTTAATCTCATAATTCACCTCCCGCCTAAGATGTCACCTGAGTGGAAGCATGTTTATGATGTCTGGACACCCTCTTTCTCAATTTATCCTCATGGAGATAGGTTTCCTCCTCATGATAGAAGGATTGATCCCTGAATGAAACTTGGAGGAATGTTCGAGAATGAATTCCATGTTCTTGACCTCCATAATTGTACTGAAACACTACAAATTCCACCTCCCTGACTTGCAAGATGTGAGTTCATTACCAAGCATTGATTAAGTGTTTAGAAACACTCTCATAAAATATGCATTATTTGTGAGCCTGAGATGATTTCCACCATCACTCATGGTGATCTTCTCTTATCATGCTCCTAATGACCATTCCTTGATGATTTGAATCTCGATGAAGCTCTTGATGTTTCAGATATTTCACAAACCTCATGATTTTTATAATTGCACCCATTGTCCTCGTGATGTTTGAGATTCTTCACAGACCTCATGATGACCATTCCCTTGATTATTTGAATTGATAAAAACTTACATATGAGTATTTTGATGTATTATGTGTTATAAGAATTGGATCATGATTCCATATATTTGAACAATTATCACTACCTAGGGAGTTTTGAGGTTTGTACATTCTAAGTTTTGAGATATTAACACTCCTACAAATGTCAATAAACAATCCAAAAGGCCCCCAGGAAACCTAAACAATGACTATATTCAAGTTTCCCAAAATAGAAATTGATTGTAGATATTTAAACCCTATATTACAAGGTTTTGAGGATGTTGAAATCCAAAAAAATACCCATGTCTATGGCAAATTAGAATATGAAAAACTATCTTCTAAATCGTGAATGATGGAGCTATGAGACTAGTTCCATAAGGTGTAGAGTGATCCTAATTTATGATATTTCACTAAAATAAATTTAAATTATAACTAAAGTATAAAAATTAATAAAGGAAAAAATTATACTTTGGAACTTATAAGAAAATATATCCCTCCAAAAGGACATATACCACATATGGCAAATAGGGACATGTGTGAGTTATATTATGCACGCACATTTTAAGATTAGTAAAAATGTCTAATGAATTCATTCTTGTGCGCTTGTTTCAATGGTTTCTGGAGGATTAAAATGACCCTTCAAGTCCCCCATATTTATGTACTTTCCCCACTTGTGTGCTTTGCCTTTGGAGGGATAAGACATGACTCGAAAAGAAAATAAATGTATTTAGTCCTTTTCTTGAAGTCAAATGTAATTGAAATTTAACTTAGAAAGATATCTAAATGAAATGCGTATTTTGAAAATCTAAACCAAGGGCCAAAGTATGGATTGAAAGTTAAGAGAAAGGGATATAAATTTTTCCTACTTGAGACTTTTTGTTTAGGATATGACTGGAATAATATGAAGGATTTTCCATCGGTGAACTAGGGATTTGATGCATAGGTGTTGCTAAACTTTGGATTTAGGCATCTTGTCGCCCTAAGGGAAAGTTTATTAGGAGAGTTGCAATTTTCCCTCTAACCATTAATGCAAACCAAAGATAATCAGCCAATGCATATGATCACAAACCCAGTTTTTAACTTACCTTGAGTGACACATTGTTATAGGCATATTGACCCGTATGCCCTAGGTTCAAAAAAATTCCTTATTTGGTTCTTGCTTTGGTTCACTATGAAGGACAGTAGTGGAGGAGCTTGTGGAGGATGCTTTCATGGAGGATATGTAAAGGTATGTAACAATTCGGAGGTGGAGATTATTGTAATTTTACAACTGTTGAAAGTGTTATGTAACTATTTTTCCAGAAGCATGAGTGCCGAATGTAGGACACTTGCGCCCACTGTTCCTATCTACTCTGAGTGCGGGAAGAAGCACAGGTTGTGAGGAGTGCCCCAAATTATTTGAACACATGAGCCAAAGAATAATGGAAAGACAAGGTCATGTTTGGTACTTTTTTCTAACCATTTTTGTTCTTATCATGTTAGTCTGTGTTTGCAAGCCGAGGATTGGGAGGGTTAAAAGGTTCACCCAATGTTTTCCCCCACTCATTTGGGGGGGTGAGATGGATAAAAGAGAATAGACCGCAAATCGAGGAAGAAATTTTATCAGAGACCATATGTGCAAGCCTATAAGGAGAGATCTAATACCCGAAGGGGGAATAGGGAGCTATGAAGAGTAGTTTACCATGGCATAAAAAAATAATGGGAAAATGCTAGCATACAAGTGTTAGTGAAAAACAAGCAATACACACATAAATAGGAGAACTTGAGGGGAAAACAAAAATAAGGACACATCGAGTAGTTAGTTTTACGTGGGACATCTTCCTCACAACAGGATGTCACAAGATAATTGAAATTAAATGCTTGTGTAAATAAGGTAACAAGAAAACATAGGGCATCACTCGCAAAACAATGATCCAAGTGTACAAATAAATGAAGATAACCATGATTATAAGGATTTTGTAAGGAAAATGGAAGCCCACATGAAAAACCATTTGAATGTTAGGAATGGAGATAAATAGTATACAACAATGTAATATCTAAATATAAGAATGAAAATGTGTAATATTGTAATAATAGAACTTGGTAGTAAGTGAAAAAAATTTAGATACCCCCATGAGCCTCAATAGGATTGGTAATGGATAAGACTAAACAGGGGTATACATTTTTGTGGAAACAAGAACATGTGGATTCATTCCCTGACGGAAGATGCCATGTGAACTATGCATCTATGTATGAAGAAAATGATAAAGAATTTATATGAACTATAGTAACGATGATAAAAAAGGTACAACATAAAGTAATATAAGAAAGGAAGAATATATCAATCAAGATATAAGCTAATCTTTTAGATTTTTTATTGTAAAATATAAAAGAGAACCATAAAAGGGAGGAATAAGGATGAAGGTAGTTGTGTGTGTGCGAGAAGTAACAAAGGAGGTCCATATGAAGCACCTAGGAGAAAATAAGTATGAACCAAGAATAAGAGGTGTCATCGGGTGGTGTGGGGGAATTAGGATGCCCCCAAATGTAAATTCCCAAAAGGATATGTGAATCAAAAGAACTAGGAAAGGGCCCTTATCAATACGATGTAAAATAACAACACTTGTGGGTGAGCATAATAATGACTCGATGGTCACGGGAAGTGCATTATCCTAAGTATATGAAATACTTTTTATCGAGAATGTGGAAATGAGAGCGTGAAATATGTCTAGATGGAGCATGTGAAGCATGGGACCAATGTGAAAAGCTTCCCCCATGAGGTGGGATATGGGATTTGTAACACTCAAAATTACAAGAGCTGAAAAATGAGGATTTTTTTTGACACATAAACATAATAACAAATTATACAGCTGTAATTGTACAGTTTTATTTAATGAAATTCATTAATCAAATTTTACTCTTTTGATCTATCGGATAACATCCATGTAAGCCATGTGTGGCTGAGAAGGGTGTATCAAGATCTCCACGATCTCCCTTCATCACTACTTCGAGTGACAATGTTTACTAGCATTTTAGCTCAACCTTTTAAAGGTCATGGGAACTATGTGAAAGTCCTTGGGTCTACCATGAAGCTAGTTTCCCGACTTCGTATTCGGTATCCAACCATTGTCTACCTCATGTTTAGTATTTCAACTTCCCATGATCAAGTTAGACATTTTTTTTATTTAATTGGAGGACTAGGTGATTAGACAATGCACAACCATCAATGCATTACTTTGGCCAAAGTTATCCGCCATGCAGGTTACGGCTAAACTCAAGACAACACACTAGTCTTATGAGTTTTAAGTCTTCCGCCACCTCACAACTATCCCTTTCACAATTATCTAGATCTTTATAGTTTGTTTTTATTTATTTCCAATTAAACCTATCTTGCAAGAGTTTATATTGAGATAGATGCCAAAGGCCAACTAGGATCTTTATGAGATAAGTCTAATGAAATGTAACTATTTCATTCCACATTTACTTATCCCTTAATATGCCTAATGGATCTTTTCATCTATTTACCATCCCATTTAGGCGATGTTTGATTCTTTAACCTTAAATTTCTTTTACAATGATACTCTTCCATTCTCTATACAACAAGATTTACAATCTTATCATATTAATACCAAGTTTACCGAAAGGCTGAATTAAATATATATTAAAACATGTATATTTAATTATTCCTTCGATTAGCTATACGCCACTAAATAGCTTATTTAATTTAGAAATTAAAGACAATTGATTGTTACAATAATTGCCCAATTATCGGCTTCATACATTGATAACTATCAAATAAATGTATTCAACAATTTGTGAAAAGTAAGATTTCACAACTCAAGTATTCATCATTTACTCATATTGAGATATTATTACACACAAAGTAATCATCTCTTTATTAAAATCATATATTACATATGTCGTTAAGGTGAAATATATAACTAGTATAATAATTCTCACATAGTGAGGTTTGAATATTTACAATGGGTCCAAGATCCCAATAATTCAGCCAAAAATTCAAGGATATCATCCTTTCACTAATTGAAATCCAAGTATCTCATTTAGATCCATGTTATGATAAAACTTCACAAGACATGAGTTTCCGCACATCCGAATGTAACGGCTAATGGTCATGCAAGATTGGAGTAGTGGTATGATGTTACTTCAAAAGTGAAGCGGCATGAATATTAACTCTGTGTGTGTTTTTAATGCAATTGTGTGTGTGTGTGTGTGTGTGTGTGTGTGTGTGTGTGTGTGTGTGTGTGTGTTGTTTTATCAACAAGCACATGGTAATATAGCTAAAAATGTATTACTACCTAGTTTCTATAAAGATACAACTATGGATGCACACAAATAGAACAAACAATTTCTATTTCAACGATCATGTTTCCCTCTAATCACAAAGGTCAATACATCCATATTCTAGCTTCAATCAATAAGCATTTGACATTTAAAATTTCTACATAACTTTGTAAAAACAATATGATTAAGAAGAGTATTTTTTTCAATCAATGAGCATCTCTACAAATTAGCACAAATATCACCATATTTACATCACTTTAACATGTTCTATTTGGTAAACAAATATCCCAACCAACAATATAGCAGCACCATGGTTACATCATTTAAAAATACTCCTTTTAGTAAAAGAACAACTAATAATTTATTTCATAAGATATCATTATTTTAAACCCAATCATGCCTCCAATTACTCCTTGGTGCATCTTGGTCAAGTTGTCATGGCTTTCATGCCCTTACCAAGACAAGAAATTTATTTTTCATAGTCTTACAAGAATCCAAGTCATATTGCCAGGCTGGAAGCTACAGGCTAAATGCTATTTTTTTAATTATTCACACATAACATGACACCCTCATTTATACATGAACTGATTTAGTGGTCCATAATAATAAAATTTCTGGAAAATGCAGCCCCATGCAAGAGATTTGACACCCACAAATTATCATTCAAAATATCTCAATAAATTAAAAATCAGACCTGCATATAACAACCAAGAAGAAAAATATGAAAACCCAACTGGTTGCATACCCATATTGATTGGGTTACCCAAATCGATTCCTTTATGCAAATTGATTTATATACCCAAATTGATTCGTTTATAGAAAACAAACAACCAAATTTCGGTTTAACAAAATGAAAACCCACAAGCATAAATCAATTTTAAAAACACAAATTCACAAAAGCGTTTTCCTTCTTCCTATACAAGAAAACCCCAACTCTTTTCCTTTTTGGTATAATTTATTATAAAGCAGATGGAATCTTTAACCTTTCTTTTACTTTATTTTTGCTGATCAAAACTCAAAACCTCATCTGCATATTTTTCTAGGTTAGGTTAAATCCACACAAAGAAAACTAAAAAGAATACAGAATCCATCAATTTCCTTTTCATACTTCATCTCCAAACAATTAAATCAAAAGTTGTCCACAATTTCCTTGATTGCCATTAAAAACAGAATGTGTATTTCCTCATTTTTTTACAAATAATGCAGCAGAGAAAGGAGAAGATATTCATGCCTGAAGTAAACCCATAATCGACAACCTTCTACTCTTCCCGCTCCAACAAGTTGAATCCTTCTTTCCTCCAAAACTCATGCAGTATTCCGAAAGGGGTAAATAAAAATAAACAAAGGAAAAATAACAGAAAAATATAATGAAAGAACTATAGTTGGGTGGCATATTGAAGAATTTTTGGGCTTCCCAATGTTAGTACGTGTTTTAGTGCATGCCGCACACTTGTGCCATGTGAAGGTGTTTCACTTTATGAAACCCATAAATTTCAATAACTAAATAAAACTTTTGGCTTACATGCCAAATCCCTTATATATATATATATATATATATATATATATATATATACTAATTAATATTTCATACATTTTTTTTTACTTTAGTTGTTACCCAGCTTAATGGTTAAGTTAAAATTAACCTTCATAATACAAGTCCACATATTTCCAACAATATATTACCATAAAAATTAGTTGACTTTCTAGGTTTTATATAAAACATTCCAATACGAAAATCACCAATTCGGAAATAATAATTGGAATATTCTCATAAAGTTTGCTTGATATAGCATTGTCAAATTAAACAGAGACAATTATTCATCGTGGTCATGCAAAAGTCGAACAAAACAAAAGATGACCAAACCAATTAAAATAAAGTAACCAGAATACAAATAACCGAAAGATTCACTATCATTTATGAACCGTTTTACCTATGATTAAGGCCTAATCATGTTTTAGGAAGGATCATCAAGGTGGGTGTGGGGTTATTCATTCTGCGCAGTGTCATGCCCCGCAAAGATAAGTTGTGGATCATGATACTGACGAACCAAATGAATTTTATACCCAATGGTGATCTTGTCTAATCTTTTTAAACTTAACCGTAGTTAATTTAACTTACAAGAAATTTTGGGATGTTATATACTCCACCCCTTAGAATAATCATCGTCTCGATGATTTCAGGATAAATAGATAAACTAACCCACTATTCATTTGTTGCATAAATATATTTCAAATCAGCTTAGAATTTGTAGCAATATTATTTCAGCTGAATCATAAAGGTCACAATAACCCTCGTACATATAGAAAATCAGTCATATAATCTGTAGACATAATACATTACTGCCTAAATGATGATTTTTTGGGTTCATTAACAAAATCTTCAACAGTAACTATTAATCAAAAAGTATCTTAGTCCCAATATTCAGTTGTAGGCTTATCTACAAAATTTTCTTATCTACCACTTTTACAGAAAAACTAAATTTAGTACTTTAACAAAACATGTTCATAAAAATCAGTCAAACAGATGCGAGAAAAGTAGTCTGGATATCTTCCAGATTCTCCCAAGTGGCACTTTCTTCAGAATATTGGTCCCACTGGACCCTACATTGTGAAACCTCACGGTTTCTCAAGTGCAACTTCCAGGTTTCTAGTATCCTTATAGGATCAACCGCGATTACCCCTGGATCCAAAACCTACAATGAATCCCAATTAAGTACATGTGTTAAATCAGGTACATATTTCTTAAGCAAGGATACATGAAATACATTGTGCAACTTGGATAGAGCGGGAGGCAGTGCTAGCTTGTAGGCTACTGGTCCAATGACCTCTAGGACTTCAAATGGTCCTACAAACCTAGGAGATAGTTTGGCTGACTTGCTAAATGAAATGGAACTCTTTTTAGGTTTGACCCTAAGAAAAACTTTATCTCCCATGTTAAACTTTCTGTTAATTCTTTTTAAATTTGCATAACTTTTATGCCTATTTGTTGCTTCTTTCAATCTTTCTTAGATTAATTTAACCTATTTTGACATTTCGAAAGCATTTCTGGTCCAATCAGTACCATATCTTCAGGATTATCCCAACTTATAGGTGTTCTACACCTACGTCCATAGAAGGCCTCAAAATGAGCCACCCGAATGGAAGAATGATAAGTGTTATAATAGGCAAATTCAACCAAGGAAGATACTCTTCCCATTTGTATTGTTGATCCATGCAATACATTATTAGTAAATCTTCTAATACTTGATTTACTCTTTTGGTTGACCATCGATTTTTTGAATGGTAGGCAGAATTTATGTTCAATTTTGTCCCTAAGGCAACGTACAAAGTTTGCCAAAATCTAGAAGTTATCCTTGAGTCCCTGTCTGAAATTATTACTTCGGGAACTCCATGTAATCAAAAAAATTCTTGTACAAACCTTTTTGCCAGTATGGGTGAATTATTTGTTAAATTACATATTATAAAATGTGCCACTTTAGTTAACTTGTCTACAAGTATAACATCATGTTTATTTTGGGACATAGGTAGACTTTGGATAAAATCCATACTTATAACTTGCCACTTATATTCGGCACGTTGTGAGGATATAATAATCTCTCTGGATGCAAATGTTAGCGTTTACTTTGCGACATTCTAGGCATTGTGAGATGTAAAGAATCACATCATTTTTCATATTTTTCCGGACGTATTGCTTTTTGATGTACGCCATCATCTTTCTTTGTTACTCTGGATGTCCCGAAAATAGGGAGCATCATGAAATTATCTCATGAATTTATTTTTGAGTTCTTTAGCTTTTAGTACGTATATTCTGCTGTTATAACGTAGAATCCCCCTGCATTTCCACCTTGAAACCATCATACCTTTTGTCCCTTAGATCTTTTCTAGATTTGTTTTAATATGATTGTAGTAGGGATCATTGGTTAACTCATTTTTAACTTTATCTTTGAACACCGGAGCACTTATGAGTCTACCTTTTAACTCATTAAAGGCTTCTTCACACTTATTGTCCCAAACAAATTTCTTACCCTTCTTTTGCAAATAAGTGATAGGTCCTACTAACCTAGAGAAGTCCTTTATAAAATTTTGATAGTAGCCTACTAGACCCATAAAACTTCTCACTTCATGCACATCCTTTGGTGTTGGCCATTCCATGATGGCATTGATCTTGAAGGGTCCACTGAGATTCCTTCTTTACTTAATAAGTGGCCTAAGTATTGTACTTTGTATTGATAGAAATCACACTTAGATAATTTTCCATATAATTTATGTTTTCTGAGAATTCCCAGCACAATCCTTAAATGTTCATCATGTTCTTCCTCATTCTTGGATTATATTAATATATCATCAAGAAAGATAAGTAAAAATTGGTCTAAGTATTCCCTAAACACGTTGTTCATCAAGTTCATGAAAGCGGCAGGTGCATTTGTTAGACCAAAGGGAAAAACTGTAAACTTGTAATGCCCATACCTTGTTCTAAAAGTGGTTTTATGGATATCTTCATCCTTGATTCACAGTTGATGATAACCGGATCTAAGATCAATCTTGGAAAACACTTTTGTGCCCCCATTTGATCAAATAGATCATCGATTTAGGGCAGCGGGTACCGATTCTTCACTGTTACCTTGTTGAGCATTCGGTAATCAATACAAAGTCTGAGGGTCCCATCCTTCTTTTTTACGAAGATAACTAGTGCACCCCATGGTGATATACTTGGTCTAATCAGACCCAAGGACAAAAATCATGTAATTGAGCTTTCAACTCAACTAATTCAATTGTTTTCATTCTGTATGGTGCCTTGGAGATTGGTTCATTGCTGGTTTGACCTCTATTGTGAAGTCAAATTCACGCTTAGGTGGAAGTACGGGCAACTCATTTGGAAACACATCTCTAAATTCCCTTAGGATGGGAAATGCTTCAATTTCAGGCTCAATTTCTTGTCCCAAATTTTTTATTTTTATAGCATATAGATGGCAGCCTTTCCACTTTGCCTTTTTTAGCTGCATGGCAAAAATCTGCCTAGTGACAAACTCTCTTTTAACACCCTGAACACTTGTTGTTTTCTACTGATCATCGCAGCAAGTTACACTTTTCCCTAAGCAATCCAAGGTTGCATTATGTTGACTTAACCAATTTATACCTATGAAAACATCATAGGATCCAAGAGGTGCCACATATAGGTTTAATCTTGTCATGAACTTAGGTAATTCTAGTGGTGCCTCAAACAAACACTAATTCACTCTATGTACAACAGTATTTCGTGTTCCATGTACCCAGCGCTTATTTTGAGTTTATCAGTAACTTTATATGAAACAAAACATTCTGTTGAACCGGAATCAAATAAAATAGAAACCAAAAAGCTTACCTGAAGTTTCTATTGGAGTCGCTTGCTTTTCCACTTGCTTATTATGGACTGCAACATAAATTTTATGTTGTTGCCCCTCTTTATTTACTGCAGTAAATCCCTTCTGCTGATTATTCCATTGTCCTCTTTGTGGATAGTTGTTAGCGAAATGATCACCACCACACTTAAAACATCCTCCCAATGGTCCTTTTCTCTCAATCTTATTTTGGCTAAAACTTGTTCCTTGTTGCCCATTTTTATTATTATTCACAACAGTTCTACCCACTATTCCTCTTTTATTGATAGGCCTGAACTTGTTGTTTCCCTTTTTCCATGTTGGTTTACTTGCGGTTGATGTTTGGAAATTGCTATTTTTCCTTGTTTTCCTCTTTAGAGGCATAAATACTTCGCAACTTTAGTTCTTGCTTGATAGCTTTTTCAAACACTATTTCCATCGAGGTAGGTCCATGAACATCTACCTCACCACCAATACTAGGATTCAATCCCATTATAAATTTTCTCATTCTAAACTTCTCATCCTTTTGATACAAAGGAACATATTTCAGCAATCGAGTGAAACATTCCCAATATTCTGTAACTGAGTACTTTCCTTGAGTCAAATTTTGGAATTCTGCCATCTTTTGGTCAAAGTATAGCTGAGGTAGCCATCTTTGACGGAAGTAGGCCTTGAACTGCTCCCACGTGATCATACCAGAATCAATTCCTAGTTCCATTTTTCGGTTATCCCACCAGGAAGATGCTTCACGGGACAATTGGTAGGCTCCCCATACTGCTTTTGTCTCCTCTGAAAAGTCCCTAATCTCAAAATACTTTTCCATTTTAGAGAGCCAATTTTTAGCACCATCCCCAAGAGTTGTACCATCAAATTTAGGTGGGGATATTCTTTTAATGTCCCTTGCTAACTCAGCAGCCAGCCTTGCTTTCTTATTTTCCCTTTCATTCAGGTGCTCAGGTTGATCATCATATTGCTCATCACCCTGATTCTCATCCCTACGATCCTCATTCTCTTCACCACCCTGACCTTGTTGTTCTAAGGCAACAACTCGGTTTCAGGTGTCATTCAAAAGGTTGAGGATTTCTTCTAACTTAGTAGCCGTATTATCCGCACGTCATCAATATTTACCCCACTGTCACTTGCTATAATAGCTCTTGTTGCCAAACTAGCCATAGTTTGTTGCTTTATAAAGAGGATAATTTTATTAGAACGTGTGTCCCATTAATGTCTAAGTGTCTGAGCCTCTGACTCTGATACCAAAATGTAACACTTAAAATTACAAGAGCTGAAAAATGAGGATTTTTTTTAACACATAAACATAATAAAAATTATGCAGCTGCAATCGTACATATTTATTTAATCAAATTCATTAATCAATTTTTACTCTTTTTATCTATCCAATAACATCTATGTAATCCATATGCGATCATTGAGAAAGGTGTATCCAGATCTCCACAATCTCCCTTCGTCACTACTTTGAGTGACAATGCTTACTAGCATTTCGGCTCAACCTTTTAAAGGTCATGGGAACTATGTGAAATTCCTTGGGTCTACCACAAAGCTAGTTTCCCAACTTCGTATTCCAGTATCTGACCATTGTCTACCTCATGTTCATTATTTCAACTTCCCATGATCAGGTTACAGACATTTTTTCTTTATTTAATTGGAGGACTAGGTGATCAGACAATGCACAACCATCAATGCATTAATTTTTCCAAAGTTATCTACCGTGCAGGTTACGGCTAAACTCAAGACAACACACTAGTCTTATGAGTTTTAAGTCTTCCGCCACCTCACAACTATCCCTTTCACAGTTATCTAGATCTTTATAGTTTGTTTTTATTTATTTCCAATTAAACCTATCTTGCAAGAGTTTATATTGAGATAGATGCCAAAGGCCAACTAGGATCTTTATGAGATAAGTACATTCATTATGCTAAAATGTAATTATATCAGCATTCCACATGTATTTATCCCTTAATATGCCTAATGGGTCTTTTCATCTATTTACCATCCCATTTAGTCCATTTTTCCGATGTTTGATTCTTTAACCTTAAATTACCTTTTACAACGATACTCTTCCATTCTCTATACAACAAGATTTACAATCTTATCATATTAGTACCAAGTTTACTGAAAGGTCGAATTAAATATATATTAAAACACGTATATTTAATTATTCCTTCGATTAGCTACGCCACTAAATAGCTTATTTAATTTAGAAATTAAAGACAATTGATTGTTACAATAATTTCCCAATTATCGGCTTCATACATTGATAACTATCAAATAAATGTATTCAACAATTTGTGAAAAGTAAGATTTCACAACTCAAGTATTCATCATTTACTCATATTGAGATATTATTACACACAAAGTAATCATCTCTTTATTAAAATCATATATTACATATGTCGTTAAGGCGAAATATATAACCGGTATAATAATTCTCACATAGTGAGGTTTGAATATTTACAATGGGTCCAAGATCCCAATAATTCAGCCAAAAATTCAAGGATATCATCCTTTCACCAATTGAAATCCAAGTATCTCATTTAGATCCATGCTACGATAAAACTTCACAAGACATGAGTTTCTGCACATCCGAATGTAACGACTAATGGTCCTGCAAGACTGGAGTAGTGGTATGATGTCAATTCAAAATGAACTGGCATGAATATTAACTCCATTTTCTGATGCAATTAATTAATAAAATATGAAAGGATATATATGTTGTTTTATCAATAAACACATGGTAATACAGCTGAAAATGTATTACTACCTAGTTTCTATAAAGATACAACTATGGATGCACACAAATAGAATAACCAATTTCTATTTCAATGATCATGTTTCCCTCTAATCACAAAGGTCAATACATCCGTATTCCAGCTTCAATCAATAAGCATTTGACATTTAAAATTTCTACATAACTTCGTAAAAACAATATGATTAAGAAGAGTATTTTTTTAGTCAATGAGCAACTCTACAAATTAGCACAAATATCACCATATTTACATCACTTTAACATGTTCTATTTGGTAAACAAATATCCCAACCAACAATATAAAAGCACCATGGTTACATCATTTAAACATACTCTTTTTAGTAAAAGAACAACTAATAATTTCTTTCATAAGATATCATTATTTTAAACCCAATCATGCCTCCAATTACTCCTTGGTGCATCTTGGTCAAATTTTCCTGGCTTTCATGCCCTTACCAAGGCAAGCAATTTCTTTTCACGAGTCTTACAAGAATCCAAGTCATATTGCGGTGAAGTCACGAAGCTAAATGCCATTTTTTTAATAATTATTCACACATAATAAGACACCCTCATTTATACATGAACTGATTTAGTGGTCCATAATAATAAAATTTCTGGAAAATGCAGCCCCATGCAAGAGCTTTGACACCCATAGATTATCATTCAAAAGATCTCAATAAATTAAAAATCGGACTCGCATATAACAACCAAGAAGAAAAATACTAAACCCCAGTAGTTGCATACCCATATTGATTGGGTTACCCAAATTGATTTATATACCCAAATCGATTTGTTCATAGAAAACACACAACCAAATTTCGGTTTAACAAAATGAAAATCCACAAGCATAAATTGATTTTAAACACACAAATTCAAAAACATTTTCCTTCTTCTGTACGGGAAAAACCCAACTCTTTTCCTTTTGGGTATAATTTATTATAATCTAGTGATGGAATCTTTAACCTTTCTTTTACTTTATTTTTGTTGATCAAAACCCAAAACCCCATCTGCATAGTTTTTTGGGTTAGGTTAAATCCACACAAAAAAACTAAAAATAATATAGAATCCAGTAATTTCCTTTTCATACTTCATCTCTAAACAATTAAATCAAAAGCTGTCCACAATTTCCATGATTGCCATTAAAAACAGAATGTGTATTTCCTCATTTTTTTTTACAAATAATGCAGCAAAGAAAGGAGAAGATATTCATGCATAAAGTAAACTCGAGAATCGGGAACCTTCTATTCTTCCTGCTCCAACAAGTTGAATCCTTCTTTCCTCCAAAACTCACGCAGGTATTCCAGAAGGGGAGAATGAAAATAGATGAAGGAAAAATAACAAAAATATAATGAAAGAACTATAATTGGGCGACATATTGAAGAATTTTCAGGCTTCCCAATGTTGGTACGTGTTTTAGTGCATGCCGCACACTTGTGCCATGTGAAGGTGTTTCACTTTATGAAACCCATAAATTTCAATAACTAAATAAAACTTTTGGCTTACATGTCAAATCCCTCTAATATATATATATATATATATATATATATATATATATATATATATATATATATATATATATATATATATTACTTTAGTTGTTACCCAACTTAATGGTTAAGTTAAAATTAACCTTCATAATACAAGTCCACATATTTCCAACAATATATTACCATAAAAATTAGTTGACTTTCCAGGTTTATATAAAACATTCCAATACGAAAATCACCAAGTCCGTAAATAATAATTGCAATATTCTCATAAAGTTGGCTTGACATAGCATTGTCAAATTAAACAGAGATAATTATTCATTGTGGTCATGCACAAGTCAAACAAAACAAAAGACGACCAAAAAGATTAAAATAAAGTAATTGGAATACAAATAACCGAAAGATTCACTATCATTTATGAACCGTTTTACCAATGATTAAGGCCTAATCATGTTTTAGGAAGGATCATCAAGGTGGGTGCGAGGTTATTTGTTTCGCAGTGTCATGCCCCCATGCAATGAAGTGTGGGTCATGATACGATGAACCAAATGAATTTTACACCCAATGATGATCTCGTTTAATCCTGTTTAGAATTAACCGTAGTTAATTTAACTTACAAGAAATTTTGGGATGTTTTAGGATCTATAGATGTGATGAGGCCTATGAGTAGTAGCCATGTGTGAAGGAAACTGAAATGGATGTGTACAAGGTGCTACATGAGGAGCAAGGGATCCAGATACCATATGAGGTGTCAAGGATAAGGAACCATCATGAATAGGAGAAGATGCACTAAGAGTAGGAAAAACACTTAATTTAATATGTGTGTGTGTGTGTGTGTGACAATAATTAATATATTAAATTCTAAATAAAATCTTAAGTGACAATCACTTTTCCAATAAAATTTCATTATTATAGACATTGTATTTAATATAACTATTTAATTAATACTAGTTAGATGTTATTATATATTTTGAGCCCAATACAATGGTGTAATTAGATTGAGACAAATCTAGGGGAATTTTGAGGACAAGACAATGGAGTTATTAATCATTGTGTTATGCGACAAATTATATATGGACACCTTGATTTTGTGGCTACACTTAACATTAAGGATCTGATGATAATATAACTCACTTGTTTCTTGTAGTCTAGGTTTGTTTATGACTAGGTTAACTTATAATGAAGATTGAGCCAAATTTTATTTGCATGCAAAGGCATGTTTGAGTTGATTTTATAGTGATTATAACATAAAACAAATGATATTCAAATTTATGTGAAGAATGAAAATGTGAGAAACTTGCTATGTTATGATTTTTTATATTGGCTCTTCACTACATTGTCTTGTTAAGCCTTATTTCTCGTACACATCATCACTACAAGATTTTTAAGAGTTACTCACATTAAGTTCAGTATTATTACCGTCTTTGGGTGGTTTATGCCTATAGGTATGGCCTTCATCCGTGTAGCTTGATTGCAAAAGTGGTGAGAATGACATCCAAACGAGCACTAAAGTTTGTTCCAAAAGTATGTGAAGCGATAACGATTCAATATCTCCTCAGCTTGTTAATGTTTAGCTTAATATTATTTTTGTCATCCTAGTTGTTAAATGGTATGAAAATGATTCCAGTTTATTTCTTATTATGTGGATTATATCCCCTTGGAGGACTCTCTCTAGACCTGGATTAAGCACCATTTGGAGCCCCATGAGATCCATTTTTTTGGACTCACAAACCTCATTAAGGGTTTTTCATGCTTTGCTCAATGAAACCTCACAAACACAAGCTATGCTAGCCAATTTGAGTTTCTCATTCTTACAAAATACCCTTATGGGGTTTTCACCCTAGACTTGTGAGTTTAGAATCATTAAGAACATGCCTTTTAAATTCCCTTTTTGGATTGAGACATTTGACCTTTCGATTCCTCTCTAGTATTTTATACGAAATATTGTTAAAACTATTGGGTGTGTGCTAATGTTGACCTCATAAAATACTTGAAAGACACTATAAGCATACATGTCAATTATAAGTGATTTATGCAAAAATTCATATATATCAATATACCCAACACGTGCTTACACTATCAAACCCCAACCATAGGATCCATGATTATCTCGTCATGGCTCTCTCCAAGCCACCCACTAGATCTTCAACAACTTAAAAGTAAGCGGTGATAAAAAAATGGCTAGACCATTGTGGCTAACAAAAAAACATGAATTAAAAAGAAACCTAAAGCGTCCACCATAGTTTCAACAACAAACCTCAACCAAACAAGAAAAAAACATTCTCCCTGCTCCAATGTTAGTTTCTTTTCTCCAAAACTGCATGTCGTTTCTCAAAATAACTCTATATAAATTGTTGTTTTTAGGTTGGGACCTCGAAAATGATTGTTCCATTCTCTTAGTTCCCATGTAGTCCACCTCATGGTGGAGTCACCTAAGGGATAGTATGTGACTAAATTCCACTCCATTTCCATTGAATATTATATCTTTCCAAACCATATCACACTTTTAACTAATAATTTTGTTGCTCTAGACTTTGGAACAAGGCTTAAAAATAAACAAGGGGGACTTCATATGGAAGAGATTCTTACATGATTTTTTTCTCCTAGGATGTAAAAGGTCTCATAAAGTTCTCATGGAAATTCTTTGATTGCTATGCATGTCAATAGACAAGAAATTTATTTTTGTTTGTTTGCAAGAATTTAAGGTTTTAGGACTTTTACTTCAGATTTCCTTGACATGTATCTTATTAGATGCCACACACTTTTACGTTAGTCATGAAGATGACCGCAAAGATGATAAGTATTTTAATTTCCCTAAAATTGACATCCTTGATGTTATCATTAGGTGAAATCCATCAAATCAATGTATCTAGGTCATTCTTGACATTAATAGACACTCCTATGGCATCATTAATGTTTATGCCCCTAATGATGGCTTGAAAATATTTGCATTATAATGATGGTTAGTTGATAATTTGTCATTAGCTTATTAGTTTATCTTAAATGATTTTAATATGATTGAGAGTTCTTAGGACAAAAAGAGTGCTCTATTAATGTGATGGTATGTGCGAGAACAAAAGGCACAATTTTTTTTAAAAATTATTTGGCATTGTTAGATCCTATCTCCTTGTGGCAGGAATTTACTTCTCGACCGGTCAAAATTTTGGGTTGGGATAGATATCATTGTCAAAAGACTTGGACGGATATCACTGTCAAAAGACTTGATCAAGTTATGCTTTCTAAGGAACACATGTTTGGTATAATACACAATCATACTCACCACTCTTAATAATTATTCTCCCATTTTGACATGGTATCTTATGTTATTCAGTGCTAATGTTTTAGCCCCACACCATTAGAGTTATTGTAGAGTGATTCCATCTTGAGGAAGACTATTATTGGAAATGTTTTTTGATGAAAAGTATCTTATATTATATTAAATGCAATATGATACAAGATATTTCTCAACAAAAGCGGGTGGTATGAGAGCGTGCCCCAAAACCAAGAACAAACTAGACCATTCCTAGGAGAACAACGAAAAACACTAGGCAACGCCTATGAATACATAAAAATAGAAGAAACAAACTCAAGCCGCCGCAACAAAGATCCTAGAAGAAGGAGGATCATGGTCATCAAGACAACCTTGACCAGGGAGGTCCTTGCCAAGTGTCCTGGAATGTCCCAACCCAAACCAGGGGGTCCTACTCTTCATTGTTAGCTGCCACCCACGTGGGAGAAATGTAAGAGGAATTTGAGGGAACTTGTCCGAAGGTGGTGGGGGTGGAGGTGGAAGGTTCCAGCCATTGTGGGTACGGGGCTCAAGAGAAACCGGTGAGCCCCATCAAGATGAAAATAAGCGGGGAGCCCGGCCTTGTTAATGAAGCGCGAGGAGGCACTCCTCTGCGATTGCTGCACAAAAAGTGGTGAGCATGGTTGAATGAACACTTTGTTGAGAGTAGCTTTGATGACATCCACAATGATGACCTCCATGCAGAGGAGAATCTTTGAGAAGGAAAAGGTAGTTCCTAAGCAACATTACACGAGGCATCATCCTAATTTTCGCAGAAGAGTGTAATTGTTCCACCTCTAAGGAAATGGATAATCTGTAGAAGCATATTAGAGATAACCATATATTTGTTATACGCTGAATTTTTATATCAAATTCGGAATTATCAAAGAAAAAAGTAGTTTTTCTTTCCATATCCAAAAAAATTTCCCCTTTGAAAACATGCCAAATCTAGGCGAACAGATGCAGAATTATGGGGCTATCTCTTAAAATAATGTGTTGCCAAGTAAAAAAACTCAGAGTCTAAGAGAGAATAAAAAGAATGAATCCAGTTCAAGCACATTGTGCTTTGGGAAGAACCGGAAGAGATGCATCAATGTTCCCAAGTGGCCACAAAATAGACACTTGGGAGTCGAAACCCCAATTTGAACCAAGAAGGAACCAATTGGAAGACCTTGGTGTAGAATACACCATAGAAAATGTGTAATTTTTGGTTCCACATAGAAGGACCAAACAATGTTAAATCTCCCTCTCCAACTGACGGGGAAGAATGCACCCGGGCACCGAGTGTTGCATTTTTCAACCATGGGAAAATTTGAGGAGAGCCAATAGTAACCTTCTTGGTGATTAATTAGGAAACAGGGTGTCATACCACTTCCAGTCTGTCCACCAAGGGAAGGAGGGATGAAATAAAAAAATATTCAATATATGATTGGGGGTGAGTTGATGATTTCAGTAATGCTAGCACAATATTGGGTGGCAAGATGAAACTGAGATTTAAGCTCAGGGCAAGGATACTAGGATTGAGAGTGTTTGCAGAACAAATCTTGGGTGGAACAAATTCTGCACTTGAAAAGCTTGAGCACAAGAATTCCATGGACTTCTTCAAGGCACGATCTTGAGCTTGAATGACAAGCGACCACCACAGAGATTGATGATTGATGGAAAGCCCATTACGGAAGCCATTTCCTTTCCATTGTAACCATGGTTTAATGCATTCCCATGCTTTCTAGATACTTTTGAGCATGAAAGTGCCAACAATTTTGATATGAACATGAGAAATGAGAATATTGACAAACCCAAAACCTTTCCGGGAGGTACGGTCGTAGGGCTAGCCCTCCTCGATGCCATGGTGTAGAAGCACTTTCCACGGTTTAGGCCCTCAATGCATCGAATTATCCATTTTTGTGCATGAGTGTCTACCCTTGTCTTTGAATGGCAATAAGGCCCAACCCACTAAACTCTCGGGAAGGACACAAATCTCCCATGCAACTTTGTGAAAGCCTTTACCAGTGGAGGTATTAACCCAAAGAAAGGCTTTGAGGAGCTTCTCCGATTTTGAATAAAATCTTAAAATGAACGATAACGGATCGTACCAAGCCAAGAACACAAATGCTAATCAAACACCACAATTAATAAAATAAAAGTAATTCACCAAAATAACTTTACATAAACCTTTGCAAATAAATGAGCAACAATATCATATATTATTATGGAACTCAATGAAATGCAATGAGAATGGGCCTTGCTTATACGAGGCAAGGAATAACAATTTAACAACCAGTCAAGGTCGTAGATCAAACCATAAATCAAGGAAATAACTAGTCATCAAAGAACTAGTCAAGACCATAGATTTAGGAGAGAACTAGACATCAAGGATCTAGTCAATACCATAGATCAAGGAAAGAACTATACCTAACAACTAGATAATTTCTCCTAATATATAAATAAAATAAAATAAATATCCATAGACAAGTGGATGAGGATAAATACAATAAAGGTAAATACAAGTATCTAGGTGAACATGAGTTAAGGTAAATACTACTCTAACACCCCCTCAAGTGAAGCTAGGGGACAAAATAGAAGTGGCATGTCCAAAGTATGAGTCCTAGAAACTAGGCTTGATGAGGTACTCATGTATAATAAGCGAGAAAAAGGGACAACACAAGGTACCCAAAACCAGTAACAACAAAGTAAAGAGAGTAAAAAACCGCTACTGAGGCATCCCAAGAAGCTCGGATCAGAAAAATCATACAATGTGGAAGAAATTTGGTGTGTACTATGATCAAGACCATAGATTTAAGAGATAACTAGACATCAAGGATCTAGTCAATACCATAGATCAAGGAAAGAACTTGTCATTAATACCATAAATCAAGGAAAGAACTAGTCAATACCATATATAAAGGAAATAACTATACCTAACAACTAGATAATATCTCCTAATATCTAAATAATATAAAAGAAATATCCACACACAAGTGGGTGAGGATAAATATAATAAAGGTAAATAAATTATCTAGGTGAACATGAGTTAAGGTAAATACCTACTCTAACACCCCCAAGTGAAACTAGGGGCCAAAATAGAAGTGGCATGTCCACGTGTATGAGTCCTGAAACTAGGCCTAATGAGGTACTCATGTATAATAAGCGGGAAAAATGACAACACAAGGTACCCAAAACCAAGTAACAACAAAGTAAAGAGAGTAAAAACCCGTTGCAAGGCATCCCAAGAAGCTCGGATAAAAAAACTCATATAATGTTGAAGAAGTTTGGTGTGTACTTTGATCGATACCATAGATTTATGAGAGAAATAAACATCAAGGATCTAGTCAATACCATAAATCAAGGAAAGAACTAGTCAATACCATAGATCAAGGAAAGAACTATACCTAACAACTAGATAATATCTCCTAATATCTAAATAAGATAAAAGAAATATCCATACACATAAGTGGGTGAGGATAAATACAATAAAGGTAAATAAAGTACCTAGGTGAACATGAGCTAAGGTAAATACCTACCCTAACACCCCCCCTCAAGTGAAGCTAGGGGAAAAAATAGAAGTGGCATGTCCACAGTATGAGTCCCGACAACTAGGCCTGATGAGGTACTCATGTACAATAACTGGGAAAAAAGGACAACACAAGTTACCCAAAACTAGTAACGACAAAGTAAAGAGAGTAAAAACTTGCAAGGCATCCCAAAATCTTGGCTCAAAAAAACTTGTACAATGTTGAAGAAGTTTGGTGTGCATTGTGGTCTCGAATCCACTTTGCTCGATCAAAAACTCAAAAAAACCTTATCTTGGGCTTCACCGAGAATAGCTTCATATAAGGATATTGTCAGCGAGTGATGTCGAAAGTGCAAAAAAATACCAAACATAATTCGATCAATGCTGCAAATAGGTGTGCCACGATTCAAGAATGATAACCAAAGAAATAAGGCGGGGACACAAACTCTAGAGTGTCATGATCCAAGAAAAGCCAAGGTAACAAGGCAAGGACATGAAACCCGAAGAAGCGGGATCAACACCACACCCTCCCATCTTCTTTGAATGGGTAGAATGGCGCTTCAAATCTATATGAGTTTCCCAAAATCAACTACTCAAACACTGACAAAATAACACTAGACTTCACCAGAATAGATCCCCCACAAGAGATATTGTCAACATGCCAAAAGTGTCGAAAATACACATACAAAATATCTCAACAAAAAAGAGATACACTACACCTGCTAAAGAAAAATGCTTAAAATAAGAATAATTACAATGCAGAAGGTATATAAAGTGGAGCAAGAGGCCAAATGGTGGAGGAGCCACGCCTATAGAGTCCTCTCAATGAATTCCTATGTCTCCGCCACGAGTGATCAGATATCCACCCCAAATCAACACAGATGGATGAAGAAGATGCCTGCATATGACTTAGTGTAAAATGCATAATGGGTGCATGCAAAGGAACATCAGAATGTGTGTCAGGTTGATCATGTCTGACAGCTGAAATCTTAGGTTTCTCAAGCCTGAGTGAAGGTACATAACTCATTTATTTCTCATGATCCTCAAAAAGAGTTGAGCGAACAAAAATAGGAGCTCTGTCAATGTGTGATCCCAATAAAGTATCTTCTTGAAAACTAATGTCATGGTGAGAATTCCACTTAACATGTGGAATATGAGAAACAATACCCTGTGAATGTCTGCCAATACCTCTGCCAGTAAAACCCATAGAACGGAGCATGCGAGAATTGAATGCAGTGGTATGCTTCTCAAAAGAGCCATACATATGATCAGAGGTAGGAAACATAACATGTGTTACTATAATAGGCACAAATTTGGAAGAGCATGTAGTAACAAGCCTCATAGGCTTAGGAGCATCAAGAGTTGGAACAAACTCAAAGAATGACATATCAATGTCAATTGGTACAAGAGCAACAACAATAAGTGGACTAGAAGCATGGGTATGGCTTTCCACAATATGATACCGATGATGTAGGCTAGCAAGTTTTTGTTGCAGGGAGTGTATTAGTGTATCCTTATTGTGAATGAGTGATTGTAGAAGAGAATTTCACTTCTTGAGCGATCTATTTTCTTCCACAAATTTTACAATATCCTCTTGAAGTCCACACACTTCAAATAAAATCATATCATTCTCAGAATCCATGATAGATACAAGAATGCAACTCCTAAAATTTTAGGACGTCGGGCTCAGCCGAAATTGCGTCCACAATTGACTCCATATTTGGCACTTTATAATGAGTGTGTGTTACAATATGACACTTTATAATTATAGTTCAATTCTCAAAATAAATATTTCCAATGGAAAGAGCATGAAAAATAAGCACTTTTGCAAAAAACAGCACTCAAAACCGAGTTACCGATCAAAAGATACAAGATTTTCAATATTATGCTTTCTGCTATTTATTTTAGTTGCCACTAAAACAAAATAAAATGAAAGGGGTTGGACTTAAGCACCTACTAGTAGGAATCACAAGATTAAGCCCTCATACGACCATACCATATGACCAAGGGCTAAGGATTTTAATGGGTGTGATCGATAAGATGAAAGTAATTTGCCGAATAACTTTACATAAACCTTTGCAAACAAATGAGCAGCAATATCATATATTATTATGGAACTCAATGAAATACAATGAGAATGGGCCTTGCTTATATAGGCAAGGAATAACAATATAAGAACTAGTCAAGGTCATAGATCAAGCCATAAATCAAGGAAATAACTAGTCATCAAAGAACTAGTCAAGACCATAGATTTAGGAGAGAACTAGACATCAAGGATCTAATCAATACCATAGATCAAGGAAAGAACTATACCTAACAACTAGATAATATCTCCTAATATCTAAATAAGATAAAAGAAATATCCACACACATAAGTGGGTGAGAATAAATATAATAAAGGTAAATAAAGTACCTAGGTGAACATGAGCTAAAAGTAAATACCTACTCTAACAAAGCTTTGGAAGGTATCCTTAAAAATATTTTAGGGAATGGATATCTCACAAACTCTTATTTCTCCTTTCTTTTCTTCTTTATTTTCTTCCTTTTGTTTTTCATTTCTTTTCCATGTAAAATCGAAGGAATTTGAATTTTTAGTATATTCTAGGAAAAGTCAAAAACATATATTGTTGGCATGCATATTGAGTTTGGAATGGCCCTGTTGAGATTATTCCTTAATTAAAAAACTGTAACCCAAGATATGCATTGATATAAGAAATAATAGTACTAGACCAATGAATTGATTCATTGATAGGTATGGTAATGGTCCCATGGAGGGTGGGCTCCATAAATATTTTAGTGGGTACTACTAAGAAAATTTAAGAGCATTTTAACATTTTTAATGTCCCATGTTTTTAATTAGTTTCCTCAAAATTCCCATTGAGATATTATAGGATCCCATTAGATTTTTATGGTTATTTGCAGGTAAATAAAATCATATTTTCCTCTAAAATCACCAAAAATAATGGCAGAATGCATATTATGTTCCACATGGACAAAAATCATCCTAAAGCGTAGGAGGAAGCTCGAGTGCCCCCTCCGGCCACCTCTTAAATTCGGGGAAAAAAAAATAGAGCTCCTATTTTTTTACAAATAGTTTCTATTATTTCTTGTAGCTTGCTTTAAAAATAATCATAGGACCTTCACTATAAAAACTAGGAGTTGCAGCCCCTCCACGGAACCATGCTATGGAGAGAAGAAATATGAGGAATATAACATTGTAAATTGTTATTGTGAAAATACGCATTCTAGAGACCTTTGAGATGAAACAAATCCATTAATATATTTCGTAAAAGATAGAAAATATTAATATTCAATAAGTTCCATATCCAAGTTGTAATATATTTTGGGATGACCATAAATTCCAGGAATGTTCCCTCTCTCGATTGATGTGTTGCTGACCTCATGGGACGAGAAATGGTTGAGAATATGCTCAAAATGGGTTTTGTTGAAACAATCCGCATCTCTCATGAATAAAATGTATGGAAAAAATTTATGGGAAAAGTGCACCTTTGGCGGTTGGGAGAAAAAAAATGCTTTTTGACTACGGCAAAAAATTGGATTCGGCTCTTCTAGCGTTTCCCCCTTCTAACTGTCATACCATGGCCTTTTCGAGCTTTGCAATAATTTATTGCTTTAGTCTCTCATATGGTTTCTCACCCTCTGGGCATCCCCTATAGTATGACCTCACCATATTCAAACTCGGTTGTTTCAATTGTGGCAGGAGATAGTGGAGCGAGCAATGGCATCATCACAAAGTACCCTAGGAAGTTCATCCTGAAGGTTTTTCACTAGGAAATCTCTCTCCTCTTAATGTAGTTCTATCCATTCCTAAATTTAATGTTGTTTATCAATGGTTAGAATAGTTTTTCCTCATTGGGTATTACGTGGGTCGAATCCCCTTTGAGAGCATACTCAAATCCTAGGCTAACACAGTTTGGACCCCTCATAGGGTCTGCCTGGATAGAGTTCAAAACATGACCAAGGGTTTCTTTCTTTTTCGTTTCTCGACTCGCTTAATACACCCAATATTTTGGCTAACCAAGCCATTTGGTGTGTCTCGTAACTCGTTTCTTGTGTGAACACCTTGGCATAAGGACTTTGTGGTATTTGAATATACCATTCTTAAAGTGCCTGTTTGGATTGAATTTCCTAGTCTTCCTCTGCCATGGCTACATTTTTTGCCACAAATTATCGCTTCTCTTAGGCGGGTAGTATGCCTGGAAGCCGATAAGTTTTACCATGCTTGTCCTCAAAAGCAAGTATGTGTGTAGATTGATCTCTTGTGAGATCTCAAAGAATTTGTGGATATTCAAATGGGCGATAAACACTACTTCCAGCAGGTCATGTATATCAATCTACCCAACACTTGCTTCTGTTGTCAAGCATCTGATCACAAGATCGAGAGATTTTCCGCTTTGTCCTCGTAACCACCACTGTAGCCAAAACAAATCCCAAGCTAGTCAAACCCCAACATGAGGAAGGTTGGAAAATTTTCGGGGCCGCGAAACAAGAACAAAGCCCAGCAATCTAAATCCTCTAGCTCCCATGGCCATTGAGAACCAAGCTGTTAAGGAACATTTTCTCAATACTCCGGTTAAGGAGCCTATAAGCTGTTGCTAAGGAACCAACTACTGCTGCTTAAGGAACCATTTGTTATTTTCATCTCAGCTACCCCATTACCAAATTATTCCAACATGCCACTTGCGGTGTCGGTTCTCATGGACCAGACAAAGTATGTTTCTCATGTCCCCATCCCACATTCAGTTCCATTGTTACCAAACAAATCACAAGGGCCTTCCAAAGAACCCCGAAGTCCATCTCGCATCTCTTAGGACCATAGCCCAACATGCAGTGTGGATTCCACCAAAGCGGAATACAACATTGAGTACGTCAAACAGAAAAAAATTGATCTACAGGATTTTTTGCAGCATAATGTTGTTTGTTTCTTGCACAATCAATATGATGCCCTTAATGGCTTGGAGGATGGGGATATGGCTCTTGACCAACGTTTCCCATGAATTGTTTATCTTGGAATGTTAGGGGTCTCACAGACTCCTGTCGTAAGTATGTGGTGCGTGAAACTCGACAACGATGTGTAAATATGGATGTTTTGTTTTTGCAGGAAGTTAAAATTACAGGTTTTCAGTTGCAGATGGTATGTAAATCCATCTGGCCTAACAACTTGGCTTTCTGTAGCAATCATGAAGTAGGGCATGGGGGATTAATTTCACTTTTTTCTCCTAAATGGTGGCCCTTATTAATTGACCATGGAATCAACCCCACCAACCGTGTCATATGGGTCCTCTTTAATATTGACGCCGCCATTTTGGGCTCACTAATATTTATGCCTCGAATGATGTGACCGAAAGGGCCGATCTATGGCGGTGGATAGCCAAATCAATTCTCAATGCCTACTAGGTAATAAGTGGAGATTTTAATATGGTTGAATCCCAAAATGATAAAGGTGGCCACCTACCTATGAGGTAGACACGGGGGAAAGGGAAGCGTGGTACTTCATGCGAAATAAACTTGGATTCTTTTATCCTACCACATCTCACTTTCACACCTCTACAGCTTGGTACATGTGGTCCAATCTTCGTGGAGGGACATATCACATCCTTAAACGACTTGACAGGGCCATGTTGTCACTCAAAAGTTTTTGAGTTTGATAACATTTATTCCATGCCAATGGAGGTTATGCCTGAATTTTTCCTTTTGGACCACTCTCTATACAATTTCGTATATGTTGGCATGATGCGCGCCCATTTTGTCATAAAGGCCAATTATTTCTTAATATTTCCTCGATGCAACATGGCCCCACTATCAATCATATCAAGCATATTTGGTATTTAACTCCACAACCTAGTCACTGTTAGCGATTTCATCCACCTATGCAAACCAGCTAGTTATAATGGTGGGAAGATGCACTGACCCGGACTACCATATTTCTTAGAATCTACGGCCACTAGCTAGAAAAAATTTGGCGCCGCTCATACATCGCTAACACCTCAGCTCTCGGCCAGGAAATGATGGCGCTTCAAGGCAATCCCTTCTCTGATGCTCTACAACTGCAAGTTGCAACATTCCAACATCAAATCCAAATTGCAGACAACTATAATGCCGAGGCACTCAAATCCGATTTCGAATGCATTGGATCAAGATTGGAGATCAGGTCTTGAAATAATTCTTTCTTTCTCTTCAAGCTAGAAATCCTTCTCAATAGATCCAAGCTATCACAAACAACGGAGCTCAAACTACTAACTTGCAACTTATGCTTCAAGCCTTTATGCGCCATTACAAGAACATATTTTAAGCTCAACCACCCTCTCGTAGCTCGTCGAGCCGCTCTTAGCCAATGTTTGGGGGTTGTGCCACGCAAGCTTTTAGAGGCTCAGAAGGTGATCTGCGAAATAATGCTCACCATTGACAACCTCCATGAAGCCACTATGCAAATGGCTAATGATAAAGTGTCAAGTTGCAATGGATTCCCTTGTGAATTATATAAAGCTCTTTGGGATTCTATCGGGAAAGACCTTCTTCAGATCTATCTTGAAGGGTTTCAAAACCAATCCCTAGGGCCACGCATTAATAAGGGAAACATTAAATTTATCCCTAAGCAAGGAGATCTCGAGAAAATCACTTGTTGGTGGCCAATTACACTATTGAATGTCTCCTATAAAATCATTTCCAAAGCGTTAGCTCTGCGATTACACAATCTTCTTCCTGTTATTATTCAGCCAGAGCAAACAAGCTTCATATAGGGGCATTTCATCCTAGATAACATCATCGCGGTTTGGGAAGGCATGGAATGGGCTCATAGATCTCATTAGGATGTCATGTTTATCAAGATTGACTTTAAGAAGGCTTATGATCGGATTGAATGGCCTTTCATTCTTGCCATGCTTTAGTCCCTTGGCTTTGGATCCATTTTTATTCAATCCATCAATATGCTCTTTGTAGATGCATCTTCTCAAATTTCTATCAATGGCCTTAGCTCGAAGCCCTTTGGAATTTTCTGGTCTATCAGATAAGGTTGTCCTCTTGCCCTTGAAATTTATGTGATGGTGGCCAAAGGCTTTAGTTATCTCTTAGCCCATGCCAAAGCACAAGGTTTTGTTCGTGGAATCTCATTGCCTGATGAGCCCAATTCTCAGCTCCTCAATGGGAATTTTACAGATGATTCCATCCTTACGCTTAGCGATGATGAAAACAACATTTGTAATGCTATGCAATGCTTGGAAACTTTTTGCCTACCTTCTGGCTCTTCCATTCAATGGCAAAAAACTCAATGTTCTTGTGATCTTTCCTTCTGCACTGATTGGCTTGCCACATTTGACTAGAAAATTCTGCAGCATGGTGAGATTTTTGAATTTCTAAGTATTCCTTTTGCTTTTCAAGCCTCCCTGGCTAATCTATGGCATTATGTGATTCAAGGGGTGGTGAAAAAATTGGAATATTGGCTTACTAGGCCTTTGTCTCTGGCTGGAAAATTCCAATTTTTCTCTAAAGTTCTTACTGCTACCCATGTCTACTACTCGTCTTGGTGGGTTCCTTCCAAGGCCTCCATTCAAAATCTTGAAAAGCTACTCAAATATTTCCTATGGGCTAATGCCTCTACTAGGAAAGTTTTCATCGAGTAACATGGGATATATGTTGTCTCCTCACATTCGGAGGCCTCGAGCTTATTCACAATCGGTGCAAGGAAAGTTCTGTGCTAGGTGGATTATCAAAAGCATCACTGGCCAAGAAGCTTGGAAAGTTCTCATATGACATGGCATTACGGAAGGCTCTCCTTATGGTCACCTTGCATGGAAAGGATTAGGGTTTGTCAATTTTATAATCACTCATGTGCATGTCAAAATTGTTGGCACTTTTGTGCTTAAAAGTATCTAGAAAGCATGGGAATGTGTCAAACCCTAGATATTATGGAAAGGGGATGGCTTTCGTAATGGTTTATCTCTTAACCAACAATCTCTCTGGTGGTCACCGATTTTTAATCCAAAGCTCAATGCTAAGAAAAATCACGAGAATCTCCGCGCTCAAATTCTTCAAGCATGTAATTCACACCATCGAGGACTTCTTCTACAAGAACACACCATCCTAGTTATCTTGGCTGAATTTTAAAGCTATGTTTTGGCTTTCCAACCAAGATCACAATACATTAATATTTTGATCAATTCAGGTTCCTGATCACATGTTGCATAAGATTTTTGTGCATTCCTCTTGCCTTGGTGGGATGATGGAAGTTGTATGCTGATACTCCATTATGTAACTACAAAGCCAACAAAGGCTATCGATGGCTCTCGCCCCATTTTCCCATGGTGGACAAACTTAATACTCATTGGGGAATTCACGCCACTCTGCCTACGAGGTAAACGATTTGAGACTATTTGGACTATATGTGTGGAGCCCAAAATTGCTCATTTTCTTTGGTTTATTCTACACCAAGGCATTCCTATCGGGGCCCATCTTGTTCAAATTAGGATTCCAACTCTCAAATGCCCCTTCTGTGGGCATTTGGAAATGATTTTGCATGTTTTCTAGTTCTGTCCCAAAGCTCAAATTATCTTTAATTGGATCCATACTTTTTTCTTTCCCTCATGGCCCCACTGTTTCACTTGACAACATATCCTCTTGGGAGACAATCCCAAACTTCTGCCTATGTTCACCCAGATTTGGTATGTTTTCAAAGGGGAGATTTTATTTTGGATATGGAAAGAAATAAATGTTTTTTTCTTTGCTAATTCTATAGTTGATCAATCTTTCTTGATTTATAATAAATCTATGGTGATCTCCAATGTACTTCTGTAGATTCAAGTTCAAGCAAACAAGGTGGCATTGGAGGTGGACCACCTCTAGACTCGATGTGACACTAGGGAAACCCCATGCAATGTTTCCTAAGTGCCTCCGTCTCCCACCAGTGCTCCTCGCCTTTATCCCGTGGAGGCTAACGTAGCCAATCCCAGTGCCATGCTTTCAGCCGCACTTTGCCACTCTCAAGACTAAGTCATTGGCATAGTCATTCGCCTGTGTGCCTTCATGGTCAAGGATCACGCCACACTCCTTGGCTCACCGGTAGGGTTAGGGATTTCCACCTCGGTAGCATGGGTGGGGGTCTCCGCATTCATCGACTCACCAACAGTGGCAGGGCTCTCCTTTTGTCACTACTTCACACCATGTCTCTTGGCAACCACCACCACCCTTGGAATCATCCTGGAAGACTCCCTCACCTCAACCTCGTCATTCCCACACATGGGGAAGCAGACCCGTAGGAAGAAATTTCTACTAGTTGGGATATTTTAGACACTGGAAAAGATCTGCCTAGTTCGGGGTGGCCAGATGATCAAGATCTGCCTGCCTTGGGCATGTTTGCGATTCTTTACTTGATTTTTCCTTTGTTTTTTCGGGAGAGCGATGTTTTTGTTTTGTTTTACTTTCCTAGGCTCAGCCTAGTTTGTTTGTGGTTTTGGGCGTGTTCTCATGCCACCGCTTTTTGTTGAAATCTATCTTGTATCTTATTGCATTAATATAATATAAGGTCTTTTCATCAAAAAATATGTGCTGGAAACAATCTTCACATTTCTAGCATCCATCAAGACATTGTGCTCTTCAATCATAGTCTCGTCACTTTACATTTGGTTTGAGGAGGAATTTGACTCAAAGTTTTACATAGACAATTCTTCCTCACTATATCTCTTCTATACTACCAAGGATATTGTGCACTCCATCACCATACCTTCCCTATGCTATCGGGTGGCTTGGTGATGGAATGGAAAAATCATTTGCACCTTCTCCTTCCTCCGCCATTTCGAAAAATAGGTGGTAGGGATTGTGAAGTGAGCCAATTGTGCATTGGTTAAAGAATTTCAGAGTCTCTACTTATATTTAATGGAGACCTTTTCATTCTTGTTTACAATGTGTGAGGATCATACTCAAACACAATATTAAGGTTGTGGAAAGGCATGCTTCTAGGGGTACTTAAATCCATGCTCCTCTGTATTTTCTCGAGGTCGAGAGATTGTGCCTTTAATAACTATTCAAATATTTGTAGTATGCGGTTGGGGCCAATTAAAAGCTAGTGACATTATTTTATTGCATTTGGTAATTTTTATTGCTTGGATTTTTCCTAATTTAACACCTTACAAATTCAACACAAGGGTTTCAAAGACATCGGATACACTTCTACATAAAAGTGTAAATAACTTCACTTTTATGTCAATTTCAAGTTGTTTATATTTATTGTTTATTTTTTATTTTTTTCCCTAATGTGGCATTGCCATGACACAATTGTGGTACAAATTTAACATTAAACTTGTACCACAAGCTTCAATTTTACTCACCAAAAAAACCTCTCTCAATTATTATGTTTGGATTATAGTTGTAAAAGTGTTGTTTTGAAGAAGGGGTTCTTGTTATGTTTTGTTTTTAGTTTTTGTATTGTATTAGAAAGTAATTCTTATTTATTTTATAAAGTTCATTTTTTTAAGAAGTATCACATTTCTTTTCAAATATGAATGTTTCAATGTTAGGAGCATAAAAGACACTTTAATTACAACTCCACTTTTGAAGATAAAAAATAGTTGAGACATTTGTAGATCTTTCTCGTGTATAGACAAATACTTCAATAAATGGGAAAAAAATAAGACCATCTTGGACTGCATATAAGGAGTTGGGAAGGGGAAAGTGATGATGAAGTATACTTACCCTCTACTAATGATTGTTTATATAATCCATAATATAAGAATATGTTTTTCTTCCACCCCCCATATTTTTTCAATTAAAGTTTTGGTTTGCTACTTGTAGGTACATTAATGAAAGGATTGCATAAATACATGTGACATTTGTCACAATGAATCCAATTATGTGGTGAGTGCTACATGTTGACATACATTCTGCAGAGGTTGTATATAAATATATATTTCATCTACTAGACAATTTTCATGCCCATCTTGCTTAGAACCACTCACAATTGATTTAATTTGGAAAAATGACACAAACAACTAAGATAGTGCAAACAAGGTCGAGGACTACAAATGCTCAAGTATAATGAATCATATAAATCTTGACAAATTTTAAACTAGCATGAAGATAGATGTTTTGAATGAAGAGATTGTGCTTATGCTACATAAGGATGTTGTTGTAAAAGAAATACTCTTTAGTCAATTTACATCGTTTTGGAATTCATAAGGTTTTGTTTATAAAAGCTAGGAATATAATGTGTACAACTAAATGGAAGCACAACTATTCAAAAAAGGTAGGACAATCCAAAATTTTACAGATGAATCAAGTGCAATGTTTTTTGTAGGAGTAACTCTTAATTTGATTGTAACGTCTCGTGTATTTTTTATGGATCCTTGGTGGAATCAAGCTATAAAACATCAATCACAAGATCACATACATAGACTTGGGCAATATAAACCAATCATGATTGTCATGTTTGTCATTGCAAACGCAATTGGAGAAAGAATTCTTAGATTACAAGAAAATAAACAACTTGTGTTTTAGGTAATTGTAGAAGGATCTTCGGAGGCAATAGGAAACTTAACTGAAGAGGACCTTCAATTCTTATTCGAAATCAAGGTATGATGTCAAAGGTGTGAAATCAAGGTGTGATGTCTTGTGCTTAGAGGATCATAGGACTTTGTTGATTGGGAGAATTTCAAACTCAAAATGACTTATGAAACATTTACATAACAAATTTTTTATTTAGACAAAATGGAGCATGCCTTCATTTTTTAGGGAAGGCATACAAGAGTGTGTAATAATCAATTTTGCATACACATTTTGTATTTGGTGCATACTAGAAATATTATAAGCTAATCATTTAGCATCATTAACAAAATTTGAAATAATAATTATAATATAGTAATATCCCTGCCACAACCACAACTTAGAACAACAATTTTGAAGGAAAGGATCGTTAGATTTACTATTAATGTTATTCAAAAGTGACCAAGGGTGGTTCATCGGTATAATTACTACACATAGTCGGTGACAACTATTTTCCTAAAAGAATTATGGTAGTCTTCACATAATTAAGAACAAGGCGAGCATATAAACCCTAACATCTCCTAGCTTTCACGCTTGCAACTGTGAATTCCTACAAGAATTATAATGGTAGTCTTTAGATAATCAAGAACAAGGCAAGCATATAAACCCTAGCATCTCCTAGCTTTCACGCTTGCAAAAGTGAATTCTCCTTCATTCCATTTTTGTAGGTATTTAAAATAAGTATATGTCCCACTCTTTTGAAAATAGCTTTGCACCATCGGATCATTAAGATATGCATTAGAGAATGGGTTCTTAATTAATCATACTCTTTTTCTAGCTGCAATCATAGATCGAGTCAATTTAAGTGGAATAAAATGAAAGCATAAAAAAATAGCATAGAACCAACGAAGTTTGAGAGATATATAGAATAAATTAATCCATGGTTTAAAATCAAACACAATAGAGACCGAGGATATTGAATTTTCCTTGGTATGAAGCAATATCTAACACTAAGGTTATGTGTAAGACATTGTAGGTTTAGTAAAATGTAGCATTTGTAAATGGATTTCAATACGATTATAACAATAATGCCCATAACATTTAAATAGATCCAATACACATAAATTGTACCTAACTAAATAATTCAAAATGAGAGAGAGAGAGAGAGAGAGAGTTGGCATGCAAGGTTTAGGTTGATTTTATTTTATTTTGCAATTTGGCAAGTCCTTCACAAAAGAAATTGGGGTTTTAAGGCAAGACATTAAGAACCCTAAAAATGTGTGGCAAGCGGAGAATGTTGTCTGAACCATCAACTTCCAAAATTGGTGATGTCCAAAGCATTCAATTGATCCTAGCAAAAGTGCATACATGTCAAACTATTTTCGACAATAGTGTTTGCCAAGTTTTGTTCTCCAAAAACTCCCTCAACTTTGCTCACTTATGTAATGTCCCCTTTTCCAATGCCCAAGGCCTAAGGGCCAAGTCGAGTCCAAACCGTGGTCATACCCAAGGGGCTGTGGATGCTGGGAGCTATTGGGAAGGGGCCACGTGGTTCTAATATCCACATTTTGCATTTGGGGGTCACTTTTGGACCATGGCGACTTAAAAGGGAAAAATTAACTTTAGTTACTTTTATTTTATTGGCCCCTCCATGGAATGAAATGCGTCTAGGGTTATTGGGGCTCTTTTGTTGTGGAGAAGTATATAAGGAGCTGGGAGAGAAAGGAAAAGGAACTTTTGTCACATACATTTTATCCTCCTTCACGTGCAATTGTTGTTTGCACATCTACAACTTGTGGAGTGAAATCCCACAGGGACCCTAGCTTCGGTGGTGAGAGACTTGTCCCTAGCTAGTAGGGCATTCTTTGGTAGTGAGAGATCTACCCTAGTCTATCATTTTGGAGCCGCTTTCAGGGTTGTGTTACAGAGATATTATCAGAGGGTTCAGAGGAAGGGTTTGAGGATTTTTGGGGGCATTTGGGGAAGATAATAAGAGGGTTCCAGATCAGACTTACGGTAGCCATTTGGGTTGGGCTTAGCATCACTTTGAAGGTGCCTCCATCATTTTCCGACCCCTTTCCAAGCGAGGCAACTTGCAGCCTTTATTTTGGAGGGTTTTCCAGTTGGTCCCTTTCATATCTAAAGGTTGAAATGTCATTTCCTATACCTGTTAATGTTATTTCCAAAGACTCTTAATTTTTGCTCTTGTATTTGGTGATTTACGAATTTTAGAAGTTTTCCAGCTGTCTAGGGCATTCTGTAATTTTCTGGCAGCAATATATTATTCCAAAAAATATTTTTCTAGTGTTTATTATTATTATTGCAAGCTTCCCTCAAAATTTCATGCACTTTGGGCAAATATTTTGTGAGATATCAATTAAATACCATTCGCTGCCCTAGCTGGTCATTTTCTGTAAAAATCGAAATTTTACTTTGCTGCAATTTTCATATAATTTGTGCATTTTCAAGTGGTATCCCACAAGGGATATTTCAATGGTATCAGAGCTGTTGTTCCTCCAGCCTGTGTGGGTTAAATATGGTAGTTTGGAAAGATCTCAATGTGGGTTTTATGAAGGAAATGTTCACCAACATGGTGAAACAACAAGAAGCCACTAACCTTTATTTGAGCCAGCTCACTCAAAACTTGAATCAAAACAAATCTTGGGATAATAAGGAAAAAGGTGAGAACAATAATAAAGGGCACCCAATAGAGGTGATTGATGAGGATTCTTGTTGGAGGAAATACCAATCTTTGAGTAAGGGTTTGGAGATAATATGTCATTTCAGTTATTGCATGATGAAGATTGGTAAGCAAGCCCAAGCAAGATCATCATATGTCGGTAATTCGAATTACAAAAGAACTCATTTGAAGAGGAAGAAACTTCTAGAGAAAAAGGTATGATTTCCATTGAGAAAATAATTGCATTAGTGAAACTTTTCTTGTTAGAGAAATTATTCCAGCTCGGGAGAAGAAATAATTATATGCAAGCAAGTAGGATGTAATGGAAACTCTAAAACAATGTGAGGAATGGAATAGCAGAGCTAGAGCTGCTATATTGACAGCCGCTCAAGCAAGACAACACCTACAAGAGTTCAAGGAAAAGATGTGGGAAAATGATGTAAGAAAGTGTCCAATCATGAAAAAGTCTTTATAGAGCAACTTGCACATGAGGAGGAGCCTCACATGGACATACGTGAAATTGCGATCTGCTGTAATTTCCAAACCAACAACTTTTGATCAGCTTTTAGATACTTACAATGCACTCAGGCAACAATGTTGGGGAAAATCAACACATGTCTATCTTGAACACACGAAGGACATTGATGGCATTGAAAGGTGTGAAGAGCACATTAATGTGTCTTATTTATTATTGCATATTCAGTTTATTTCCATCATGAGATGCACGGTATGGTAGATGATGAAGTATTCATTGTGGAGTTTGTTGAACCATTGCTCCAACTATGTGTATACGAGCATCTTGTGGATGATATATGGTGGAAAGTTTTAGCTCACTTAACAAATACAAGGGCTCATGGGCATTATAAGGTATGGGATCCTGGTAATATGTGGCAATCATCCAAAACTATCGATTCTGATTTTAAAAACTTTGTGACTGATTTCATAAGCCAAAGAAGGAATTCAAATGTGTCTTGTGGGATTACAAGTGTTGGCAAGCATGATTCTTCATTGGAGACTCCGGTGCAAGAAGGGAGAGTACCTCTCAAGGAACTGACATTGGTTTTATGATTGTTGAAAAGGGTAAGAGAATATTTTTTAATCATCTTCAGCCTGCTGGACTGTGTATAACAGTAGTCATAATGAGAGGAGAAAATAGCAATATGGGACAACATGGTCAAAAAGGTGAGAGTGGACATTTAGGGCAACGACCTCCCCATTCGCCTCTGTCAGGCCCTTGGGGATTCACGAATCTTCTCTTGAAGGATCCAAAAGTTTCATAGGTACAACAGCCAGTAGATATTTTGGATGAGGAGTCTTGTTGGGAGAGGTACCAGACCTTGAGAGAGGGCTTTTGGAACAACATGTCATTCCAATAATATTGCAAAATGAATATTGGTAGTAAACCCAAGAGAGGTCATCGATGATACGGGTACCATAGTTACAGAGAGGATATTGGGACATGATTTCCATTCCACACTTTGATGTGTCTAAGAAGTGTACTGCACCGTCTTGGGTTCGAAATTGAAGAAATGCTCGACTTGAATCCTATGCGTGAGGAAGATGCAATTAAGTTTGCAATCTTACATTTTGAGGGAGACACTCATGATTGGTGGCATCATGGGTTGATTACACAAGGACACATACACATTACTACTTATGCAGAGTTCGCGCAGAGGCTGGTGAGCAGATTTGATAGGAGGGACCCTAACAGGTATTTCAGGGAGTGGACTCATTTGAGACAAACTGGTCCCCTGGATCAGTACATCACAGATTTTCAAAGATTATCAGTCATGGTACCTGATGTCACAGAGATGAGGTTGATTTCACTATTCATAACAGGTTTGATAGATGCTCGTTGGGTTTGTGAAGGCATTTGAACCTTCTTCTTTACACGAGGCTATTAGGAGAGCTCGGGACTTGGATTTATCCACTCCAAATTCGAGGGTTCCACCTCACGTTTAGCAAAGGGAACCTCCATCTGGATCAGACAAACTTCAGCAGAGGGAGCCTCCACCGAGGTAAGAGGTGGCTAAGAAGCCAATCATTTCCCGAGAGGACATAGATGAGTTGAGGCGGAAGAAACTATGTTTCGATTGCCACACACCTTAGGTTCCAGGACATGATTGCAGAGGTAGAGGGAAGGCCCAATTCATTGAGGTCTTTGAGGAGAGTGAGGGCTACCAGAGGTGAGGAGTTAGAGACTCACGAGATGGATGATGGAGATGGGGTTGCATTGGATAGTGTTGATGCGGGGCAGGAGGAGACTTTTCCTCGAGAGATTATAGCCACATTGTCTAGTACTCTGATGTACAAGGCATGTAGGATTAGAGGAGTTATGTAGGGTCAATGAGTTGGAGTACTCATTGATAGTGGGGCAACCCACAACTGTATTGATGCCTCATTGGTTGAGAGGCAAGGATTACAGACGAGAGGATTTGGAGGGTCTCAACGGTGTTGTATCCAATGGAGAGTCTATGAGGTGCACACAAGCAGGCTCCCAAGTGAGCATCATGATGGGTAATTATACGATTACCGATGATTCCCACATCGTTGGTATGGGAGTGACCAACATAGTGTTAGGAGTGTAGTGGCTTCACTCTATTGGTGAGTTTCGGACTAACTTTCGACGATGGAGCTGAAGTTTAAATTGAGGCGGGAATGTGATTTTGAGGGGATTATCTACGAGCCTTTACTCAAACTAAACTTTTCAAACCTGTTCACACGTACTTAGTTCTTCTTGCACACTTTTCTCCACGCGCCTTCTTCCTACCTTGCCTTTCGCATGCTCTCATCCTTTACTCTGGTACTTCGTCAATTTTGGGCTCAACATTACCCCACACTAAACATGTTGTCATCCTGAAAACAATCTGATCTCCAACAAAGAATAAAGAATGGAAGGAAAGAATAACCTGTATCTAGCTTACACCAAAGAACAAAAGAATTTTGTTACTGTTGTACAAGGATTGGGAAAGTCTTATTCAAGGATGCTTCAATCTCATTCCAAGCATCCACCTCCTTTTGCGCCTATGTGAACAAATCCCCTATCAACGTGTTGACTTCATCAAATGTCAAAAATTCACCCTTAGCCTTTAGTGTATCAACGATATTCTCCATCTGCTTGCTAAGGCCATTTAGCACGTCCATCTTATGTGTAACCGATACACTTCCTTCACCTTATTTTTAATAGAGGCCCTTAGAATCTCAATTGCCTCATATTTCTTCTCAACCTCTTCTAAGATCTTGTTGTGTTCCACCCTATTGCCTTTATTCTTGGCCTGGAACTCCTTCAGATCCACCTCGTGCATAGCAACCAACACACTATCCACTTTGTCTCTATCTTCACAATTGTCGTAGACAACTTGCCATGTGCACTGCGGTCTTCACTGAAGAAAGGAGTTCACAGTAACGAGTTATGGTTTCCTCAATATTTGATTTCTCTTGTTCTTTCTATCATGCCATAACTTCCTCTCTGTGACTCAAGTGCAAGTGGTTGCCTCTCCATCGTGATTAAGCATGTCAAATCCTCCAGGAAATGGAAGGTTGACTCATACTTCTGCTCAAGGGGGATAAATGGGTGCTTCAAAATAATGGAGTCTGAAATATTCTCTACTTTCTTGTAGGCCTCGCGCACCTTCCCCTTTTCTTCTCTCAACTCATCCCTCAATTGCACAATTATCGACTCCTTCCCCTTTATCTCCTTGTCTCTCTATGATTTCTTTTTTCTTCTCCTCCAACTCCTCTAATGCTTTAATTTTTTTATTCCTCCCAAACAATTTTGCTTCAATTTCTACCGACACCTTATTCAGCACATTGCATGCCTACTCATCAATTAGTTGTTGTGAATCCACAATGGGATTTACCTCCTCGAGGTTCGACATATCTAGCAATGTGCCTGCATTGACTTCAAATTTTGGTTCATCAACATGGGACTCAAAAGTCCATGACAACATCTTCCTAGTGCACCGTACGCACTATCCTTGTTAAATGATGACCAACATAAGAGTTAGTATGAGGGCACTGTGCTCTGGAAACGTATGCATAGGACCTTGTTTGGATCATCATCGTAAGTCATTACGGGTCCTCTAGATGTTGTTATTGCACCTTTGCCACTTGTCCACGCTCCTGTCAAGAAACCAACTACTAAACTTGTCTCTCTTCCCATGCTTCCATACTTCTCCTTTTCTACTTCTCTCGCGTTGTGCTCCACCTCATGCTCTACCAAGTCCTTGATGATGTATGCCACCTCCTTCTCCACTGTGTCCTCTAATTGTTCACCGGATAGGTGCGGGGTCTCATATGCCTTGGTCCCCACTTCTTCTTCACTTCTCTCTCCCTCATGAGCGCCTTCGAGGATTCATCCTATTGGTGCTCAATTTGATCTCGCCCCATTTGTCCTTGAAATTCTTCAGTTTGCTATGGGCTCTGTTGTCTTTTCTATCTCCTCATATTGATGCATGAAAACTCTATCCTCCATTTGGTTGCCATGATCAATCCCTTCCTTTGGTCAAGGATCACTTTAAGTCCAGAATTTGTTTTTCGTTCCTCTGTCCATGTGGAAGAATTTGTAACTTGGGCATAAACTTGGGTTTTTTCCTTCCTTCCGTTTTTCCATAGTCACGTTTTGTTTTCCTATCAATTTTTGTCCCAATACCTATGGAAAAGTGGTCCTTTCTGATTGGATGCGGCTCAAGTGGATCACATTTGGGCCTTATATCATTTCCAAATTCTTTGTCCTTAAAGAAAGATTCATTTCGTGCACAAATGGTGATTTTCCTACATTTTATGGTTTGACGGGTGTGTTTTCCCCATCAAATTTATATCTCAACATCTGTGGAAACGTGGCCCTTTTTGATTGGATGCGGCTTGGCGGGGCACTTTGAAACTCTAAGGCCCGCTTCAACTCAAAACTTGTCCACGTGGAGGGCAGTGCTCATCTGAAAATTCACCTTTTGATTTGACCTTGGAGTTGTGCTAGGGAGACACGTGGAGGTATCTGCTGCCTTTCCCAGACTTAGACATTTTTTCATGTGGCCGAGTGCAGCTCTGTTGGACCATGGACATGTGGAGGGTCGGCGCTCATTTGAGGATCCACCTCAAGGTCCCACCTTAATAGTTGCACCAAGGGGACACATGGTGAGCCCGCGCTTGTTTAGGGTCTCCACTTTTGGGGACCATCTCAAAGTTGCGTCGGGGAGACATGTGGAGGCTTCCGTCGGCTCCTCTTTATACTTAAACTTTTCAAGCAACTTTCTAAAGGCCTGGGACACGTGGAGGGACCGCCTGTTTGGGGACCGGCCCCTAAATTTTATTTTGAAGAAGCGCCAGGAGGACACTTGGAGGCTTCGCTCACTCTGCCCTTGCTTGGACTTTTCAACGGCCAAGGAAAACTATCTCGGACCCTAGACACATGGCGCCTTCCACTGATCCTTCAAATTTTTCAACAACTCGCCAAACTCTCTAGGAAGATTTTCAGTTCCTTCAAATTACACCGATTAAAGTTTTCTTTGAGCTCCAAGAAAGAAAGCAAATGTTGGTCATCATTGAAAACTTGCCAATTATTTGCATTGTCGGGGACACTGTTGGGTTTATGGATCAACTCAATGGTGAATTTCTCCCGAGGGAAATCGGGGTGAGGTATCAACAAGGACCCCAAAATAGCTAGGGAGTTAGCCCTAGTGTTCCTTTCCCTTGGTGGTTACAACCGAGGGGATGGAGGGGATGTTCCAAAGATGGTGAGGAGTCTTATTATTGCGGATTGAGGCGAAGTATGATGGATGTGGATGTGACCAACAATGTTGCACATGAGACAGTTACAAAGATTGGGGTTACAGGTTCAGATCATCTGAGTTTATCATTATGTTGGTTATCTAAGGGGTCGGTAAGCTGGAGATCTCATTTGCTTGTTGAGTACTCCAAGAATCGACACACTTGTGAGATTCTAGATGGTCACATACAGGATGACACCTATAGATTGGAGGATGAGATGATATTCTATCATGGCAGATTATACCTTGTGTCAGACTCAGGGTTGAGGATGGAGATATTGCGACATGTGCATTGTTCTTTCGTGATCGGACACCTGAGTTGTGATGAGACCTACAAGCTCATATCAAAGAGATTCAGATGGCATGGGTTGAGGGAGGATATCCCCAACTTCATACAAGGATGTACGGTTTGTCGTTATAACAAATCGGAGCTTACAAGTTCATCATGTTCTGAGTCAACATGGGATAGCACTCCTATGTATTTTACTGCTTCTAGGCATAGTGGGCATTTCACCCATGTGCTAGTCAGTGGAGGGATGGAGTTGACTCAATTACCTGGTTATTCAATAGGTTATCACTCATCACAAGAGGTGAACTATGTGGAGTTGACATTTTCAATTGACCATGTACTAGAATCTTGGGATTTTTCCCCCACGGGACACATTGAGATACATTATGAGGATTTGTACCCTCACACCAATGTGGGTCATGTGGGAGAGTTGGCACACTTTGTGCATATACAGGTTATTTCACAGGTTGATCCATGGAATTCTATAGGATTCAGAGTGGACTTTCGTACCTAGGAGTTGATCGGAGAGATAGTGACGAGTCCCAGGATGTGGGCATCATGGTGGTAGGGATTGGACAGATTGGAAATCCCGATGTGGGTACCAGTGGAAAGTCGGTTTGAGTATCATTCTACTTAACGGACAACATTGCTCTCGATACAATATGGAGGTCGTGATGACTACATGGGGTTTCCTGGTTACTTCGGATTACACCGATCCTTGGTTGACGACAAGGGAGATGGAGAAACTTACGGCGTGGTTCAGCTTCTGCAGCATGACAGGATAATGCTTGGGGTCGACATTTCTTAGGAAGGGAGGATTGTAATGTCCCCTTTTCCAACGCCTAAGGCCTAAGGGCCAAGTCGAGTCCAAACCGTGGTCATACCCAAGGGGCTGTGGATGCTGGGAGCTATTGGGAAGGGGCCACGTGGTGTTTTGCATTTGGGGGTCACTTTTGGACCATGGCGACTTAAAAGGGAAAAAGTAACTTTAGTTACTTTTATTTTATCGCCCCTCCATGGAATGAAATGCGTCTAAGGTTATTGGGGCTCTTTTGTCGTGGATAAGTATATAAGGAGTTGGGAGAGAAAGGAAAATGAACTTCTTGTCGCATACATTTTATCCTCCTTTACATGCAACTGTTGTTTGCGCATCTACAACTTGTGGAGTGAAATCCCACAGGGACCCTAGCTTCGGTGATGAGAGACATGTCCCTAGCTAGCAAGACATTCTTTGGTAGTGAAAGATCTACCCTAGTCTGTCCTTTTGGAGCCGCTTTTAGGGTTGTGTTACGAGATATTATCAAAGGGTTCAGAGGAAGGGTTTGAGGATTTTTGGGGGCATTTGGGGAAGATAATCAGAGGGGTTCCAGATTAGACTTACGGCAGCCATTTGGGTTGGGCTTAGCATCACTTTGAAGGCACCTCCATCATTTTCCAACCCCTTTCCAAGCGAGGTGACTTACAACCTTTATTTTGGAGGGTTTTCTAGTTGGTCCCTTTCGATCTAAAGATTGAAATGTCATTTCTAGTACTGTTAATGTTATTCCCAAAGACTCTTAATTTTTGCTATTGTATTTGTTGATTTACGGATTTTAGAAGTTTTCCAACCATCTAAGGTTATTGGGGCTCTTTTTGCTATGGAGAAGTATATAAGGAGCTGGGAGAAAAAGGAAAAGGAACTTTTTGTCGCATACATTTTATCCTCCTTCACGTGCAACCGTTGTTTGCATCTACAACTTGTGGAGTGAAATCCCATAGGGACCCTAGCTTCGGTGGTGAGAGACCCGTCTGTAGCTAGCAGGTCATTCTTCGGTAGTGAGAAATCTACCCTAGTCTGTCATTTTGGAGCCGCTTTCTGTGGAATTCTGTGTTACAGAGATATTATCAGAGGTTTCATATGAAGGGTTTGAGGATTTTTGGGGGCATTTGGGGAAGATAATTAGAGGGGTTCCAGATCAGACTTATGGCAGCCATTTGGGCTGGGCTTAGCATCACTTTGAAGGCACCTCCATCATTTTTCGACCCCTTTCCAAGCGAGGCGACTTGCAACCTTTATTTTGGAGGGTTTTCCAATTGGTCCCTTTCAGATCTAAAGGTTGAAATGTCATGTCATACACTGTTAATGTTATTTCCAAAGACTCCTAATTTTTGCTCTTGTATTTGGTGATTTACGGATTTTAGAAATTTTCCACCGCATTTAGGGCATTTCGTAATTTTTAAGGGCAAGAATATATTATTCAAAAATTCCAAAAATTATTTTTTAATGTTTATTATTATTATTATTATTACAAGCTTCCCTCAAAATTCCATGCACTTTGGGCAAATATTTTGTGAGATATCAATTAAAAGCCATTCGCGCCCTAACAGGTCATTTTTGTAAAAATTAGAAATTTTACTTTGCTTTGCAATTTTCATATAATTTGTGCATTTTCAAGTGGTATCCCACAAGGGATATTTCAACTTCCTTTTTGGTTATTGAGAAAATGGACTTTTCTTGTTCTAATGTAGGAGGAAATTTGAAACCTTATAGAAAACAAAATATGTTTTGAGACATGTTAAACCAAAGAATGACATTACTATCTTAGTATTTGTCAGGCCCCTCAATGTTGTAAAATATTGAAGACAACAAACCAATAATTCATCAACAAAGAACATCAATGTGTTATAGTCTAGAACCCTCCGCTTTTCAATGATTTCTCTAACATGAATAAGTGCTTTATAAATGTTTCAATAATTTCTTTATCTTCTCTAAAATTCATTAATTGTTTGATAAATTTCGTAATGATTGCTTGGTAAGCACTTAATCTCTTTTCACATTACTAGGTATCAAATGACTTAAAATGCTTGTTTATTTATAAAATTGAATTCAAACCAAATACCTATTAGCGCCCAAGCCGACCTTCAATGGTCAAAACACAAAAAAGATGGTAACAAGGAACGAGGGAAAATAGGCTAGAAGGGACCATGCAAAGGATGTCATGGCCATCCAAACATTCTTGACAATCCCTAGCACCATCTAGACATTCCAGACAATGATCTCAAAATGGCAAGAAATCAAAGGAGTGAGTGTGAGCTAGAGGTGGCTAACAGAAGGGTCAGGGACCATCACAAATTGACGATTGTGTGAATAACACCTAATTTGGACCAATAATCAACAAGTACACACATTTTAAAACCATGTAGTTTAACTACTCATAAATGCCTACGAACTATTTTTAAGTATCTACACATACATGTCCATCCAAGGTCTTATTGAACGCTAAGATATTATCTAAATAGACAATTACAAAAAAATCAAATAAGAACTTTCATAAAGTAGGAAAGGATAAAAATATATTACAAAGTTCAACCCAACTTATGAGCATTGCAAAAGGTATACCAAGGGGTTGAAATTAATTGGAAGGGGAGAAGTTACTCATAACTCAAATAAGGACTACTCCCACACAATGAGATGTAAGAGAGGGACTGAAAAGAGATGGACAACACCTAAGGGTGGGTGAAGAGAATGTGTTTAACGGGAATCAATAAGAGAATGAACAACCTTCTTAAATATAAACAACTCGATCCATAAATCTTTAAGCAAGAAAGGGCTGAGGTGGCAAGAGCAATCTGTGGTCCAATAGACCAAGAGTAGGTCTCCTCGTGGACATAATTTAAATTATTTCTTTTCATGATATATCTTTAAAATTGTTCCAATCTGTTACTGGAACTTCTACTCTTGGAGGTACTGACAATAGCTTTCCTGTCGTACAATAACAGATCGGACATCTTCAAACTCGCAAAATATATCCTATAACTATCTGTCAATCCTCGCCAACCAAAATAGACTTCCAATTACCTAAGCCACTTATTAATCTTAGCAGTCATCTACACTTCATACTTGATAGCCAGTTTAGCCCCTATGACTCACAATAAGTCGCTAATTAATGGGCATTTGCAAGGACTAAAGTAAATAAAAGGGTTAGGAGAGTTGATAACCGGAATCAGTAAGAGAATGAACAACCTTCTTAAATGTAAACAACTCGATCCATAAATCTTTGATCAGTAAATGGCTGAGGCAACCAGAGCAATCTATGGTCCAATAGACCATTAGGTCTCGTGGACATAATTTAAATTATTTCATTTCATTGATATATCTTTGAAATTGTTCCAATCTGCACACTGGAACCTTCTACTCTTGAAGGTAACCGACAATAGCTTTCCTATCATACAATAACAGATCAGACATCTTCAAACTCGCAAAATATATCCTATAACTATCTGTCGATCCTGGAATCCAAAATAGACTTCCAATTACCTCAGCCACTTACTCATCTTAGCAGTCATCTACACTTCATACTTAATAGCCAATTTAGCCCCCTATGCTTCACAAAACGTTGCTCAACTAATGAATGGGCATTTGCAAGGACTAAAGTAAATCCACAATGAACATTTGCATGATTAATGAAACAAAATCGACTTGCAATTAAACAATCATTTATGTTACGGAATCATACTAATGTTCATTCCATATTACAAAGACTGCAATACAAGAAGTCATTAAACTAGATGAAATGATATTTGTAAAGATTCAAGGAAACTCAAAATAGACATTATTGTGGGTCCAAAATACCAAATTCAACTTGCATTTCGACACTCACAAGATGTCCCCAGTTTGTGTCCCAACGTGAGGGTCCACTACCCACCAACCCTAGTTTAATCAATTAAAAACACTCCTAAAATGTCAGTGTCAAAATACCTGTTCTTCAATTCGTGTCAGTATATCATTTATCCTCTTTTTAATAAGAGCATGGTTGGGATCTATAGGCCTTATATCCCACTGTCTAGAAATTTATGCTAAAGTAACTTTGAGCTACCTTTCATCTGAAGCATTCATGTGTTCTTGCTTCATATTCTAGCCTTCGGATGTCAGGCTTATGGCATACTTCTCAAACTGTAAAAGACATGGTCATTTGATCAAAAGCTGTACATTCCATTAACTTTCCATCCCGGAACACATCTCCAAATCTATGAAATATGCCTCAAAAATGTAGGATACAACATTTCAGGAAATTTTTAGACCTGGCGATGGTCCATAAATTTTGCGATCTTACAATACATTTCAAATGATTTTCAATGCTCCAAAATTAAATTATCGCCCTCGACTGCAATTCACATCTCTTTAAAACTTTGAGATTTTCAGGTGCTGAGATCATGTCACAATTATTAGGTACCCATTTTCTAGGATAGCCTGGCAGCTGCAAATTGGCCATGCTGACTCCTATATTCAACAAGAATGAATATCATAGTGGCAAGTCACTACTGCTTGTGGAATTCATAGCAGCAATGCATAAGCCATGTGGCAGAAAGAAATAAATGGTCAAAAATATAAGTACTCCCAAGTCTGCTTCTTCACCAACAGCGGGTTGACGTGGATTTCTCCAGTAGATTTGGCTTGCACACCATAAGCAATAAAGGATTGCAATTACTCCAATAAGTTGCATGGATTGGCTTGATTGACTTATGACTTTACCAGGTTTAACCCTGCACAAAACCACGTAAATATGGATAATTAAGCTGGTTTGAATCAAATATACTGTTCTGAACCCATAATTATGAACCAAGAATTCAGTGGACAGCTCTCTATGAAGAAGAAAATACTACATAAACCAGACCAGAATCAAAACAAGAGATAAACAGGGGCAAGTTAATAAAGTGATGATTTTACAATCTATATAAAACTAACTGCTCAGTCCAAATATTGGTAAACACCCCAAATTCAATACAAAAGCTTTCAAATCTGCAAGCTTCTATTTTAAGTAACGGAAGAATTTCTACCGCAAATTCGAAATCAGAGTCAGCCAGCCTTTGGTAAACCCTTTAGAAAGGTCACTTGAAACCAGAATTCAAAAAGCCTAGATGGGAAGGTAAATTAATTCAGACATATGACACACAGGACAAAGGGTTTTATCAAACTGGTGAAAATGAAAATAAGTCCAGAAATCTGATTCAGATCCAAGTACCTGTTTATGTAAATAAATCCTGCCAGTAAACAGGTACACAGGAGGCCAATCACCATAACAGCTTCGTTATTGACCGGGGCTCGTCCCTGCCACCATCCTGTACTCATTATCCAGGTGAATGTACTAGAATGTCCATTTTCCTGTGGAAATTCAGGAGTAAGTTGGATACTTGAAACATTGCAACAAAGATAATAAGCAACAAGTTAGTGGCTAGTTGACTAGAACCTTGAAGCACAGGAAACACAATAGCCAAATCTGCCCACAGGAAACACACAGTTCAACTACCCAGTTCCAAAAAACATCTTCAGACATTGCTCTATCTAGTAGATGAGTGCCGGTGTACCCCCTGTCCCTCACTGAGAGATGTGGCTCACCTTTACTCTAAAACTGAAAAGGGAAACACAGCAATGTCAATACATGGCTGCAAATTCACATGGTATTCCTCAAAGATATCCAAAAAAATGTTAAGAGCAATGGTCAAAGAAGCTCTTTAGAGATGCAAAATTTTGGATGGGAGAAACCCATTTAAGGTTAAAGTTAATATAGAAATTCCTTTGTATGGAGCAGCAATGATGCAAAAGCACTTCAAGAATGGTTCCAGCAATTTGACACATATTTTACAATCAATCACTTTAAAGATGAAAATAAGATTGTGTTTGTGTCACCAAAGTTTACACCCATTAATTTATATTGGCGGTAACTCTTCATGCAGTAAGACCAAGATAGTCACCAGTCAATTGATTGAATGAGTTCAGGAAATAATAAGAAATATAGTCTGCCCTATAGGCTATAAATTTAAAATAGATTTAGTCAACTAGAATGTTCAAAAATATAGAAATTAATTCCACACTTTGGTGGTAAAACCCAATACAATATTGACTCAGAATAAATCATGATAGTCAGGTATAAATTAAGGTTAAACAAGTATGTACCCTGAATTATACATTTTTAACCATTAAAACCCTTGGAGATGCATACAAGAGGGTTGACAAAAAGTACAAGTAATGTAGCACCAAAGGTCAACAAATCTCCACATAGTAACAGCCAACACAAGGTATGCAGAACAAAAGGATGTCTTATTTGGGAGAAAGTGAAAGGTTGAAGTGAACAAGAGAAGTTAAAATTTGCAAAGAGCCTTGTAAGCATAAAGACTATCAAATTTGATTTTCTGGTGACCAAGGAGGTCAACGTGGCATATTAGTTCTGTCCAGAGATTTTTAACATATCGAACAGAAAGGACTTCTAGTACAAAAAGTCACATGGCAAAGAGGGTTGATTGTGCAGAGCAAATAAAGAGGAAGAAGTTCAATGTGAAGAAAGTCGCTTGACAATAGTAGATGATAGGATCATTTAGATAATTCTAATAAGCTAAATGATGCCTTGGTTATGCTGCTGTCACAATGCATGCAATTTCCAGCCTTGCCCAAGCAGGTGGACATGCTATACAAGGCCTTGGCATGATGTGTTGACAGGGCAGCTGTTTTTAAGATGTAAGGATCTTACGTCTAAGCCTAGTGATATTGTTCAATTCATAGTCTAGATACAGGTGTAAGGGTTTCTAAGCCCAAAGATGACTAGAGTATGAGGTTAAGATTGAAGTCATTTAAGAACTATGCACGATGATTCTGATGAAAATCATAAGCAGAGGATCGTAACATTAAACTTGCAATCTTGAAATCAAATAAAGGTTGGTGACAAGCTTTTCATGTTATAGAAAGATGGGAGATCAGATATGCACTGGCAGTCCAGTGTGGACTTTCCCATATGTTGAGGCTGTAAGGGGTAGAAAAAGCTATAATTGGTTTGCATACATTTCAGAAAAAATGAAGCAATCTTTGGATGGGGCCAGTACAGGAGGTGTGAATGGATTTAATCTGACTATGTACCTAACAGGAAATTTGAATAAAATCATTTATTCGGAGGATAAACACTATCTTCTTCTTCAATTATTCAAAGACTTCCTACAGTGGTCAAGATATGGGAAAACTTTAAAAATCCAGACAAGACAAGAAAAGAAATACAGAACCATAAAAACATAGAAGACCAAAGTAAAAACAGGTAGCCTGCACACGAAAGACAGCAATGAAAGGACATGTCAGGATGGCTCGGAGAGTGGAGAGATATTATTTAAGAGGATAGTGAGAACGATGATGAATAGCAGGAAGTAGAATAAAGAGACATCAAGACAAAAAAGGCAACACCAAGAAGAGGAATGAAGGAAATGTTTGAGTTACAAGAGGGGATTAACTATTAAGCCAAAGCATTTATTGGCAAGATGTTCGGTGATGAGAACAAAATGCATTTCAACTCAACCTATCAATGCCACTCTTTCACATGGGAAAGAACCTCAAAGGCAGAGCTCAGAGCTAATACTGAGGTGGTTGTATGAGATAATTAGGTTACGGTAGATAGTCTTTAATCATGGGTAGAGCCATGTACAATTAAATATTTAATTAGTTGAGTGCTAGATCCAATTCTTTGGTTTATGTTGTTTACAGAATACAGACTCTATATGAGGCCTACTTTTAAAATGGTATTTGTGGTAGAGAAACTATCTGAGAAAGACCATCCACAAGACTCATCTCACAAGGCCTGAGACCCCAATTAGTGATCAGTGATGGCTTTTCCGTATGTACTTCCAGCACCAAAGCATATATGATATACAGGTGCAAAATTTATATTTATTTAGATTGTGTGTCACTATGATGTGATACTTTTATTTGTGTTTCAATAAGTTAATGTGAATCACTTGTAATCTCACCATTAGCACCACCACCAAACTCCAGACCTGATGAAGTGTAACACAATTTACATTTAAATAGAAGCCAATGACAGTAAGCTTTAAAATTTGATTGGGTCTCTTTGTTTTGATTTTGCCATTAACCTCCAACCGTGGCATCCAAGTTTTTCAAGCATTTCTTCATAACTAAAATAATGCTTTGTGGTTCATGCAAGAAGCAACATTACAACACAATATCCTATAAAATATCAATAGAATTGAAGTCATTAACTGTTAGATAAAAATGTGAAATGATTTAAGGACTGATTGTATGCTGTCTTCATTCTACCTATATTACATAATCCTTCGTCGAAACTATTGTCATACATTTTTGTGTTAACTCAAACTATGTAATGCTTAATGAAACGGTATAAGGACTGATTGTATGCTGTCTTCATTCTACCTATATTACATAATCCTTCATCGTAACTATTGTCATACATTTTTGAGTTTACCCAAACTATGTAATGCTTTAAATTATTTTCATAAGACGTGACAAAAAAGCTGAGGTTGGTCAGTTGATAAGAGTTCCAGACCAACTTTCAGGGTTCAGTTTCTTGTGGCCTGCAACAAAAGGGCTGAGGTTGGGTGCAAGTACTGAGCATATTTTGGCAGAGTAGACGCTCCTAAGGGACATGCCAAGTAAAGTAGTGAGTTGCACATGAAGACAAGTTACATACTTTCATTCCGATAAATGACAAATTTTAAATTATAAAATGGTAGGAAAACTACCGAAAACCTGCAATAAAAATTTGCAGAAGCTACAGATGGAATTGAAATGACAGTAAGTTATGGTTTGGTGGAGGAGAATGTAAATGAAGAGTTCATATGTAACAGATCAGAAAACAACTGACAGATCAATGCCTTAAAGGCTTTTGCAAAATTTTAGTCGAAATTAATAGGACCCAATTCACATTATTTGTGAGTGGTAAGAAATCACACCAAAATACAGACTTAAGTTCATATCATCATTACTTTAATTGCAGTCCATGTGGTCCTTGCTCTATGTCTATCTACAAGTTCCAACAGTGCAATCTTATGCGTGCTTACTCTGAATATTCCTTACAACTGATTGGATATAAAACTAGTTGCTAAAGAACGCTCTATTTTTATTCTAATTGCATTATCTTGGTTTAGTTGGCGTTTACTAATTACTTTTTTTTGAAGTTTCATGAACCAAAATCACTGAAAATTCTGGAAAAAAAGGAGTGTACCATAAGCACTTACCTCAAACAGGTGGTCTAAGAAAAAGTGGGACAGTGAGCCTGCAGAAATCAGTAAAAAGCATTGCTGCGTACTTAATGATACCTGAAAACATTAACAAGAACAATAGAGATAAGGTTGAGAATATTGTAGTTTGCAAATTGAAAACAAATACTTTGTTATTTTTTCCATAAGAGATTGCAAGGGAGATTTTGAGTTTGGGCCAATGGAGCTCAAAATCTCAGATGCTAACCCACACTTATAAGGATGCCTGAGTGCAAAGCTCGGCTGCAGAGCAATTCAACTCTCCAGCAGAAGATATACACTAGTCTAAGAAGGAGAGGTTATCCAGGTGATCTGGGGATTACACCTACTCACAGGAGGAATCATTGAAGCTCTCAGGATTGTGAAAGCTCAGTAATCTCACCTATATTTACCCAAAGAGATTGTTTCTTCTGCCTGATTGGGAGAGAAGATCATGTCAGATGCGTTTAAGCTTTATCCGAGTCCCTAAAGTGGAATTGCTTGTTGCTATAAAATAATACCGTTTCAGACAATATTTATATCCCTCTGCAAATCTACCATATTACATAATATGGGTTCTATTAAAAATTCTTAGACGCTCTTTTTCTTTTGATTGTAAAACCCAACAATCGTTTTTACATCTACAATCACCCAGTTTTCCACTGATGTCATGCATACCAATGGAATATTGACATCACTCAGTTACAGCTTAAACAGATCAAAATTAAAAGAATTACAGTGATTGCATCTTCCCCAAAATTGACAGTTGCTATGAATGATGATGAGATGAGACGGGTTGACTTCTAAAGTCCTTTAGCCCAAATAGGTCTGTGGACGTATCGACTATCAAGGTAAAATTACTTATAGCATTGATTTATGGAGTTTTCTTTGTTTGATTGTCTTGAATTCTCTAAATTTTCTTTGGATTTTATGTGCCGGGTTATGATTACAAATGCCTCTGTAATTGGTTCTAATGTTTATATAGGAGACAATTTTAAAAAAATGCATTCCATCTTCTATTAACCAGTTTTCTAGGGTCATTTAAAACTGAACGATGATATTAATACTGATAATAACTTGAGATCTGGTACTCACCCCAGATGAGGCACTCAGAAGGCCTTTTCGCAGAGCAACTTTGGAAACCCAGCTGTAAAATATTGAAAGAGGAATACCAAGAATGAGAATAAAATACAATGGATGGTGAACAATGTCCATGATTTGTGATCCCAAACTTTCAGCAATACCCAGTGTGGAAGTCAACCATTCAGAGAAAGATCCAATATCAGGTCCCAAGAAGGCATTCACTGCATACACAAGACAATGGTGAGGTGTGAATCTGCCTTTGGAAAGAGACCCAATTGCCGTGCCAACCCCAAGGGTGTACATCATATGAGGCCCAGGTCCTGGCATGTTCTGAAACAAGAATTTAGTATTAATACAATAAAGTAATAGATTTATGCAGAGATCACAAGAATTTTCTGGGTAAATTTATGCAGAGTTCAGAAAAATATTCTATTTATAGAACCCATTAGAAAACTCTTGTTCTTTGTAGATGCGTAAGTATTGTTCAAGGCTTTTGATTATTTTTTTCCCGAATAAGACGAGAGACATACGTCAGTTGTCTTTTTATTAGAATCTCCTCTAAAGAAAATGGAGAACCTTAAATCGTTTCGATCTATTTGTGTTCCATATATATATAATATATATATATAGATAGATAGATAGAGTGAGAGAGAGTGTGAGTGTGGGGTGGTTAAAAGAATGACATTAACTTCGAAGGTCTTCATTTCAGATGTTTCTGTTGTGATTGTTTTGGGCACCATGCAACGATGTACTCTTCTCTTGTTCACTCGTAAGTCCCCTTTGGATCTAAATTGATTTGGAGAAAGAAGGATGGTTCTCGGAGGAGGCTTTTTTTGGCATAATCATGATAAATTTCAATCAATATGTCCCTACACTTTCTCCTTCGTGTTGGATCCTTTGGTCATCCCTAGAGAGGAGATCCTGCAAAGGAGAAGCGTGCTCTCAATGTTGCTTTGTATCTTCTCCAACCTACTTGAGGGATCTCGGTTTTAGGGCCTTGTCTCCTATCTCCAAGACCCTCTCTCGTTTAATGATGTGAGATGCAAAGCCGATGTGGGCTCTATGGCTAAATTGAAAGACTGTAGATTGAAGGCGAAAGATTGAGCTTGGAAGCAACAAAAATGGTGAAAGATGGCTTCGTAAGGGACATGCATGACCTCCTCTCATGAAGAGGTAGAAGATTCGATGTTGTAAGTGGTTAACTTCATGTCTCTCTTCTACTTCTTTTAGGGGTTTATGTTGCCGCATGTTTTGGTGGATGTGCACCAATCCATTATTGTTCTTTTGTTTTCATTTTGCTAAGTTGTTCCAACTAAATTGTATTCTCCTTGAGTTTAGCGTTTATCACTCGTTGTTCGACATGTTGTTACATTGGCCCTTTGTAAGGTTTCATGGGTTATTATTGTTGATGTAGAAACTTTGGAGACTAGGTTGCCTATTGTGAGACCCAACTCAAAGCTCCATCAAAAGTGTTTCTCGGTTCATAGGTCAAGTCAAAAGTGTTTACCCTTAATAAAAAAATTGGCATGAAGGTATTCAATGAAAAATGATATGTAACTATGTTGTTATATATAGTTTACTTATATTAAATTATTTGTCCATTGATTTTTTTTGCTACTTCTGGACCAAGATACCAACTGCTACCTTTTTGAGGTTGTATCATATTATTTATGTTAATAATATAATGTTTTCATTATGTGTGTGTTTGCATGCTCGTTTTCATTATGTGTGTGTTTTCATGCTCGCGTGCACACGTGTGTATGTGATTTAATTTAATTTGAATTAAATTTGATTACAGAGTAACTATTGTTCCTAAACGGTGTACAAAATGATAATATACAATAAGATCCAAGCAACAATGTAAACCCTAAGCAATGGAGGGAAATAAAATGACTTAGCTAATTTTCGAATGAACAGAAGTGATCTGGGCATGTGCAATGATGAATAGATCGCAAACAAGGTGTCACTAGTCACTTTGCAAAATTTGGAACTTGGGAACAAAGTTGGATAGGGCGCCGCCAGTGTAGGACATAGGCGCCTGAGCGTTGGTGATTGCTCCTAGGTGTTAGTGATCGCAGAGAGGCTCGGAATCTGCTTTATCTTGTGTCATAAGGGTTTCGTAATTTCCCTTTGTTAATCACCTAATATTCACACTATGATCGCGAGGATACCCGTAACTCCGCAAAAGAGAAGTTTACCTACATAAACCCATAAACCACATCAAACCTAAAAGGAAAATGTAGAATGGGGAGTTGGACTGACCCATGTGATCACCCCGAGAGTGAACTTAAGATCGAGTCGCACTACAACTCAAACTCCATGTAGTTTTAGTGTGTGTGTGTGTAAGAATGATGCCCTTGTGTAAGTTGCACTTAATAACGGGTTATAGCTAGAATGTAGCAATGTAATAGTATGTGTGGATGGAATAGAATAGACTTCCCCTTCCTATGTAGTGTATGCATAGTTGATGCAACCATTGTCCCTTGAATGGATGTTAGATGGATGCCTTTGAAGTGATTTTGTGTCTTTGGAATGCAAGCTTAGGCGAGGATAGTAATACTTAGTGCTTGGTCCTTGATTTTGAACACATAACTATGTATTTATATGATTCCCTTGTCTAAATTTCAGAATTAACAATTGGAAGGCCGACCCATAAGTGAAAAAGATGCCCAAAATATAAAAGGGACCCAAAAAGAGCGAGTAAGATAAGAAAGGGTTATAGCTAGAATGTAGCAATGTGATAGTATGTGTGGATGGAATAGAATAGACTTCCCTTGTGTAAGTTGCACTTAATAACGGGTTATAGCTAGAATGTAGCAATGTGATAGTATGTGTGGATGGAATAGAATAGACTTCCCCTTCCTATGTAGTGTATGCATAGTTGATGCAACCATTGTCCCTTGAATGGATGTTAGTTGGATGCCTTTGAAGTGATTTTGTGCCTTTGGAATGCAAGCTTAGGCGATGATAGTAATACTTAGTGCTTGGTCCTTGATTTTGAACACATAACTATGTATTTATATGATTCCCTTGTCTAAATTTCATAATTAACAATTGGAAGGCCGACCCATAAGTGAAAAAGATGCCCAAAATATAAAAGGGACCCAAAAAGAGCGAGTAAGATAAGAAAGGGTTATAGCTAGAATGTAGCAATGTGATAGTATGTGTGGATGGAATAGAATAGACTTCCCCTTGTGTAAGTTGCACTTAATAACGGGTTATAGCTAGAATGTAGCAATGTAATAGTATGTATGGATGGAATAGAATAGACTTCCCCTTCCTATGTAGTGTATGCAGAGTTGATGCAACCCTTGTCCTTGAATGGATGTTAGATGGATGCCTTTGAAGTGATTTAGTGCCTTTGGAATGCAAGCTTAGGTGATGATAGTAATACTTAGTGCTTGGTCCTTGATTTTGAACACATAACTATGTATTTATATGATTCCCTTGTTTAAATTTCATAATTAACAATTGGAAGGCCGACCCATAAGTGAAAAAGATGCCCAAAATATAAAAGAGACCCAAAAAGAGCGAGTAAGATAAGAAAGGGTCAGGGGTGCCCAGAAGGGACAGGAGCGCCTGGTCGTTGCTTTCATGGTCTGGGCACCGACGTCTAAAGCCATAATGTTATGCCCTTAACCTATTGCTTGTATTAGGATATGAGTAGCCGATTTGTGGCTTACCATATCATTTTATTATGTCATTTATATTTTCTCATGCTTAGTAGGCTAGAACATATGAATAATATATATAGGGGTTAGTAGGTAGTAGTTGATCATCATATTGAGTATTTGAGTCTTATTGTATGGTTTGGAGGTTGCCCCTCGAAGTGGATAAGCTATTCTACTTGAATATTGAGATCATTCATCTAAAATATTGTGTTCTTTGGTGTTCTACGCTCTCTCATAATCTGAATTATACAAGTAATTCCATTACAAGTGGTATCAGAGCAATGATTTGGGCCAAAAATTAGGTCAAAACCCTAATTTTTGTTTTAGCCATATCTTGCGAAGAGTTTCGAATTTTTAGATATTGTTTTACCACAATTGAAACATCTCAAGTAAGCTCCTCTAAAAAATTTAGCATATTTTGATCTATTTTGCAATAGTTATTGCCATTTTATGATTTTTCATAAATTCACTCTATAAGCTACATATTTCAAAAAATTCAAAATAATTTATATTTTCGGAAAGCTATCAAAAAATATTGGTAGTATCTTCTCTGTGTTTTTCCTATTCGGTCAAATTTGTATGAAACCCTAAACCCTAGGGTCTGACATCATAGTGGGGCCTTCCACAAAAGCCAAAAAGAATCTTGTCACTCGAGTAAAACCCCAAATAAAGATGGGGTAGTAATTGAAGAGTTGGAGTCAAAAGGGGTAAATACATATTCCTGAGCACTAGGGTTTACCTTATTTGATCATAAAGTGAGCCAACTTGAGTATGATCTGTGAAATTTACAATCTGAGGTGGCCCGTAAAGGAGACATAGACCAAATCAATCAGTGATTGGATGATATCATACAACATATAAAGGGTAAACAATCTATCCCAAATCAGCCCCAACTCAACCAAGGAGGATCTTCAATTTAGAATAATGGGAAAAATAACCAAGTTGGATCACTTTTCCAGCCCAATCAAATTCCAACTTATTCGCAACCAATGGAACATGATGCCGAAAGTGGAGATGTGCAAATTTGATGGGAAGGATCCACTGAATTAGATAAATCAAATGGAGAACTTATTTGAGTTACATCAAACCCCATCGGGACAAAAGGTGACCTTGGCATCCCTATATCTTGAACCAAACCAATTCATCTGGTATCAATGGTTATGTGCTCAGAGGTAGAAGAATGGTCTCAAAGTGTCATGTGAACAATTTTTACCGAGGAGTTACAATTGCACTATAGTTCCAGTATTTCAGATAACTACTTTAGTCAATTGGCAAAGTTACGACAAACAAGATCATTCAAAGATTATGTGCATCAATTCTAGAACCTATCCTTAAGGGTGGAGAATATTACAGAAGGGAATTTGAATGACTTGTTTCTTGGGGTCTTAAGGACCACATTGAGCATGAGGTACATATGTTTAATCCACTCAAGCTTTCTGATTCTATTATCATGGCACGTAGGAGCAGAGGAAAATTTAATTTCAGTAGGAGGAAGCCTTTCACTAACACCAGAGACCGTAGTACCTCTTCCCCATCATTCACTCAGCCAATTAGACTGACTCCTCAACAAATGGAAGAAAAGAGAGCAAAAGGATTATGTTTTAACTATGACACCAAATATGGACCGGGACACAAATGTGTTGAGAAGAAGTTGTTCTATATTGAAGGAGGAAATGAGGATGAAGAGGAAGCTGAAATTATAGGAGAGGCTGAGGAAATAGTAGAAGATGAAGTAGAGGATCACCAACCTATAATTTCTTGCCATGCGTTGTCAGGTATTAGTACTCCTCAAACACTCAAGGTTATCGACTATCTCAAAAAATAGAAGGTGACAAAGTGTTGATTGACTCAGGGAGTACTCATAACTTCATAAATAGTAAGTTAGATGCTCGCTTAATTGTTTTATTTACCCACTCCATAAATGCAAGTTATGATCATGGATGGTGGGACAAATCAAGTGCACAGAAAGTGTCATAATATCAAATCTTTCCATGGGGACTACATGTTAGACTTGCCTATGTTTTTTATTTCTATGGGAGGGGAAGATATTGTTTTGGGTGTCCAATGGCTCACAACCTTGGGTACCATAGAGATGAATTTCCAAGATTTGTTTATGCGATTTCATTCAAAAGGAAGAACAATATAATTGAAAGGGATGGTAGCTAAGTATCCACAAATTATTAGCTCTCATCGGATGCTGAGGAGGTTTCTCTGAAAAGGAGTAGATGGATTTTTAACAAAGTTATTTTCCATAGAGGTACAAAATACAGAGTCTTCAATGCCACCCGATCTTCAGAAGATTGTTGATGCTCACTCATCTTTTTTTTATGCAATTCCAAAGGGACTACCACAAGTTAGGGATCATGATCATGTCATTCGTTTGATTCCAGGAGCCAACCACCTAACATCAGACCATACAAATACCCATATTCCCAGAAAAGTGAGATCGAGAAAATGGTGGAGGAAATGTTGAAGGCAGGTATCATTAGGCATAGCCAGAGCGCATATTCTTCGCCAGTGGTCATGGTACATAAGAAGGATGAAACATGGAGGATGTGTCTAGATTACCAAGAACTCAACAAGTACACCATCAAAGATAAGTTTCCTATTCCAGTAATTGATGATTTACTTGATGAATTGCATGGTGTTATTTATTTCACAAAATTGGATCTTTGTTTGGGGTACCATCAAATTAGAATAAGAGAGGAAGATGTTTAGTTTTTTCAGACTCATGAGGGCCATTATGAGTTTTTGGTAATTCCCTTTGGTCTTAAAATTCTCCCTCAACATTTCAAAGCTTGATGAACACTATTTTTAGGCCATTTTAAAGGAAATTTGTATTAGTTTTCTTTGATGACATATTGATTTATAGTAAGACATGGGAAGAACACTTGCAACATGTAGATAAAGTGTTGGAAGTTTTGGAGAAACATAAGCTTTATGCAAAGCCATCCAAATTTTCTTTTGGTGTACAAGAGGTAGAGTACTTGGGTCACATTGTATCCCATGAAGGTGTCAAAGTTGATCCTCAGAAGATCAAAGCTATGGTGGAATGGCCAAGGCCCAAAAATCTCAAAAATATCTGAGGGTTCCTAGGACTAACAAGGTACTACAGAAGATTTGTGAGGGGATATGGTAGAATCGCAGCTCCACTCACTACATTGCTAAAGAAGGATGCCTTCCATTGGACAGACGTAGCCACTAAATCCTTTGAGCAAGTTAAAGGAAGCCATGTGCACCACCCCAGTTTTGGCTACTCCCAACTTCTCAAAAACCTTCATTGTTGAGTGTGACGCTTCAGGATCAGGATTGGGAGCAATTCTAATGCAGGAAGGAAGACCAATTGCATTTGAGAGTCACCAATTCAAAGGAAAATATCTACTCAAACTTGTATATGAGAAAGAAATGATGGCTATTCTTCATGCGGTCAAACAATGGAGGCCCTATCTAATGGGTAGACACTTCAAGGTGAAAATTGATCATGATAGTCTCAAATACTTTTTGGAGCAAAGATTATCATCTAAGGAACAAAAAGTGGGTAACAAAAATGTTGGGTTATGATTTTGAAATCATATACAAAAAGGGTAAATAAAATGTAGTAGTCGATGCATTATCTAGAAGGGATACATCCACGAAACATTACTATGTGGAATGTCCATGTTGAAGGCTATTGGGTAGATGAAGCAAGATTGGAATGGGATCAGGACAAGGATATACAAGCTCTAATACATAATATCAAGTAAGGTTCTATAACATCTAACAAATTTGAGTGGAAAGGTAATGCCCTATGGTATAAGGATAGGTTATACTTGTGTAATGATTTTGAGTTGAAGCATAAGATTCTTGCAGAGCTACATGCATGCATTGTTTATTGGAGGACACTGGGTTTTGAAGACATATCATAGAATAAAAAGAAAGAATTTTTTGGGAGGACTAAAGGGTGATGTACAAAAGTTTGTATCAGATTGTTTGGTGTGCCAACAATGTAACAAAGGTGAAACCATTAAGACACAGGTCTATTGCAACCATTACCAATTCCTAGCTAGAGGTGGGAGGAGGTCTCCATGGATTTCATTATAGGGTTACCTTGTTCATAGGGTAAGAATGTTATTTTGGTGAGTATGGATACACTAAAAATATATGCCCATTTTTTTGCCCTGTCACACCCATTTCGCAGCCAATATATCCGTAACTATTTTTTTGGAGACAGTTCAAAAGCTACATGGAACCCCAAAGATAATTGTAAGTGATCATAATCCTATTTTCACAAGTAATTTTTGGACATAATTATTTGCATGTTTGGGTACTCATAGCTCATAGATCATCTTACCATCCTCAAACTGATGGGCAAATGGAAGTGGTAAAAAAATGCTCAGAGGGGTATCTACGTTGTTTTGTATCAAATAAGCAAGAACGTTGGGTTAAATGGTTACCACTTGCAGAATGGTGGTATAACACATCTTTTCATACCTCTCTCAAATGACCCCATTTTTAGCATTATATGGTTACCATCCATCATCTATCACTTCTTCCTTGAGGGTGCAAACTAAGGTCAAAGATGTTTAGGAACACATTTAACATCAACAACATGTTTTGGTTGATTTGAGGTAGAATTTGGCATTGGCACAAAACATGATAAAACACCAAATAAATCAACACCGTAGTGAAAGACATTTTGAAATTGGTGATTGGGTTTTTGTACGTTTGCAACCTTACAAGTAGATGTCCCTGAAGCAACATAAAAGGACAAAAACTTGCTCCTAAATATTATGGTCCTTATCAGGTTCTATAGAAAATTGGAAGTGTTTCTTATAAACTAGAGTTGCCTTAATCTTCACGCATACACCTAGTATTTCATGTTTCTTGCCTAAAGAAGGTTATTGGACAGAAATTTGCAGCCCAAACAGAGCTACCAGAACTTGATGAGGAAGGAAGAATAATTTTGGAGCCAGAGAATATTTTGGAAACACGTACTAAGAGGCTGAGAACCAAAGACATTAAGGAATATCTTATCAAGTGGAAGAATTTGAACATAGAGGATGTGACCTGGGAGGATGAAGGTTTTCTGCAAAGAACATCCAGGATTCTTCAACATCGAGGACAATGTTGGTTTGAAGGGGAAGGGCATGTTACACCCTTAACCTATTACTTGTATTAGGATATGAGTATCCAACTTGTGGCTTACCATATCATTTTATTATGTCATTTATACTTTCTCATGCTTAGTAGGTCAGCCTTGGTGATGGCCATAACATATGAATAGTATATATAGGGGTTAGTAGGTAGTAGTTGATCATCATATTGAGTATTTGAGTCTTATTGTATGGTTTGGAGGTTTCCCCCTCGAAGTGGCTAAGCTATTCTACTTGAATATTGAGATCATTTATCTGCAATATTGTGTTCTTTGGTGTTCTATTGCTTCTCATAATCTGAATTATACAAGTAATTCCATTACACATAAAATATAAATCAATTAAATTTTGATTAGGTTGTAGGGCATGCAAGACCAAATAGAAAACAAGAGACAAAGAAAAGAGGCCAAAGATAGTTGTCAACCATTATTTTTCTTTCTTAGGAATCATGTAAATGCTAGCATGCTTTGAGGACCTAGAAATGTACCCAAGTGCATGATTTTGTGTCTACATTTGCACCCACTTTATGTTGTTGAGTGAATACTCGATAACATAAAGTAGATAAGATATGCATACCTTATTGATCTTGTAGAACGTGCGGTGAATAACGTGCCAAGTGGACAAGTGAAGCATGAAGTGATTTCAAAGTGAGGCATGAAGACTAGAAAAGAAAGTGACCCTAGGGGTGAAGCGTATGTGTTGCTTGTACTGTTGTTGTGCTTGTATTTTTGTTGTAGGTTGCTTCTTGTTGTGTATTAAGGACAGACCTACAAAAGAAGAGCGAAAAGAGTATTCAAAGTCCTGTATATGAAAAATCTGAGCAAAGTATGCAAAAGTGTGTAAAAATAGTAGTAAATGAAAGTGTTCACGTGATGTAAAAGAGTGAAAATGATAAAAAAAAAAAAAAAAAGTGGGTTAAAATGATGAAGATAAAGTTTTTTTGGCAATATGATGTCTTGCTAACAAGTTTTTGGGCGATCTCACACCAAGTGCGAAGTTTTTTTGGGTGATCTCATGCCAATGAGCAAGTGTTGGGGAGAGAGGTCTAGTTTTACTATCCTTCCATGACTTTTCCCAATAAGCACTACTGTAGATAGTGCATCCCAATTCTTTCTTATTGTTCCTTTTGTATTGATTGTTCCAAATCAGTTCCGATTATACCGATCAAGGAGATAGAATACATTCTGTGATTAGAGGACTATGCATGTAATTGTAGAATTGTTCTGAAGACTTCGATGAACTGTGTTGATATGAGAAGATGATTTTATCGCCCCTCAGACAATAGAACCTAGGGAAGGACAAGGGTTCCCAAGTGCTTAGTGTCTCGAGTCTGGGGTGCTAGTGTATGTATTGTGTATTAAACCCAAGTTAGATTAAGGTCGTTATGTGATTGTGTTCAGTGTTGATTTTGTATTGTGAAAATTTGTATTGTAGCTTTGATCTATTGTAGGGGTGATTTGTTCACCCAATGAATGCCCCCTCATTTCGGTGTATGCGATGATGGTAGGAGAATGTGGCCCAAAGGAGAGGACATGATGTTGATCTGAAGTGTATACCTATAAGGGGTGGTGGATGTGTATGGTAGAAACCAAGGAACATGCAAACAAAGTGGGCTAATAACATGTCTTAGTAGTAAACTTAGCTAGCATGTAGAAGACAATAGAACAATCAAGTGTGCAGCAAGATGGACCCCAAAAGTGGGTTTCAAACATGATACATCGCTCATAATGTCACAAGAAAATTAAGGCCAAAGTGGCCAAAAGTAAGAAAACAATGATCAAACAAAGACATAGGGCATAGCCCACAAATAATAACATATAATGACAAACAAGACCAAGTAAAATGTGTCGAGATAACCATGGTGGAATATAAAACTCGCAAGGAAAACTCTACAAATGAAGCACCCATTAGCATGTTAGAAAGATAAAGAACATGTCATGAGCATGTATGAATTAGTGAAAGGTAAAGTAATTATAATAAGATGTAACAATAGAACCTATGTAGTATGTGATAGTAGTGAAAGTAGATGCCCCTAAGAGCCTCGATGGGACTAGTAAAAGGTATAGTGCCAAGCATCATTATGGCATGTAAGAACCTATAAGAGATATGCATTCACCTCAAAATACCAAGTGAACATGCATGTGTATATATAGAAATATGATGACATACTAATAATTCATCTAGCATGGAAAAAAAAGTGAAACATGTAAATAGAATAAGCTTAGCAAGTGTATATGCAACCAAGATATGTGAATACAATATATGAGTGTGATGAAATGGTATGCAAAGTGTGATAATTATAGGAGCAGCGTGCCCCTCAGTAGATGTGTATGATATTGTAGACACAAAATCATGCACATATTACTATTTTACTATACCACCAAGTATGTTGTTATATGCATGGATCTTGAGTAAGAAAAGTATTCATTGGTGACACACTCCCTAGTCCATTCACTTGTTTGACTTGATTTCAATTTTCGTTCTCTCTCTCTCTATGTCAGTATTTTCACATTTTTCATCATTTATCCTGGACACTAGTGCCCATTCTAGGAGTGAGTGCACATGTGCGCTTCTATTCCCTTTGTTATTTTCACTTATTTTAGCATTTGTGGTTGGCCTTTTCGGTTTTCTCATCCTTTTCTCAAGGTCATAGTCAACATGTCGTGTCACTAGTGTCAAAATTCAAACAAGAGATCCCTATATATACACAACATACACACTATTATATGGGCGGGCAATTTTAAAGGGAAATCATATCTACATATTATTAAAGGACCGTGCATTTTTCAATTTACTTACTCTATATACACTCATAGGAAGGGAATTGTTGAATTCCATTTCACACATTTGCATTCTATATATCTTTAGCCTACTATCTTGGTGTCATTGGCGTGAGGGAAAATTAAGGACACTATTTCACACACAAATGAAAAGAACTACATGGAGCCTGGAATATAGTGCAACATGATTTAATAAATATAGAAATTTGTAAAACCATAGAAATTTTAGAGTCACAATGCAAAGATAAATAATAAAGTACAAATATGACCTAAGCAATAAGCAATTGGAAATTGAAACCCTAAGTGCAAGAGATGGAATAAGAAACCTAGCTAGTTTCACAATAATCCTAAAGATGTGCCGATCTGGAAAACTTATGGAACATGAGGGCAGACTATCGCAACTAAGCCCATAAAAATGCGTCAATTCACTTGAAAATTCTTAGACTAGGGCACCTGGATTGGGTCAGGGGCACATATGTACTAGATACCTTCTGTCAGGCGCCTATGACTCGCACAAAATCTCGTAAAATTATTTTCATTGTGTCGCAAGATGTTTACTAATGTTCATTGTTGGTCGCTTGTGATGTCATAATAGAAACTAAATCACACACTTTCAGTATCTATCTAGTCCTGATCACATACCACTATTCATATGATTCTTATGCGAGAAAAGTATTAATTGATCACTATCTTTGGCCATCTTTGTTTGCTTTTTGTTTCCTCTTTTGGTCTTACACTCCTTTCCCAGTCTATCTTTTTATACTTTGACATTTCTCATTCTGGACACTAGCGCCCAACCGAGGATGCTAGCGCTAGGTGCCTATTATCCCAAATTCATCCCCCGGGAAAATTTGGTCAAGACAACTTCTGCACATAAGAAAATTATGAAGGAAATGACTCAGACCCACGAGCTCGAGTTCTAAAACCAGGAAAAGTGAAAACAGAGGCCCGAGAAAGTCAAATTCGACCCTGCACAAGAAGAAATAGAAGAAACGGTTCTTCTGAACATTTCCATATCTTAAATCTATTTAAAGGGTCGAGGGAGGACTCAACAATGGAATTGTAGGGTCAGAGAAGAAGGGGTAGTGCCACAGAGGAACCGAGAAAAAGGGGAAGACCAAACAAGTGCCAGACTGATGCTTGTCCCAGAGGAAAGCGGGGCGTCGGGGGAAAAGTTGATTCTTTTCCCCTTGTTATCACAAAAAGGGTAAAAGTTGTAAAATGGCCCATAACTCCATCGGGAAAAAGTTAGCATTAGAACCCAAGTCAAAGCCAAGGTGGGGAGTCGAAGGAAAAGTGAAAATTTGCCTTTTGTGGAAAAAGGAGAAAAAGATAAATTATGAGCCCCGCAAGACTGATTTTTTGTTCTAATCTGGTTGCCACGTATCCCACATTAAAGAAAGGGCCCATGTTTTTCAAACTGGTTTTCCCATCCATTCGTACGGACCCGATACAAACTTTGAAGGGGCATATCTTTTGACTCAGGGCTCAAAATATTGCAAATCTGACACCATTGGAAAGATCTCGGCCTCACCTACGCCATGGAGGTTTGAGACTTTAATTTTGAGGAGGTTAGGTAAAGGAAAATGGAGGAAACATCTTCGGGCCTTTAATGCAGGATCCATCTATCTCAACAACCAGATCGGATTTGATCTGTTTCATCGTTTCCTCTTCTTTCAAGGTGCCGAATCAAGGAATCATGCAGTAAAGATAGATTTGGGGCATATTTTATCAGAAGCATTAACAACAGTGGTTGAGTTTCAACCCACTTTTCCCACTTCCTCTCTCTTTCTCTCTAATCAAATCTATAAATACAGGGGCAAGATTCATTGTAAAGGGTTGTTCATTCTTCTTCCCTCCCCCCCCTCTCTTTCTTCTCCAGGGTCGAATGTGGAGTTTAAGCCTCCTCCCTTGGCTTTGTAATGGCATTTTCTGCCTCTTTCCTGTTAATGGTGTACTGTGTGAACTCTGGAGAAATAAAATTTGTTTCGTGATGCATTTTGTCCATCCTTTGCTCATTTTGTTGTCTCTTCTCGCCTCTCACCATTACAGGGTATACTATGCATATCTCTGATGTCCATTGCAGGTTTTGGGAGCTGTGTTTAAGGGGTTTGAAATGGTGTTCTGTGTGAACTTTATCCTTGGTATGTGATGCATCTGTCCATCCTCTCCATTGCTCACCTCTCTCCATTTCAGGTAGTTGGGTTTGTGATCAGCAGTTCCCTTTTCTCGGTGCTATCACCTCTGTAGTGTAGGATTTCTTTATTTTTATGCTCTCTCTCTCTCTCTCTCTCCCTGGTCCCTTGGAATTGTTAGATTAGGAGTAGATAGTCACATTTCCTTCCTTAGAAGTAGTTTAGTGCTAGGATTAGGAAGAGGAACTAGCCTTCTCTGGAGGATCATTCCCATTTGCAAGTCCCACAACTTGGGGAATGATCCAATGTTATGAAAATCACACCAAATGACCCTACCTTAGAAAAGTAGATCCATAACTCATTTGGGGGTGTTGTGATTTCACACTAACAGTTTTGGCATGCATGGTGGGACAGTCAAAGCACCTTACCACTTCACTTCATCAAGTTTGATGTGCTCTTGGTGAAGATTTCAGCCTTTGGAGGCACTTTCAAGCACATCTGGCGACTCCATCTGGTCAAAAACCCATTCTCTGAGTTACAGACCTTTTCCATCCATTTCCACTCATTTCATCCATTTTCTTCTTCCATCTCTTTCATTTTCTCCCATTCCATGAGTTTTGTAATCATGACTTCATTCCCTTCATGGAACTCACACTTACAAACAACAATGCAATCCACCTCCAATTCATTTTACAAATCCTTCAAATCATCATTTTGAGTTCAAATCAAAATCAGCATGGTTACCCCTATGAGCAGCAAAGCAGTGTGCCAAAATCACTTTGGCTATGGGACTTTCAAGAATAGGGATATGCAAAAATGAAGACAATCAAATGCAAGATGTTGGTCTGCTGGAGAAAATTCAAAAAATGGAGACTGGCATGGTTCAATCAAGGGCAATAACTCGAATGATGGCTTTTAGAATTGGTTGTAGGGAACCTTGTCCATGGGAAGGCCCTTTTCCAAGACACTACAACCCTCAAGAGAAGCTGGACTTCATGATTGGAATGCTGCCCCAACTTGCACAATGGACAGAAGAGATAGAGGCCTATGAACTTGGTGCTAAGCAACCTTGTCAATGGGTAAGTTTTACACCATCATCTGGTATTTCTCTTTCCATTCCTCAAGCAACACCATCTCAGTTTGAATGTCAAGTTGTAAACCCAACCAATGTTGCTCCAGTTGTGAAAACCATCCCTCCATCCCCTAGTCTTCCATCCCATCTCATTTTTCTTCCCTCTTCTCTTCCAAATCCAAATCCCCTCCACAAGAGCCAAAAGAAACACCTTCCCCTCCAAAGAAACAAGAAGTTCCATCCTTCCCACCACCACAAAACAATTGCACAAATGGTTGAATCCCAACCCAATCCTTCTCTTGCCTTCCCAATTCCACGTGAGGAAGATGAAATTCCAAAAATCAGTCAAGGACAACAAATAGAAGAGCTAGTGGAAGAAGAAATGATTAAGAGTTTAGTAAGTTTGGCTCTCAGGTATGGAATTGAAAAAATTCCCTTGCGTTGGTTAAGCCTACAGAGGAGGCCAAGGTTGAAGACTCAATGGTGGTTAGGACTGATTTTGTTGCAGCAGAAGAAGAAGAACAAGGAAAGGAAGAAGATCAAGTTATCAAGTTTGCTCGAGTGTAGTGTCCACAATGGCACTTTGTCTGAGAGAAATGCTGATCCAATTCAAGTTGCACAATCAGCCAAGGAAGAAGAAGAACAATCAGCTCAAAGTCCCATTGGGAAGGAGCAAATGGATGAGACCAAATCAGATTTTGTAACAACAGAAGAAGAAGAAGGCATCATTGATAATTTCTTGCTTTCATTCAAAGGGCCTGTTTTGGTTGATGAATCCATCATGGAGGAAAATTCTAAAGAAGACATGGTTGTCCCAAACAGTCCTCTAGAGCAGCAGTTTGAAGAGTTTTCTTTGACAAGCTTCATGCTAGAGGAAGAAGTTATCCAAGGGCAAGATGGTCTTCAAACAACAGAGGAAGGAGAAGCTGCTCCAAATCCAAAAGAAGAGGAAGGGAAAGAGCAGAAGAGTTTCACCACTTCTTCCATGCCATTCATTCAGGAGGATCTGCAAGAGGACTCCATTTTTGGAGTTGAAACTCAGAGCTATGGGCACATCAAACGGATCATACCTTGCCCAATCAGGTATTTGGCTTCATTGGAGCCAAAGGAGAAACAAAACTAGTCATGCCCATTTCAGGCATGAGGATGAGCTACAAAGCACCAAGGATCAGCTGCCATACCTCTTCAATCCAAATGCAGAGCAACTAAAAGAGGTATTGGTTTTGTCTTCAATTGATACTTTGGTGATTTGGGTGGAAGATCAGCTTGTAGTTAGTTTTTCACTCATCCAACCAGCCATGTTCAAGTGCCAAATCAGTTGCATGGCTGCCATTTTTGAGGAAGGGAAGTTATTTCTCCCTGCCAGTTGCAGGTTTTGTTTGAGTTCCCTTTGCTCTTGGTTAGAGTAGAGTAGGTAGGTTTGTTTTCAGCAGAAGAAGTGCTTTTGCACACTCTGCATATCCCACTTGGGGTATGTATGATTTTCAGTTTGTACATAGTTTTTGGTGTTGTTGTTTTTCTCTTGCATAGTCCATTTCAGTTGGCTTTTGGTGAAGTTCAACTCCAAGTTTAGTGGGTTTCCAAGAGGCTCAGAGGTCAGATCTTCAAAAGTTCAAATCAGTTTCATATTTATCAGGCAGACTCCATGCCCAATGGATGCTTCAAGGCCATTGGTTTCTTCATCTAGCAGGCAGATGTCCCCGTGAGTCACCAAATTGTTATCCCAAATTTCACCCCAAGAAAATTTGGTCAAGACAACTCCTGCACATAAGGAAATTATGAAGGAAATGATTTAGACCCATGAGCTCGAGTTCCAGAACCAGGAAAAGTGAAAATAGAGGCACGAGAAATTCAAATTCGAGCCTGCACAAGAAGAAATAGAAGAAATAGTTCTTCTAAATGTTTCCATATCTTAAATCTATTTAAAGGGTCGAGGGAGGACTCAACAATGGAATTACAGGGTCAGAGAAGAAGGGGAAGTGCCGCGGAGGAACCGCAGTGTAAAAAAAAAGGGGAAGACCAAACGAGTGCCAGATTGATGTGTGTCCCAGAGGAAAGCGGGGCATCGGGGGAAAAGTTGATTCTTTGCCCCTTGTTATCACAAAAGGGTAAAAGTTGAAATGGCCCGTAACTCCATCGGGGAAAAAGTCAGCGTTAGAACCCGAGTCAAAGCCAAGGTGGGGAGTCGGAGGGAAAAGTGAAAATTTACCTTTCAGAAAAAGGGGAAAAGATAAATTATGACCCCAAGACCGATTTTTTGTTCTAATCTGGCTGCCACGTGTCCCAAACCAAAAGGGGGGCCCATTTTTCAAACTGGTTTTCCCCATCCATTTATACGGACCCGATACAAACTTTGAAGGGGCATATCTTTCAACTCAGGGCTTGAAATATTGCAAATCTAACACCATTGGAAAGATCTCGGCCTCACCTATGCCATGGAGGTCTGAGACTTTAATTTTGAGGAGGTTAGGTAAAGGAAAATGGAGGAAACGTCTTTGGGCCTTCAATGCAAGATCCATCTGTCTCAACAACCAGATCGGATTCGATCTATTTCCATCATTTCCTCTTCTTTCAAGGCGCCAAATCAAGGAATCATGCAGTAAAGACGGATTTGGGGCATATTTTATCAGAAGCATTAACAGCAAGTGGTTGAGTTTCAACCCACTTCTCCCACTTCCCTCTCTCTTTCTTCTCTCCGATCAAATCTATAAATACAGGGGCATGATTCATTGTAAAGGGTTGTTCATTCTTCTTCCCTGCCCCCTCTCTCTTTCTTCTCCAGGGTCGAATGTGGAGTTTAAGCCTCCTCCCTTGGCTTTGTAATGGCATTTTCTTACCTCTTTCCCATTAATGGTGTACTGTGTGAACTCTGGAGCAATAAAATTTGTTTCGTGATGTGTTTTGTCCATCCTTTGCTCATTTTGTTGTCTCTTCTCACCTCTCACCATTACAGGTATATTGTGCATATCTCTGATGTCCATTGTAGGTTTTGGGAGTTGTGTTTAAGGGGTTTGAAATGGTGTTATGTGTGAACTTTATCCTTGGTCTGTGATGCATCTGTCCATCCTCTCCATTGCTCACCTCTCTCCATTTCAGGCAGTTGGGTTTATGATTGGGTTTGTGATTAGTGTAGGTTCCCTTTTCTTGGAATTGTTAGATTGCTATTGTATTTCCTTCCTTAGAAGTAGTGTAGGATTTCTTTATTTTCATGCTCTCTCTCTCTCTACCTTAGAAAAGAAGTCCCTTGGAATTGTTAGATTAGGAGTAGATAGTCACATTTCCTTCCTTAGAAGTAGTTTAGTGCTAGGATTAGGAAGAGGAATCATATAAATTTAAATTTATGTGATCATCTAGGAGGATCATTCCCATTCTAAGAGCAAGTCCATATACACACTTGGGAATGATCCAATGTTCTTGCTATAAAGTGTGACACACACAAGAGCCACCTAGGGAACGATTTCAACACACACACATAGAACTACATTGGGTATGAGATGTAGTTCAACACTTGGTTGTAATTTCACTTTGTTGATAGAATGAGGATAGTTTAACCCCTCATTTTACATCTTTTTAGGATTTGATTGCGTTTGAGGTTTTGCAGGCAGTGCTTCTTTCTGATTGCAGGTTTCGATAAATAACAACGAAGTCTAGTGACATACATGAAATCAAAGGCAATAAGAAGAGAACATCTTGTGACCTTATGAAACTAAGTTCCAATGATTTTAAGAAGTCACAAGTGCCTGAACAAGTCTCTGGCGCCCTGCACCCTAGTCCTAGAATATCCAACACTCCTTCAATTTTCTAGGTTTGATTACTTACACCTTGATTTTCATTCGCTCCAAAGTAATTTTTCAGCTTGGAATACCTTCAGATTATTTCAAATAAGTTAAGTCTTTCTATCCCTTCATTTACAATTATGGTTTCATACTTTCTAGCTTATTTTGATTCAAACCAAATCAGACTTAATTATTTATATTCAACATTGTTACATAATATAGTATTAGGCATCTATTTATTTAAATATTTTCTTAATCATTTGGTGAACCCGTCACTTGATTCCAACCTTATTTTTAGGGGGTTTCTTCTTATGCTCACCTATAGTGGTCGTTTTGGGTCTTTTGAGCATCTCGAGCTTCCTCCATCCTCTCGTAGGGTCTCTAAATCAATGGCTGAAATTGATAACCCATTCACTAACTCTCAACAAGTTCCTCTTGAAAACATTGAAGCATCTGATAGTGATCACTCATATGATGAAGACACAAATGTTGATCAAGAACAATTAGATAAACTCACAAATTTTTTTCAAGATTTGCGTGATAATCTTGCTCATCTTCTGCATATTCTTCATTCTTTGATTGTAGCTAAAAATACTCGTGATGCTGCTTCGACACCTCTTGTAGGTTCTTCCTTAGTTTCCATGGCCTCCACTCAACCCCTTCATATTCCTACTTCCATTCCTACTACTACCTCTCCCATCATTCAACCTAATGATTCCAATGTATAGCCTGATTCTTCTTCAAATACTCCTGATTTAACTTCTTTATATCAAGATATGAGGACACAAATATCGTCAACTTCAATTGGCTACCTCTCATGCATCTCCATCTTTAGATTCCACTTCACTCCTTCACACTCCTTTTGCACCCACTATTTCTGCCTATCCACTCCCTCTTAATTTTATCACCCTAATCTACCTACTTTCAAAGGCCATGATGACCCTCAAGAGAATCTTTGAGCATTTCATGTAGCATGCCTAGACTATGCGGATGATCACACTTTACTTGTAAATATTTTTTCTTGCAGTCTCCAAGACTATGCAATGCATTGGTTTTATGATCTACCTATCCACTTGGTAACATATTTTACGCATCTAGCCAATGTTTTTCTTGCTCACTTCTCCATCAATATCGGCACTAAGATATCCTATTCTCAACTTGCACAACTTAAACAAAGATCTAACGAACATCTAGTGGATTATGTCTTGCAATATAAGAACAAATTAGCTAAGATGTCTAATGTACTCATAGAATCTGAGCTTCAAGATATATTAGTGCAAAGTATATTACCACCTCTAAAAGAGAGTGTCATCTTTGAGACCTCTCCATCATTTGATCATTTGTGTCATACTCTTAAGCTATGTGAAAATAAACTCCTATCTATAAGCAAGCTTAAGTATCAGGAATAGGCTTAATCCTCTACGTGTTTTCAAAGTAAATCAACTTTCAAGCCATCTAAAAATCCTACTGAAGCTAAAGTTATTTTCAACATAGTATCTAATACTAAAGAGCTTCAATGACAACCACCTAAGCATACATATACAAAATCGATCGTCACTCAGATCTTCTATTGCTAAAAATTATTGAGAAAAATATTATCATGCTTCCTCCTCCGCTTAATCTAGACCCATCTCATCCTAAAGGTCATAATTACAATGAAAATTTCAGATGCGACTATCACCAATGTGTTGGGCATTCTAAAAATTGATGCTTCAAACTTTGCAATATTATTCAAGATCTTATTGATAATAATTCCATTGAGCTTCCAAAGCCTACGACTTCTGCACCCATCAATGAAAATCACAAGCTCAAGATCTTCAACAACCCTCTTCCTAAGCACACTCCCTCTATGCTTTTGGCCACATCAACCTCGATTGTATTATGACATCATGAGTGATGTCCCATGTTTGAAACCCACTTTTCACGGTCTACTTTGTCTATACTATTGCTTATCTGCATTGTTTTCTTACGTGCTTATCTTACATCTTGTCTTCTACATGCATGTTTATCTTGTTTTCACTAACACATGTTTCCAACCACATTGTTTGTGTGTGCCTTGGTTTCTACCAAGAACACTCCCTCCCTTCCAGGGATTTAGTTTTAGCACAACATCTAGTCCTCCTTTGGGTTGCATCCTCCTTGCAACGTCACATGCAGCCCATATGAGGGGGGAATCTATCAAGTGAATCAGTCACCTCATTTAATAGTCCATAGTTATAGTTCACTACAGTTCAACACACAATCAACACAATATTTATTCTCCAAGAATGGCCTAGATCCTAACTTGGATCCTCACAACACAGCTTATTAGCACCCAGACTCGAACAATAATGCTTGGGTGCCCTTGAAACTTCCGGATACATGTGACCAGGAAATTTACATAGCATTTTTCAGTTCATTTCAATTTTCAGCAAAGATATACAACGTATTTTACAAAGACACACAATTCCTTCAACACTGTATGCATGCATTACATCTTATTTTCTACTTTTGTGTTGGATCGAACTAGATCATATTTTTACACACCATATGTAGTGGTTTTTACACTTCGGGAAGTAATCAAAGGTTGGAGAATAACACTAGACCTTTCTCCCTACACTTCTTCCGCACTTGGCGTGAGATCACCCAAAAACTCACACTCAGTGCAACTGGTGTGAGATCACCCAAAAACTCATTCTTCTACAACATCTTCAGGATCCTTTTTATCTCTTTTCACTCATCATGGATTAGGTGCACATGTTCCTTTTTCATTTTTACATACTTTACACACTTTTTACACATTTTGATCATATATGTGTGTGTGTGTGTGTGTGTGTGTGTGTGTGTGTGTGTGTATTTGATTACTTATTTGTTCTTATCTTTTACAAGTTTGTCCTTATGGGAAGCGGTAGTCACATCAATCGCACATCAATAACACAACATCACACATCGATCGACATCAAAAATAGGTACAAACGTGACATTTACACATACGCTCTCACCTTAGGGTCATCATCATCATTTTTCAATTCCTCTTCTTTAGCTTCCATGCTTCACATTTTTATCACTCCCGCTTTTTCTTGTCTCTCTTAGCATGCTTTTCACATCGATCTACATGTTTATCAAGTATGCATCTTCTATCCAATTTATGTTATTGAGCATTCTCTCAACAACATAAAGTGGGGAAAAATTTAGACACTAAATCACGCACTTTGGGTATCTATCTAGTCCTAATCACATACCACTATTCATATGATTCCTTAGTGAGAAAAGTCTTGATTAATCACCTGTCTTTGGCCTTCTTTGCTTGTTTTTGTTTCCTCTTTTGGAATCACACTCCTTTCCCAATCTGTCTTTTTATACTTCGGCATTTCTCATTTATGACACCAGACCCATCCAGGATGCAAGAGCAAGCGTTCGCATCCCTTTGGGTGCCCCCGATATCATTGTACTTTGCTCACATCTTTTGGGTTTTTATAGATGTTTAGGCATATTGCTTTTTACTAGTCAACCTTTTAGTGGTTAATTACTAAATTCAAACAAGGGAATCATATAAATACAAACAGATGTGATCATAACGGGACCAGACACTAAGCATTAGCTATCACCACATAAGGTTGCATCAAAGAGAGCATTCAAGAATCCAAGCATCCATCTAGCTTCCCACGAGGGAAAAGGGAATGTCATTTATGCATACACTTCATAGGAGGGGCATTTTATCATTTCATGCACACATCTATTTACATCTTTTACATCTAACTAATTTCTTGCTATCAAGTGTGACACGCACAAGAGCCACATAGTGTACGATTTCAAACACACACATAAAACTACATTGGGTCTGAGATGTAGTTCAACACTCGGTTGTAAGTTCACTTTGTTGTGATTGAGGACACCTCGACCCCTCATTTTACATTTTTTAGGATTTGATGTGGTTTGAGGGTTTTGTAGGTTCTTCTTTCTGATTGTAGGTTTGTGAATTAAAAATTCTAGCGACATACGTGAAATCAAAGGTGAAAAGTAGTGAACATCTTGCGACCATTTCAAATCGAGTTCTACAGCCTTCCGAGAAGTCACACGCACCCAAACAGTCTCTGGAACCCCAAGAACTCTGGACCCTCCATAGGTGCCCTAGTCTTAGTACTTCGACACTTGCAATTTTGGGGTCCGTGCGACACCTTGATTCCCTGTTCTAGCAATTTTCCACCTTGGCATACCTTTGGGATTATTGTGACTTAGTGAGTCTTTGTATCCCTTGATTTGTAATCGTGGTTTCATACTTTATAGCTTATTTTCCTTGGGTCAAATCTATACTTAATTATTTATATTCAGCGTTGTTACATAATATAGTATTAGGAATCTACTAATTTCAATATTTACTTAGTTAGCCACCTGGATGTCTTCAGAATTTGCCTATAACTTGCAAACCAAAATACCTACAAAACCTCAAAACACATCAAATATTTAAAATAAAAAATATGCAAATGGGGAATCGAATGACCCTAACGGTCACCCAACAAAGTGAAATTACAATCGAGAGTTGCAATACATCTCTTAATCCACGTAGTTCTCGTGTGTGTGAAGAATTGTGCCCTAGGTGGATATTGTACAAGATGCACCCTTTGAATAGCAATAAATAGCTAGATGTAGCAATGTAAGTACATGTGTGGATTTCAAAATGAAATTCCCCTCCTATGAAGTGTATGCAGAATAATGTAGTCCCTTTTCCCTTGAATGAAGATAGATGGATGCTTTTATGCTCTTGAAATGCCTTTTGATGCAACCTTAGGTGGTGATAATATATGCTTAGAGCTTGGTCCTTTATTATGGTCACATAGCTAAGTATTTATATGATACCCTTGTTTGAATTTCATAATTAACATCTAAAAGGAAGACCACCAAGAAAAAAAGATGCCCAAAAGATAAAAGATCCCTAAAAGGAGTGAGTAAGATACAAAGAGGTCGAGGGCACTGGGTGCTAGTGTGTGTAGAGCCATGAAAGATAAAGCAGTGAAATGTGCAAGACCACAAGGAAAAAAAAAAAGTAAAGAAAGAGGCCAAATATCGATGTCAATTACTATTTTTCTCTTTTAAGAATCATATGAATAGTGCTATGTGACTATGACCTAGAAATGTACCCAATGCGCATGATTTAGTGTCTATATTTTCCCCTTGTTGAGTGAATAATTGATAACATAAATTAGATAAGAGATGTGTACCTGATAACCATGTAGATCGATGGCGAAAGCATTCCAAGAGACAAGAAAAAGCATGGCGTGATAAAAATGAAGCATGGAAGATAAAGAAGAGGAAGTGACCCTAGGGGTGAAAGCATATGTGTTATACCACATTATACCTATTTTCATTATCACTTGATGTGTTTGATGATGTGACTATTTCTTCCCATAAGGACGAACCTGCAAGAGAGAAGAGAAAAAGAGTAGTCAAATATGTGTATATGAAAATTTTGATCCAAATATGTAAAAAGTGTGTAAAAAAGATAAAAAAGTAGTAAAAGGAACATGTGCACTGATCCATGATGAGTGAAAAGGATAGAAAGGATCCTGAGAATGCCATAGAAGAATGAGTTTTTCAAAGCGATCTTATTTGAGAATGAATTTTTGGGTGATCTCATGCCACAACAGAAGAAGTGTTGGGGAGAAAGGTCTAATGTTATTCTCCAACCTTGACTACTTCTTGATGATTTATACACCACTGCAGATGGTGTGATCTTGCATTGTTCCATTTTGATCAAGTTCAATCCAACACAAATAGAAAAATGAGATAACATGCATGTTGATTGCTAGAGGGTTGTGTCTGTGAAAACCAGTTGTGTAAACTGCTGAAAACTTTTTTGATATGAAATAAAATTTGTAATCGCCCTGGTCATAGGCACCAAGGAAAGGTGAGGATCACCCAAGAACTAGCGTATGGAGCTAGGAACTAGCATCTGTGTTGTGTTGAGGACCCAAGTAAGATTCTTATCCCTTTCGTATCGAATACTGTGTTGTTCTTGTGCTATGCAGGTTTAAAGTATGACAATGTACTACTGAATGGGGTGACTGATTCACCCAATGTATCCCCCTCATTTGGGGTGCATGCAATGTCACTAGGAGGATGTGGCCTAAAGGAAGATTGGGCACAAATATGAAATTGATACCCTGCAGGGGGAGGCAATGTGCTTGGTAGAAACCAAGGCACATGCAAACAAAGTGGTTGGAAACATGTGTTAGTGAAAAAAATACCAATACACATATAGAAGATAATGTGTAAGCTAACAAGACAAAATAGAATGTAGACCGTGAAAATCAAGTTTAAAAAATGGGACATCACTCATAGTGTCGCAAGACAATTAGGGCCGAAGCGGCCAAAAAAATACAATGTGCACACAAGACAAAGGACATAGTCTGCAAACAATGACATATAATAGAAGACAATGAAAAACAATATCCAAAGAAAGTGTCGATAACCATAGTAGTAAATAGTTCCCGCAAGAAAAATGTTACACATGAAACACCCAAGTTAGCATGTTATAAAGATAAAAAAGTATGTCAAAACGTGTATGATCCGATATAAAATAGTGTGCTAGTAAGAACAGGAAGTATTATATAATGAAACAATGACACCTATGATGTTTATGAAAAGTATATGCGCCCTGGAGACATTGTAGAACTAGTAAGAGGTATAGTGCCAAGCATCTATGCTTTGAGTGTAATAGATCTGTGTAAAGTATGCATTCACAACTAGAAGGCAAGTGAACATGCATGTGTATATAGAAAATATAACGACATAATAGATATCTAGCTAACCTAGTAAGACAAATGTTACACATGAAACAATTAGTTAGCATGTTATAAAGATAAAAAAGTATGTCAAAACGTGTATGATTTGATATAAAATAGTGTGCTAGTAAGAATAGGAAGTATTATATAATGAAACAATGACACCTATGATGTTTATGAAAAGTATATGCCCCAGGAGCCATCAGAGAACTAGTAAGAGGTATAGTGCCAAGCATCTATGCTGCGTGTAATAGATCTGTGTAAAGTATACATTCACAACTAGAAGGCAATTGAACGTGCATGTGTATATAGAAAATATAATGACATATTAGATATCATACTAACATAGTAAGAAAAGTGTAACATGTGAGTATAAGCAAGAAAGAACAATGTGCAACCAAGATATGCAGTATGTTGTGGGTGTGAATGGAATGGAATACAATGTGAGTGTGATAGGAGCAGCATGCCCCCAAGAAAATGTGAATGAGTATGCATGAGATGAGGTTCATTTATAAATTCCCCTCAGCAATCAAGAATGAACCATAGAATAAGAGTGCATCATCGGGAAATGGTTTGAATTATGTGCTAGAAATATATGATTGATAAAGCATAGAGCGTAGAGAGTGAGTGAGTTTGGTGAGGTTCATTTCAGATTTAGACCCTCAACAATCAAGTATGAACCGTTGAACTAGAGTGTATCATTAGGAAGTGTTTTGTGATGAATGTATGCTAGAAAGATGTGTCATGAATGCACCGAGTGTGGAATGTGTACTATGTATGATGTGAGGTTCATGAATTTAGTAATCCCTCAACAGTCAAGTGTGAACCATATCACAAGGGTGTGTCATTGGGTAATGGTGATAAAAGTGTATCAAGATGTGTAAGATACATGCAATAGACTAGATGTGAAATGTAGTGTGAACAAGTAGAAATGTGAGACACTTGGAAATGATAGAAGGGGGGTATAGTAAGCATGATGCCCCCAAGCGTATGTTGATGAATATGCTATCCAAAAAAAGTGAAGTGTATTGGTCCTTTACCCAATGCTTGTGGAGATAAAGGCATGTGACCATGTTCGAGATCGATGACATATCGGTGAATGAGCCCTATGTACATGAGACCTAAGAGGCGATAGACACCTATGTGAAAGAGAATGTGGAGGTGATGAACACCTATGTGAAGGAGATCACGAGGGTGATGAATACCTATGTGAAGGAAACCGATGAGGTAATGTATACCGATGTGAAGGTTCCGCCCGAGTGGTGGACCTAGATTGATGTGATGGACTAATAGATCGATGTGACGATTAGGTCATATTTAAATATGTAAGCTAGGAGAAGATTACACTTTAGATTTGAGAGGTTACGGGGACATAGATGCTCCAACAAGTGAAATGAAAACCTCAAGAGGAGGCTACAGCCACAATGTGTATGGCGTAACACCATTGATAGCAATGAGTTGCTTATTGTGGATGAACTTTAGACACAAGTGATTCATAGAAATGATAGCTTGAGTAACACGAAGCCATGGAAGACCTAAGAGCATGTCACACCCTTTGATTGAAGGTGCCACAAGAAATGGCATAAGCATGGTAAGAGGACCAAATGTGACTGGAATATTGACATAATCGTATGATTTAGGAACTGGATATGAAATATGTGATAATAGATAGTTGATAGTAATAAAAAGTGCAATAGAGCACACACACATATGAATTGATGGATCAATCATTGTATTATTAATAACATGAGGCCCGATAGAATAAATGATATGTAACGTGTCAGAGGAGAATGTAGCATGATAGTCATAGTTGAAAAATGTAATGAATGACCGAGATGCATCAGTGTGAGTGATCAATGAGAAAATCAATGCCCCGATGAAGGAGGAGGCACTGCATGATATGTATGATTGGCTAAAGAGTCACCCGCTTGTTGGTCATGTTTAGGAAGAGGATTTTTAAAGATATTGAGCTTGTGATTTTCATTAACCGGTGTAGATTCCGTAGGCTCGGGAAGCTCAATTGCATTGTTATCGATGATATCTTGAATAAGATGTGAAGTTTGAAATATCAATCAGTAGAATGCCCAATGCATTGATGATAATCACATCTAAAATTTTCATTGTAATTGCTACTTTAGGATGAGATGGGTCCAGATTGAGTGGAGGAGGAAGCGTAATAAGATTTCTCTCAATGAGTTATGGAAATAGAATATGCAGAAGACAAGGAAATTTAGTAAATGTATGCTTAGGTGGTTTCCATTGAAGCTTTTCAATATTAGAGAGACATTCACGATGATAGAGCTTTAGCTTCAGTAGGTTTAGTAGATGGATTTACTTTGAAAGTGCATAGAAGATGAAGTCTGCTCATGATACTTAAGCTTTCCCATAGATAATAATTTACTTTTATGTAGCTTAAGAGTATGACATAAATGATCAAATGATGGAGATGTCTCAAATATGACACTCTCCTGCAGAGGTGGTAATAGAATTTGAACAAATAGATCTTGAAGTTTAAAGTCCTGCAAGCATATTAAACACCTTAGCTAAGTTTTTCTTATATCACAAGACATAATCTGCTAGATGCTCGTTAGATCCTTGTTTAATTTGCATTAGTTGAGCATAGGATATCTTAGAGCCGATATTAATAGAGAAATGAGAGAGAAAATCATCGTCTAAATCCGTAAAAGATGTTATTGAGTGGAGAAGTAGATCATTAAACCAATGCATTGCATAATATTCAAGACTTCTAGGAAAGAGCTTTGTGAGTAAAGTGCAATCACCCGCATAATCTAGACATGCTACATGAAATGATCTTGAGATGCTCTTGAGAGTCGCCATGGCCTTTGAAGGTGGGAAATTTAGGGGTGACGGAAATGAGAGGAAGCGAATAGGCATAAATGGCGGGTAGAAAAACAATGGAGTAAAGTGGAATCTAGTGATGGAGATGCACGAGAGGTAGCCAATTGAAGTTTACGAATTTGAGTTTGCAAATCCTAATATAAAGAATTCAAAACATGAGTATTTGAAGAAGAGCCATGTTGTGCAATGGAAGAATTAGGTTGGATGATGGGAGTGGTAGTAGTGGGAATGAAAGTGGAGATATGAAGGGGATGAGTAGAGGCCATGACAGTCGTAGAAGAACCAACAAGGGGTGAAGTAGCAACATCTCAAGAGTTTTTGGTAGTAATCAAAGCATGAAGAATATGTGGAAGATGAGTGGGGTTTTCATGCAAAGCTTGATGAAAATTGGTAAGCTTTTCTAATTTATCTTGATCAACATTAGTGTCCCCATCATATGATTGCTCATTGTCAGATGTTTCAATGTTTTTGAGAGGAACTTGTTGAGAGTTGGAAAAGGGATTATCAATTTCAACCATTGATTCAGGAACCCTACGGGGTGGTGGAGGGAGCTCTATATGCTCAAAATACCAAAAATGAACACTACGGGTGACAGGAATAAGAATAAATATCTATAAAGAAGGTTGAAATTGAGAAAAAGTTCACCAAATGATTTAACAAATATAGAAATTTATAAAACCCTAGATATTTCATAGTCACAACAAAACGATAAACAATAAAGTAAACATCTCGAGCTAAGAAATAAGTAATTGGAAATTGAAACCCTAAGTGTAAGATATGGAATAAGAAACTTGGTTTCATAATAATCTGAAGATGAGTTAAACTAGAAAATTGATGGAACAAGAGGGCATCTTGTCGCTTAACCGAGCCCCAAAAATTTAGAACTATGGGAAATGCTAGGACTAGGGTCCCCTGGATTGGGTCAAGGGTGCTTAGGTACTTGTGATCTGCGTATAACCTCGTAAAATAAATTTTGTTTTATCGCAAGATGTTCACTAATGTTTTTTTGGTATTTTGTATGCCATTGGATGTCTACAAAATTCTCTGTAACATGTAAAACAAAATACTTCATTCAAAACCCCAAAACACATCAAATATTAAAAAGAAAAAGATGCAAATGGGGATTCAGATTGACACTAGAGGTCACCCGAAAAAAGTGAACTTACAAATGATGGCTGCACTATATCTCATACTCCATGTAGTTCTATGTGTTTATGTGTGTGAAGAATTGTGCCCTAGGTGGCTCTTGTGCAAGATGCATTGAATAACAAGCAATAGCTAGATGTAGTAATGTAAATAGATGTGTGGATGTCAAAATGAACTTCCCTCCTATGAAGTGTATGCAGAAGAATGCAGTCCCTTGTCCCTTGAATGAAGCTAGATGGATGCTTTGATGCTCTTGAAATGCCTTTGGATGCAACCTTAGGTGATGATAATAGATGCTTAGAGCTTGGTCCTTTATTATGGTCACATATCTTTGTATTTATATGATTCCCTTGTTTAAATTTCATAATTAACATCTAAAAGGCTGACCACCAAGAAAAAAAAATATGTCTAAAAGATAAAAGAGGCCCAAAAGGGGCGAGTAAGATATAAAGAGGTCGGGGGTGCCTAGAGGGGATGAGGGCGCCTGGGCGTTGGCATCTTGGCTAGGCGTTGGTGTCTAGAGCCAAGAAAGATAAAGTAATGAAAGTCAGAATGGGAAGTGAGGTGTGCAAGACCACAAAGAAAGTAATAAATCAAATAAAAAGGCCAAAGATAAATGTCAATTACTAGTTTTATTGCTTAGGAATCATATGAATAGTGGTATGTGACTAGGACCTATAAATGTACCCAAAGTGCATGATTTAGTGTCTACATAGTGCTCAGTCATAAGTTTATCCTTTAGATGACCTTCGAGGTCAGTCCGACTTCACATATTTCATTTTTCATTCCAATTTGATGTGTTTATGAGCTTGTGCATGTAGTTAGGGTTTGTTTTGTAGGTTACATGTACCTCGGCAATCCAAGTATGACATATAGGTGAAAAAAAGAAAATAAATGTGAAACCCTAGTGACACAGGAAAAAGTAGATTATGAGCATGTACACAGTAACCAATGCCCATGAGTGGTCTCTAACACCCTCACCCTATCCTGGGAACCTGTGTTTATCTCTGTCCATAACTTCCAATATTTATATCGAGCATTTCTGACACTCTTCCCAGCCTGTTCATCAGTTGTCCCAGTTCAGATATGTTCTAGGATAAGTAAAAATAAGATAAGTATCATATTTATCCTATTTTCTTACACAATTTCATCTTTAGAATGATTAACATTTTCATTCTTTTTGTATATTATCATAGTAGTATCTCAAGCAATTAGATTTAATAATAATTCTATTTTGTTAAATCATTTGGTGAACCCCTCTCTTGTTAGAACTCCTTTCCCTAGGATCCCCAAAACCCTCATGGATAAGAATAAATACTCTTCTCCTAAGTAGGCTATGGAACATATTAGTGTGAAACCTATCCTTGATGATGGTGTACAAGCTGAACTTAATGATCTTTATCATTATGCTCAATGTGATTCCAAAGTTCTCCAACAACTTCTTGATCATGAACACACCATTCCCACTACTTTTGATAACTCTAGCATTTCCATAGTCTCACCTACTCAAAATTTCACTTCATGTTTTCCTTGTTCTTCCATAGTCACCCATGTTGCTCCACCTTCTTCTAATCCTCTTATAACACTTGATAATACTATTATAGATTCTATGCTTGGTCTTACTTGTGACACTGTAGATGCAAATAATGTTACTTATAATGTTGAAATGTACATGTGCATGATTTTATTTCTAATAGTTATCAAGATGAATGTAAAATTGTATATCCTACTCTTCTTACTTCTAAGAATGTATCCAATACATGTAATGCTAAATCTCATGATATTTCTCCTACTACTTATCTATATGTTGATGAATCTCTTGATGAATTACTTACATGTGAAAATATGTATGATCGTGATGTAGGCTATGCTTCGATCATGAACTTGTTAGTAATAATGTTCTTTCTCTTCGCCGACTGTTGAATGTGAATTTAATACTCCTCTTTATTATTTTTTGAGTTCATTACACATAATGATTTACCTCTTATCATATCTTATGATTCTCCTTCTAGCGTTTCCATTAACATTCCATGTTCTTCTTCTCCTCTTCCATCTCTTTCTTCTTCTTCTATAGATATACTATTTCTACTAGTGCACCTCTTATCACATCTTCTGATTCTCCTTCTAGCATATCCCTTGACATTCCATGTTCTTCTTCTCCTCTTCCACCTCTTTCTTCTTCTTCTATAGTTGTTATTCATGATGCTTCTAATATTCATATTAGTACTTCTTCTACATCTACTTCTAGCATCTCCATTGATATTCCATGTTCTTCTCCACCTTCCACATCCATTTCTTCTTCTCACATTCCCATGATCACTCACAATGGAAAGATTCGACCTCTCAATGTGCCTCTCACTTCTTCTACCATCCCCTCACATGATATTCTATCTCTCATGCATGTTGTCGTAATTTTCAAGCTCAAGTTCATACTCTCACTCTTGAAAGAAAAGCCTACTATGCTTCCATTGATAATAATTCTTTGCATGGCAATCCAATACCTAAAAAAATCAAAATTCCACTTTCCTAAGGATTTCATCATGCCTACATTTACATGTTTTGATGGCACTGAAACCCCTATTTGCATCTCAAGCATTATCATTCAACAATGGCCTCTTATTCTAATGACCACTTTCTCCTCAAAGCTTTTCGTCATAGTCTTGTTGATCATGCTCTTCAATGGTACACTCATTTACCTTATGGATCTATTAGCACTTATTGTGATATGGAGGATGCTTTTCTTAGGTGGTTTATGGTTAATAATGGTCCTAGAGTTACATATGATCATTTACCTACTTTGCATCAAGGAAAGAAAGAACCCATTATAGATTACATTTTATGCTTTAATTATTGTATGCATCAATTATTATTTGAGCCAATTGATTTAGAAAATCAATTTATCTTTTTCGTGGCTTAATTCCTCCATTGAAAGAAATTTTTTATATGATACATGTGAATCTTGTACACTTTTGTGCTATAAAGTTATATATCTAGAATAAGATTTAATTACAACACAAGTTATTACATCTCCCCCTACTTCTGCTTACTCCATTTACCACTTCTTCTTCCCCTCTTCCATCTATTGAGCATCCTTCATGGTCTCCATCTCCTCCTCTGCACAAGCGTCTTCCTTTCCCTCCACCATGTTGGTCTCCACATAAGTCTTCTCCATCTCCTACTCATGAACCATTACACTTTCCATATGCTACTAAGCCTCATGATGTTTTGCATCTTTTGATTTATAAGCGTCTAATTCACTTTCTTTATAATCAGCATCATCATACCCATCCCTTGCATCACCAACCCTATCACCCTTATTGTAATTTCCACCGCATCAATGGCCACCATGACAATGACTATTGTGCCCTTCATGAAAAGTTACAACAATTAGAAGACAAGGGTGTCATTTCCTTTGGATCTCACTCTCGTGAGCAGTCTCTTTCTCCCATTCTACATAAGTGTGCTTCCACAATTGTTCACTTTTCACCTCCACCCACCTCTAAGGTTGTCATTCATCCATCTCCTAAGATCATTTTCCATCCATGTCCTCCACCTAGCTCATCCATCGCTACATCAACTCATCCGCCTCACAATGCTACTACATTCTATTCGCTATTTAAGCCATCGACATTTTTATTCCCACCAATACACCTCCCATTATCGACACCATTTTATATGACATTCAATTCAGCTCTTATACTCATGCTACTACTACTTCACATACTTCCACCATCCCTCGCAGGCCTCTCCATATTTGGTAGGTGATTTCTATATGGTCACCTCATCACTTGATGATGCACTCATGTTCTTAAGGTTATTACATGATTGTTGAGGGATTTGTTACAAAAATGAACCTCATTCTCACATTGGGGGGCATCACTCTTTTCTCCCCTCTTTGTTCATCATTCATCATTATACAACTATCAACATATCATTATTCTAATTTCCTATACTATCTCTATCACTACTCTATTACATTCCATATTAATCCTATCATTATACTACTCATTCACATACACATTATTTTCAATTCACTACTTATCTATTATATCCACATCATGATATATTTCAAATATCTAACAATCTTGAAAACCATTTCATATGCATACAACATCTAACGAAATCAAAGTGCAAATAACAACCATCACATCATATACCAATGTAAGGGCTTAACACATATGATATCCAACACATGTATATATCTATCTCATCAAAAATCATAGTTACAAAAATATAATTGTTGTGGGGAAATCCCCCATGCATCAAAACATCCATAGTAAGTCATGCATAATCATCACTATCACTATATACAATCGTGGGAGCTCTAGAACTAAATGTTTCACCACTCAATCTACGCCACTAGTCATGGCCTTTATATATCTCTACTTTCCTCCGTAATATAGACACCTCGGCTGAATGCTCGTGAACTAGCCCTATAGCTCCATATATCTCACAAATATATCATGAGCTAAGGCCCCTCCTCCTACGATGTAACTAGCTCGCTCCATCTTCTCACAAGCCTCATCATGATCACTTAATAGTACATAACATGTGGTCGCTGCTATATCCACAAGCTCAAACAAATGGACATGCTCACCCATGATCGCATCCACTCGATCTAACATGTCTCCCATGAGAACATTTGGAGGTACATTCCACATCAACGTGCATATTGTTGAATCAAAAATCAATTCCCAATATGAATCACCTACAACCATGCAACACCACTTTAGTTACTAAAAAACCTACACATACATAACACCCAAGTAACAATCATCAAACACCAACAAAACAATACTCACACTCCACTAGTGTCATTGTTATGCCATCTCCATCGGGAGCGGGTGCCTATCCATCTACTCCTCTAACCGGTGGTCCACCCCATGCATCTACGACAACCGAAAATAATAACACCCATAAATGTGATGCCCAAAACTTGCTATAGGCTTGTGTACACCCCACATCATCCACCTTTATCAGCCCTATGAATGCATCAACCTCATATGGACTAGGAGGCACTAGATGTGCTTCGTAGGACTCGGCCTCACTCTGGGTCACCTCGGTGCTCTAGTGACTCTCACCCATAAATATGGATCTAGGGGCACATCTTGAGTCATACCAAATTTCCTCGATACATGCCCCACTTAGAATAATTTTGTAACTTCTAGAAATCATTCCTCCAACAACATGGTGCGTCAAATGCATCGTAACTCTACTCCATCCTCAAACCAACCACCATAGTCTCTATATGGCCTCCATATGATGGCCCCTGGCCCCATCTGTTCAAGTATTGACCTATAGGTGGTCATGTCCAGCCTCTCTCTTGTGGGTACCTACCCACATCACCACAAAAATCATAAACCTCGCCCACTCACCTTGTGGCTCATCGAGTGGCCTCAATATCACAATATGATCATAGGCCCATACATGTAACAATGTGGTGGCTCCTAGTCTCCCCATGGTCCTCCTATGTGAATCTATATAAATCCCTGTATAAATGGGCTAGCACACATCATTCCCATGAAAATATCATCCCATGCTCCTCTATGCACTGATAAATATCATGCATCTTATATAATATACCCACTCCACCACCCTCTATTGCCACCGATGAAGCTATAATAACAGCTGTAATAAACTTCCACAAACGTGAAACACTTGATATCAATATAACACCTAGACTAATATGGGTATTTTTTTGTACCTATGTCCCAATAAAATACCACCTCATTACTCTCATTTGTCTCCGATCATCCACTATGCTCATAAACTGCACTTTCTCTCCCACAATCGACAAACGTAATATCCGATATACATCCTCCAGGGTCACCGTCATCTCACTAGTAGGCAACCAAAAGGTACATGTATTGGCACACCATCTCTCACACAATGCAGTCACCATAGGCATATTATGGGGAACCTCCCCCAATCTCGTTATGTGCTACAAGACAACATGGTCCAATATATTCCACTCAACATCAAATAACTCCAAAGTAAAAATGTGCTTAAATGCCGACCCCCACAAAAATATCTTGAGTGTGTATATCTCAATGCAACAAAAATACCAATATAATTATGACATTAGTACTTCATACATATTCAAAAATAGCTAATTATAGTGACAAAAATAAAAATAACAATATTTCACATTATATTATCAAATCCCTATCTTGGGATGCTAACGCCTGTGACTAGGTCACGAGTGCCTAAACACGGTTCACTAACACCTAAAATGGGTGCTAGTGTCCCATGAAATGTCAATGCCCCGATCGCTTCCCGCTTAGGTCAAAAATTCCCAAAAATTCAAAAGTTTAAATTTTCCAAAAACAAAAAAATTGAGAAAATTTCACCACAATTTTCAAAAATAACCATACTCACTAACTCATTGGTTATTTGTGCCACTATGGTAACCATTACTCTCTTGAACCTCATCAAACTCGCTTCTCTAACACAAAATCCTCGCCTCTTAGAGCTCTAATTTTCACTCACACACGGTACAAATGAAATTACTATTCACTTTTCACTATTACTATATATAACAATTTTCAATTTTACATATACTATAGTTACTATTTATAATCATTTTTCCAACTAATACACTACATACAATTTCACTCATATCTTGAGCCTCGTTACTCCATTTTATTCCCCATTTGTACCATTCGGATCAACATTTCTTCTAGCACCGTACTATATGCATTGCAAAATACTATATTCAAATCTAGAACAAGTACTCATCAATCTACACACATTATTACAATATATTCTATGCTACCTCTTGTTCACTTTTATCTTTACTTTCGGCTCATTGCTCATTTCTTCACCCTCCTTTATCCAAAAGGGGGAATACAATCAAGATCACCTTACGATCCCTCTCAGGATACAATATAATTAATCAATACTCTTATCACATCATCATTACAATTTTTTCCGATTTTATTCAAGCGAAGGAACAAAATCACTCTATATGTAACACTCAAATACTTTCTACTGTTTCAAATCTATTCCCCTAATGACCTAATATAGGGAAAATCACAAAAACAAAATCTCAAATCAATATTCTATCATTCGAATCAAATCAATCAATCGATACAACAAGCATACTTTACTATCTCTCCCATATGACCTAACTTGGGAGCTACATCATAGTTATTATCACTCCTAGATGACCTAACTTGGGAGTCACTTTACATTTCTATCACTTCCAGATGACCTAACATGGAATCCATCTAGCACCATAAAAATCGAGACACCCATAGGAGTGGGGGAAATGAGATGTCATTACCTTTCCTATACTAATCCTATATGGTTTCTTCAATACGGAACAATACGATACAACACAAAACTAAACATCGAACTAAATTTGGGCTCTATCTGTCTACAAGTGGTTGGAAATTTTAGGGATGTATTCATGGATGGATATTAAAAATAGACCTCTCTCCCCAACACTCTTCCTCTGGCGGTAGGACACTCAAATCCTTATATAACAAAAAAATAGGGTTGGGAATTGATCACCTTACCTTTTCAATCCTATTGGCATCATATAACATCCCTATTTCATGATTAAAAAAGAAGAGGATTTTTTTTTGCTCACTGTTCTAAATTCAACATTTAGAACCACAATAAATTTGCTAATCAATCCTATAATAATAACCATATGCACATTTGTCATGACTCGGTGTAAAATGATCTCTCATATTTCATTTCAATGATGACTCGGTATAGAACTGATCTCTCATATTTATTTTTATTGTATACTCAGTATACAAGTGGTTCCCTGATTCATTTAAGGGTTCATCAAGTGTAGCTAACTAAGGGCTTATCTAGGTACTTGTTATGAGTACCCATCCTATATCCCACACCTTAGTCTAGTGAATTTAAGACAACGCAACTAAAGCACTTGCGATACTTTGGCCAAAGTTTTAGACATGTTTTCCATGCCTATATTCCGAGATGACATACTCATCTTGAAGGAATATGTCTTTCACCTCACTTGAATTGTTATCTTGATTAGAATTTCTTGACTCCTGTCAATCCTTCTCATTTCGTGTTAGATGCTAGGAAGAGATAACCCACATGGGCTAGTGTAGATGATCCACTTATGGTGATTAAGGGTCATCAAGTGTATTCGAATCGACCCCTGCCATTTCGAGTACACTTCATCACCCGTAGTCCACACAAGTAGACATCAACCGTAGACCATGGAATTATCACTGCCTAGTGTTTAACAATGAATTGAGATCCCATTTCGATACGGTCTCGATTAGTGGAGCTGAACGGGTTATTGTGACATAATGACTACTCCACAGTAACCAACCAATGAACCCCATCATTGGATGGGTATTGTAAGCAGTGGTTATGCTGCAACAACCCATTAAGTTCCAAATCTAAACCTCCTTCCTTAACAAGTTCATTAATTCTTTTAATTCATAGCTTGTTAATCCCACCCTAGTTATTTTTAGCCTTTAGGTGTCATTCCTAAAGATTAACTCGGGTTCTATCAACATCCTTTTAAGGAACATCATGTTTCCACTTAAGTCAACTAGAAGGATCTGTAGGTTCATTCCTGCTCATTACTTCATCTCTTTAAGTATGAAACCTTCATTAATTGATCTCATGTCTTAGAAACATCAGATAAGTATATTGTAGGGAAGCAACCTCATACATTCATTTATACTTTTAGGAGCCTTCTGTAGTTTGTTTTAATGACTCCATATGGGTTCTATGCATTCAACCCGTAATGGTCTAATGACTTACATTTACTTTCCTTTAAGTCATTCCATTAATCAAGTTGTAATTACTTAGTTAATCTTAATCACTTAAGTGTAACTCATTTATGAGGGAAGGATGTTTTACGTCCAACTCATAGTCTATTAGAAGGGTTCATACTATCACATATTAATGAATAGTCCCTTATATTAAGTTTCCATAACATAATTACATTATGCATGCAAGTCAAATAGGTATCCTATACATGACTTTATTATTGCAACAAGAAGAACTAGTTTCTCAATGCTTATGAGGTTAGGTTCAATTATACAACTAACCCCCAATTATCGTCTTAATCCTCTTAAGTACAAATCCCTTTTCGTTAATGTACTTATTCATTTATTAGGGAAGATAGAATTGCATTATAGTGTAATCACCTAGATTCCCTTACTATTAACCATGCAACCCTTTTTATTTTATATCTTTTCCTTAATTATTCTCACAAGTATTGTTCGTAATGATATAATAATTAGGCATAGTCCTTCCTAACTTAATTTCCACATCATACAACTTGTATAGATATAAATTTTCATTGTTGTCTTATTCTAATAAAATCAGTAATTAAAAGTTATAACCAATAACTATTTTAGGAATAAGACATTATAATTATACCTTTCATTTCGGTCATAAAGAGGGCTATGATTCCTACTATTCCCTTTTCCTCATGTTAATGGATTAATAATAATATTCTTTGCTTCATAACAACAATATGGATTGGTTATATTTTATATAACTTTCCCAAGACTTATCAAACAATGTCAAGGAGGGAAGCAATGTATATCAATGATTCCCTACAAGCTTCTACCCAAGTGAGAAAACTCCTTTTTAAATTGAAAACATTATACACACATAATCAATCTAGTCAAGAGAACATGATTTAAGCAACTACTTTAATCATTTCCAATTTAAGATGTCAAATCAAATAGACAAGAATATTTCAACTTCCATCAACAATTTACATTACCAGCCCTAGGCCTTAAACACTTATTCTTAAAAATAGTCAGAAAATTAAACATGATCTTTTCTCAACTATATTTCTTCAATCAATAGAATAAATGCAGCTTTCCATAAGTCTTCCTCTTTTCCGTTTTCATGAAACTTATCTGCAAGAGTGTTAACATTGGTCAGTTCATTTGAACTGAGCATGATAGAAGCTAAATCCTCATAACCATATGCTCTAACTAAAAACTTCAAGAAGGAACAATGCTTGTTAATAGAAAATAGTCAAGGGTTCAAAAAGATATTTTCCTATTTTAACACTTTCAAAGTACCGTACTCAAGTGTTTCACAAACCCTACATGTTAGCTTCTAACAATCCAATAAATCTGATTTCAATCAGCTATAAGATTATCAACAAATGACTTTAATATTCATCCAACCAACAAGTAGTTCCAAAATATTCAACTATACATTCCTGCTACAGTAATATTTCATCAATAAAACAAGATCGAATATACATAATATTTGGTGAAAAAACTAGAGTAGAAATGTCTTAATCATGCAACCCATACTACATAACTAAAATATTTTACTTGAAACCAATTAATCGCAAACAAAAATGAGTTCCAGTTCCACATACTAACAATCCCAAGTTTGAGCAAGATTATAGTTGAGTAAAGAAATAACAAAGTGGCAAGTTCTCAAGACCCCAATCCTATTTTAACTTGTTATACAAATAGTCCATGCCATACTATTTGGATTCCAACCAAATAATAAATACACAAGCCATTATAATACTTTAACAAGGTTATGAAATAAGAATGTCCAAAACCATGCAATTATTCCTTACAAGACTGATACAAACATTCCCAAAAATTTCATCACTCAAACAAAGAAACGAAATGATCCCACATAGATAGGGAGAACTCACAGTCAAACAACCTTCAACGACCAATCGACATCCTTGATCATATGAAGATGATCAAGTTTCAAACAATATTTAAAATAATCAAATCACAATAACTTCCATCGACATGCAATCTTTAATGATTTGAAATAGTCATTATTACAAGCCAACATACCATAAGACCATTCACATTTGTTCTATTCAATATTACACCCAACCGTCTAACTATGACAATCATAGAAGTAAAACGTTACAATCACAATGACGAAATAGAAGGAAGCATTATAGTCACCAAAAATAGAATTAATTATTACAGTCACCATGTTGAGGTAGAAGGACCCCAAAACTCATATGACCAGCAACATGTAACTAACCACGGTTCAGTGGAACAAAGTTGAATGGCTACATAGTATAATAACAAAGCGACTCATTTATACGTGACTGCGAATGCATGAAATATTCAACGGGTATGAACAATACCCAATATTTATAGTCAAAATATAACCCGACCTGGGTTATCCAAAATGCCATAACCTTCCAAAATAAACAAAGTCATACGAATGAGACCATAACCAACCGAGTCAAGCAACAACTCTCCTATGTGAGGATAATCAAGAAAATGTGAAACAAAGATATAAACCCATGCACCCACAATCATTTAAAATATGAATGCAAGCATTCAAAGCAAGAGTCAAAATAGGCCTAGAAGAAATGATATGAATACCATTAAACGACACTAGTCGGGACTGATTTGTGTGCTCGAGTTCCAACTCGACCCACAACACAAAATCACTATTACCTTTAAAAGATACACACATGATGTCCATGGTAGTGAAGTTGAATAACACATAATCAAAAATCAACCTCTCTAGAAGCCCATTGGGATGTATATAACACATACAAACCGGGGTTGTCAAAATAACATGACGAGAAATAATACAACCAAAACATCACCAATATGCAAAGTATCCACACATGCAATAAAGAATAACTAGTTTTCTTTCTACTACAACCATGACAGTTTTAATTCAAACGACTTAACACAATCATACAAGAAGATCAACATTTTAACCATGATAATCAAATATATAGTTGTAAAACTAAAAATGGTTCCATTATCCACTTACCCAATTACGGATTCCATTTTAGTGATCAATATTTAACCCAAAACCCCAAAATGTATTCTATCACAAACAAAGTTCTTTTCATGAACTAATTAGATAGAGAAAGTTTTTCAAGGGTTTAGTGCTATCATTTCTGTAAAACTTCCAGAGTTCTCTTCCAGTTTCACAACAACTTCCACACACGGTTGAAGTGGTTTACCAACAATTTATCCACAAACCAGAGTAGAGATTCCAACAAAAAAAAAGAACCAGATCAATACTCAAAACCTCCTTTACAGAGCGAGAGAGAAAAGAAAAATGATCAATGAAACCCAAAACAACTATACTACCTTCGCCAAACCTGACGTATTTTTCCTAGGTGGTTTGGATCATTTTTCCAAATCATTAATGCCTACCAGAAAGTCTTGTTTTCCCGCTCACCACCGACCTCCGCTAAATCTGTTTGGATTGGCTCCCAACTACCTAGCCAATCGATCGATTAAATTTAGCTCTAAAACAATTAGAAACTCCGCAATTCGAATTGGTTTGCCACTAAAGATATTGTTGGTCTACTATTAATGGAAATAAGTTCCATTACAATACATTTAAGGGTGGCAAAACCATGACCACCTCTTAACCATGTATTATCCTTCCACATGCCCACCCGAATTACAATTGAGTTAGGGTCAGGTCAACCTTTAACATCATAGTTTAGGAATTAGGTTATACTTAGTGACATATAAATTAGGCATAGATTAATTTAGGTTAGGTTCCCATGCCACCAATAAAATCCACATGCCTTAGGTCTTAGGTTAGGTCATTAGGATATATATATATATATATATATATATTAACATTACCAGAATAATAGTAGCAATCAATGCATAATAACAGTCACAACCAAACCTTACCAACGAGGTGGCATTCCCAAACAATGAAATACTATTCGAGATAACTCTTTACACTTAATAGTCCTTATCACAGAGTGCACCATAAGCTACTTTGGAACAAATCATCCAGATTAATTAGAACAAAAAGGATAATCCAAAACAATGAACTGTAATTTCTAGAGTTAATCGTAATTGCAGATCGAGTTAAGGAAATGCCTTGGATCAATAAAACTAATCCAAGGTATTTTCTTAATTGATTCTCAATAACCATACAAATAATTTATTAATGTCTTAGGACAATTTTCTAGTTTTACCAGCTTACCCAATTGTTCCAAGAAGAAAATTAACTTTCCACAAGTTACAAACATCTAGTTTATTTCACGAATCGATTAGATAACATCATAATTCAAGATTACTTGCAAATAATGGATGATTGATCAGAAAATATCAACTGAGATAAATATAAATCTAGCAACATGATTCATTCAATTTTGTAGAGCTACAACTCAAGAAAAATCACAGTCAACCAAATTTATCCATTTGTCAAAAGAGAAAGTATAGGTGAAAGGAAAGTATTTTTCCTAGGCAGTTTGATCATTTTTCAAAAGCATTAAGCTCTACTAGGACAATCCTATTTTCCCGCTCACCACCGACCTCCGCTAACTCCATTTGGGTTGGCTCCCAACTGCCTATCCAACCGACCGATCAAATTTAGCACCAAAAGAATTAGAAACTTGCCAATTCAAATTGGCTTACCACCAAAGGTGTTGGTGGTCTGCCATTAATGGCAATAAATTCCATTATAGTACATGTAAGGGTGGAAGAAACCACTGACCACCTCTTAACCATGCATTATCCTTCCACATGCCCACCCAAGTTACCATCGAGTTAGGGTCTAGGTCCACCTTTAGCATCATAGGTTAGGACTTAGGTTATACTTAGTGACATAGAAATTAGGCATAAATTAATTTAGGTTAGGTTCCCATGCCACCAATAAGATACATGCCTTAGGTCTTAGTTTAGGTCATTAGGATGTGTGTGTGTGTGTGTGTGTGTTAACATTACCAAAACAATAAAAACAGTCAATGCATAATAATAGTCACAACCAAACCTTATCAGTGAGGTGGCATTCCCAAATGGGGTAATACTATTCAAGCCAACACTTGGAACTTACCAGTCCTTATCACGGGACTACACCATAGGAAATTAGAACAAATCACTGGATTAATTAGAACAACAAGGATAATCTAAAACAATGAAATGTAATTTCTGGAGTTAATCGTAATTACAGATTGAGTTAAGGAAATGACTTGGATCAATAAAACTGATCCAAGGTATTTTCTTAATCAATTCTGAATAACGATATAAATAATTTATTAATGTCTTAGGACAATTTTCCAGTTTTACCATCTTACCCAATTGTTCCAGAATAGAAATTGAACTTTCCACAAGTTACAAACATCTATTTTATTTCATGAATTGATTAGTTAAGATCATAATTCAAGAGTACTTGCAAATAATGGATGATTGATCAAACAAATCTCAACTGAGATAAATATAAATCTAGCAACATGATTCATTCAATTCTATAGAGCTACAACTCAAGAAAAATCACATGTCAATGTTGTTATTCATTTATCAAAAAATCAAGTAAAGGTGAAAGGATGGTGGAGGTGTTACACAACAATCACAATCTCCAAAATCTAAAAATCATCTCAATGTTTCTATAAGTGTTCCTTACAACGGTTTATCATATCCATTTATGCAACATAGGTTGACACGTTGATCCATGGTTCACCACGCTATGAGTTCTTACATTCTACACGCACCTTTACACTTCAGATTCTTCAGAATTCTCTCAGGCATGTTCCTTTACTTCATTTACATTACTTGAATTTCATTCAAATAGTATAAAGGGGGAGAAAATGTAAACACAAAATCACACACATATTACTATTTTACTATACCGCCAAGTATGTTGTTATATGCATGGATCTTGAGTAAGAAAAGTATTCACTGGTAAAACACTCCCTAGTCCATTCACTTGTTTGAATTGATTTCTATTATCTTTCTCTCTCACATTTGTCATTGCTACACCTAGTTCTAGTCAGTCGCAACAATCCCGTCTATCAATATTTTCACATTTTTAATCATTTATCCTCGGAACTAGCACCCATTATGGATGAAAGAGCGTTGAGGCTCTCCTCTCCATTCCGAATGCTCCTATCCCCTTTGTTATTTTCACTTATTTTGGTAATTGTGGTTGTCCTTTTTAGTTTTCTCGTCCTTATCTCAAGGTCATAGTCGGCATGTCATGTCACTAGTGTCGAAATTCAAACAATATATCACTATATATACACAACATACACACTATTATATGGGCGGGAAATTCTATAGGGTAATCATATCTACGTACTATCAAAAGGACTACATTTTTGGGATACTTTTTCTACATACACTGCATAGGAAGGGGAAGTGCTTAATTCCATCTCACAAATTTGCATTCTATCTAACTTTATCCCGATATCTTGGTGTCATTAGCACAAGGGAAACATAAGTACACCATTTCACACATAAGAAAAAAATAAATACATGGAGTCTAAAATGTAGTGCAGTGCTCGGTCATAAGTTCATCCTTCAGATGACCACCAGGGTTAGTCCAACTTCACATATTGCATTTTTCATTCCAATTTGATGTGTTTGTGAGCTTGTGTAGGTAGCTAGGGTTTGTGTTGTAGGTTACAAGTATCTTGGCAATCTAAGTGTGACATACAAGTGACTAAAAGTAAATAAGTGTAAAACCCTAGTGATAAAGGAAAAAGTAGATTCGAGCATTTACACAGTCACCAACACCTAGGAGTGGTCTCTAGTGCCTAGGTGCCCTCGCCTATCCCAAGTGCCCATGTCTAGCTCTATCCGCAGCTTCCAAAATTTATATCGAGCATTTCTGATACTCTGTCCAACATGTTCATCAGTTTTCCCAGTTCAAATATGTTCTAGGATAAGTGAAAATTAGATAAGTACCCTATCTCTCCCATTTGCTTACATGGTTACATCTTTAGAGTGCTTAGAATTTATATTCTATTGTATATTATCATAGTAGTGACTTTGAAATTAGATTTAATAATAAAAAATCTATTTTTGTTAAATCAGAAATGAGGAACTCATTTATAAATTCCCCCTTAGCAGTTAAGAATGAACCATAAAACAAGAGTGTGTCATTAGGAAATGGTATGAGAGTGTAAATGCTAAAATTATCTATCATGAATTATAGAGTGTGAAGAGTGTAGGAAATGTGAGGTTCATTTTAGAATTAGACCCTCAACAGTTGAGTATGAACCATGGAACTAGAGTGCGTCACATGGTAATGATGATACAATGTGTGTATTAATGGGTATGAGAGCATGTAAACGTTATGGTGCATCAAGTAGAAAGTGTGGAAGTTGACATTAGAGATAACAGAGAGAAGTTAGAAGGAGGGAAGAAAGCATGATTCCACAAGTGTGTTGATGATGGAGAGCTATGTGACGATGAAATAAATACATTGCGATGGTGACGAGGCTTGAAATGTATCATAAGAAATCATATTGTTGTCACAATGGTAGGTAGGAGAAAGAGTAGAACCAGGGTTGGATTTCTTGTTGAAAGTAGGCAGTTTGAAGAGGTTATCTAGATTTTTTTGGTCTTGCTTAGAGAGTGGTTGTTGATTTGGAATTGGTAATGTTGTAGAATACTTGATAGGAGGGGATGGACTGATTTTTAGAGGAGGTTGCTTAGTTGGAATGGGTAACGTTGTAGAATACTTGAGAGGAGGAGGGGATGGACTAATTTTTAGAGGAGGTTGCTTAGTTAAAATGGGTAACACTATAGAATACTTTAGAGGAGGAGGGGATGAAGTTATTTTTAGAGGAGGTTGTTTGGATGGAATGGGTTAGATAAGTGTATATTGAATGACCAGAGAAGGAACATTATTAATTATGGAATGCTTCTCATTAGACATGAAAGGACTAGATTTAGGATCCCATTGGGATTTAGCAATTGAAGATGTAGCGAGATGTTGTGAAGAAAATGAAATAAAACCATGGTGTTCAAGGTTCTTGATTCTTCATTGCAGAGCATAGAAATCATTGTCATGATGTCCATTAATTCTATGATAATTGAAAAATGGGAGACTAATGTATTTTTCAAGCCGATAAGGAGGATAACAATGAGTAGTTGGTAATTTGATCAATTGGTGATTAAGGATCTCGGGAAGAATATCATGTTTCTTAACATTTAGATCAGACTTGAGAGGTTTTGGAGTGGTAAGACTTAGGGTTCACTTATATGAGCATAGGAGGCAGACATATGAGTAGAATGAGATGTAGAAGGAGAACTAGCATGGGCTTGAGAAGCATCCTTGAGATGTTGTATTTCAGATTTAAGAGATCTAATCGTTGTTTCCATAGCTTGAATTTTGTCTTGAAATAAATAATGCAAAGCTTGAATTGAATCTAAGATGGATTGATTGGATGCAGGATTAGGATCAATAGAGTCAATAGATAGATGATTGAAAATGGAACTTACTTGAATGGGTGGCATACTCTAAGGGAGATACATATTGTCTAGGGTTTTTTGGAGAACTTCTTTGGAAGGTGGGTGCATTTGAAGTAAGTCATGCAAGGATATTAGAGGATTTTTAGGAGCCATGAAAGAAGATCGAGTAGAATAGGAAAAATGAGGATCCAAGTGTTTGATCACAAATGATTTAATTTAATTTGAATTAAATATGATTATAGAGTAAGTATTGTTCCTAAACAGTGTATAAAATGACAATATAAAACAAGATCCAAGTGATAAACAAACAATAATGTAAAACCCTAAGTAAAGGAGGGAGATAAAATGACTTAGATGATTTCTGAATGAATAATAAGTGATCTGGGTAGGTGCGATCTTGAATAGATTGCAAACAGGGTTTTCACTAGTCACCGCAAAATTTGGAACTTGGGCACCTAATGTAGGCCGAGAGACGTTTGGGGTGTCTTTGGTGACTACACCTAGGTGTTGGTGATCGCATGACGCTTAGAATCTACTTTTTGTTGTGTCATAATTAATCTCTATTAATCACCTACTATTTATACTATGATCTCCAAGGATATCTGTAACCTACAAAAGATAAGTTTTCCCTGCACAAGCCAACAAATTGCATCAAACCTAAAAAGGAAAATGTAGAATGGGGAGTCGATTGACCGTGACGGTCACCCCGAGAGTGATTTTACTACCGAGTGTTGCACTACATCTCAGACTCCATGTAGTTCTAGTGTGTGTGTGTGTGTAAGAATGATGCCCTAGGATTCCCTTGTGCAAGTTATACTTGATAGTAAATTGTAGCTAGAATGTAGCAATGTAATAGTATGTGTGGATGGAATATAATAGACTTGACCTTCCTATGCAGTGTATGCAAAGTTGATGTAGCCCCTATTCCTTGAATGGTTATTATTTGAATTTCTTTGAAGTTATTTTACGCCTTTTGAATGCAATCTTAAGCGATGATAGTAATGCTTAGTGATTGGTCCTTAAATTTGAACACATAACTATGTATTTATATGATTCCTTGTTTTAATTTCGTAATTGACAAATGGAAGGCTAAACCATAAGTGAAAAATATTCCCAAAAGATAAAAGGGACCCAAAAAGAGCGAGTAAGATAAGAATGGGCCAAGGGCACCCAAAGGGGACATGAGCACTTGGGCGTTGTTGTCTGAATGGTTATTAACATCTAAAGCCATAAAAGATAAATCAATTAAATTTTGACTAGGTTGTAGGGCGTGCAAGACCAAATAGAAAACAAGAGACAAAGAAAAGAGGCCAAAGATAGTTGTCAACCATTATTTTTATTTCTTAGGAATCATGTAAATTCTAGCATGCTTTTAGGACCTAGAAATGTACCCAAGTGCATGATTTTGTGTCTACATTATGTATATGTATATGTGTATATATATTATTTATAATATACATATTATACATACATATCATATGTATAATATACAAATTATATATATACATATACATACCTGCACACACATATATGTATATGTGTGTGTGTATATATATATAATTTAACTATTTTGCTAAATTATTTGTTTATTGATTTTTGACTAATTCTAGGACCAAATTATCAATTGGCTAACTTTTTTGAGACCATTATAACATAGTATTTATGTTAATATTAGGATACCTTTGAACACACACACATGTATGTATGTATGTATGTATACATGTATAGATATATGACATATATATGTTCATATACATAAATATGTATATATGTATGTATATATCTACATACATATACATATACAAACACATCTACCTGTACATTGTGTTTGACATAGATATCCATGTTTTCCAATTATAATACTTCACCTTATAATTATATTAATTTTTCCCCAGGTTGTACCAAAATGGTAAACCGTTGCATTGGTGACACCTAGGTCATGGGTTCGATTCTGATTTACCCACGGGTGTGTGGAGTGGAGAGTTTACACATTGTATGGTAGTTATAGTGGCCATGGGGACACCTTGAGGTAGGGATCATACTTCTCCATATGGACCAAGAGGAACACAACAAGGTTATTTGAATGTGGAGCATTAGAATACACTAAGGACCTAAGCCCACCCCCATACTCCACTATCAACATCATTGTTAAAAATCCCTCAAGTTTGGTTCACTTGGTCTTGGCCACTGCTTTAGTTGGCCTGGTCATGGGATCAAATCTTGTGATTTAGTCACAATATGTGTTGAAGGCTCGGTGTATCTTGTTAGGAATGAAAAAGGAATGAGAGGGGGGTGAATCACTCCTATAATAAAACTTTCACTTTTCTATTTCAAACAATGAACTTGAATCCATATGAATCAAATACACTAGTGCTTCATCACAATTTGATATAGTCTATTATGACATACACACATGAAAATAATACAAAAAAACTTAGAGCCTTTCTTCATTTGTATTCGATCAAATCACACTGATTTGATCTACATCAATAGTCTTTAATATACAATCAGAATCTCAACAATACTATCAACATGCTTTGACAAAAGATTTTAGCTGTAGACCAGCTAGACTTATCTCCTTCATCAACCTGTCATTACAAACACTTCATCATCTTCATTCCACAAGAACCAACTACTGTCCTGAAAGAGACTTCTAGTGGGGTTTTGCTTTGCAACAAAGTTTTCTTCAATTGAAGAGAAAAGGGGTTTTCATCAATCTAACATAGCAAGAAAATTTTCTTTTTATAGTCTTCATCACCCTTCTTCATGAATTTCCACCTTCTCATGTTTGTTCACTTATTATTCAACTTTACAACTCACTGCACTATTTCCATCAAGTCACCTTTCAAATTTCCAACTTCTTCCTCAAGTTCTACGAGCTCTTCATTCAACTTTAGCTCTTCACATTTCCCTTATAAGTTCAACAAGCATTTGACACTTGATTTACATAAAAAATACAAAGGTGTATTTACACCCTATCACAAAGATATTGGAGAGCATATCATGAGTTTGCAACTGTTTATGACTTTTCAAATTCCAATAAGCATTTACTCAATTCTAACTAAAAAGGTCTCACACCATTTACCTTTTCTCGGTAGGAAGAAGCTTAACAAGTTTTTCAATTATCTGAGTTTCAGACAGTAATAGATTGAATTTTCATTCAACCCATCAATTTTATGTGCCTTCAAGACATAAAAACCACCTTATTGTGTTCCTTGAATCATTTCCTAGCTTTCCAAAGCTTGACATGGTGATTTGCTTTGTTTTCCACACCAATTTGCATCTGAGAAGAAAACCATGAACCTACACAATATTTAGATTGAGCTTAAGTATCCTGTAACAAGTGATTTGTAACTTCAAACCACAGAAATATCATCTTTATGATTGTAGACCCCTTCCTATTCATCTCAATCCTCTTCATAGGGAGTTGAATCATTTACAAGAACAAAGATGCATCAAACATTTCACTTCTACCTTTATACGATAAACCACGAAGTTGGAGAAAAAGCTGTCATTGATTTCTCTTTGAATTATTGATGAAAATGAGTAGGTTTTGGTGCAATATACTCGTATTAGGTAGACAAAGAAATACACAAGTTTATGGACTTTTTTCCTGGGTAGAATTTGAGCTTCGAATGAGAACATCTTCCAAACCCTAGAATCAGGGTTTCACTGTAGAGGTAGCTTGAGAGGCTTTAACCATGAATATTTTGAACATTTTTTTATGAAACTTAAGGATTCCATCTCCTATGAACCCATGGAAGTGTCTTACATATTCTCCTAACATTCAAAAATTTAAACTTCTTCAAAATTTCTCTCAGATTTTACTCGTACAACATACAGAGGTCAAAAGAAGACTAATAAACCAATTTCCAAACAAGGGAACCTAGACACACAATATGAAAAACAATATGAGTTTATTGAAAGGACCATTTTGATACTAAATTTCATGTTCCAGAGTCCCAAAGACCATTTTCTAACCAAAAATTCACTTTGACACCTCAAATGAGCTTTGCATGCTTCAACAAGGTCTTTAAACTACTCCAACACCTTTGGAGATATGAGTTATGAGGAAAGCACTCATTAAACTTACAACATACTTGAAACATGCACTAAATAATATAATAATACTTTTCAACTTAGGATCTCTGCTTCATGTTGATCCTGGAGGTAGATTACTATCTTGCATTCAAATAAGACAAGACTGTATTTGCACACAATTTACACAACATTGTACAATCAGTATTGTACTTGTATACTTGACTAATAAAAATACCACCAAGAATATTTGGAGAGAGTCTTATTTAATCCTAAGATGCTTCACTATCTTGCACAAGTCAATTTAAGTCAAAACTACTCAAATTGTGCTTGTCCTTCCAAGAAGACAGATCTAGAAGACAAACAACCTTGTTAGAAAAATTCTCATAGCGTCCTTATTTATCAACCAATATTCCTCAAAATTTTTGCAAAATATCATGCTTGGATTTATCTTCAAAAATTACTTTTATGATTCATCTAAAGAAGGCTCGACAATTTTTCTTGGAAGCTAAGAAGCTAGGTAGCTCATTTTGAATTTCTTAAAGAATCAATTTTAGAAAGGCTTACACAACTTTCACATAACTCTTCAAAACTTCATGAAATTTGCCATGGATCACCACATTATACCCATCTATACCTTTCATTTTTTTAATTAGTCACATTTATTCATGTATTATTAAAACCTATGTCACTTACCTTAGCCTACACTGCAAGTTCTCAAGAGAAAGTTTGTCTAACTTTTAAATTTTTCCACTAGGAGCTAAACTAAGCCTTTTTTTCATTCACACATGCCATAGACACCATTCCTAGGCTGATCCCATACTTACATGACCTGTACCAAACTCTCACACCTCATCAAGCTCTAAAAACAAGCCTAAATGGGCCATTTTTAACTACAACTTCCACCAACTGACCTAGAAATCACCGTGAGAGCACGTGGCCATGTTAATATCTTCATATATAACTTGCGAAGCTCTTCTCTAGATATACCAACCATGTCCAGCTTCTAGTGGACTCTTGCATCACAAACCAAGCTTGCAGGATCCTGAAACACTCCACAATGCCCATCTTCATGCCTTATAACCAGAATTTTTTTCCTTATACTTCTCTTTTGTATGATGTCCAGGATTATTCTTCTTCATACCATCTTTGATAGACTCATATCCACCTAAATCACGTAGCCAACGTACCTATATCACCTAGCCATACTCCTAAATCACCTATGAAACATACGTAGATCACCTAGACCACTATGACAACAATGGGCTTGACATCAATGAAAACACAAGTGACATACACTCCCCCAAAATATTCCATTGTCATTGATGGAAACTATCCTAGAAACATTGATGGCACACACACTTAGATGACCCTCATTTACATGTTTCTTGACACTTCTCCCCTTTGAAATCTATGAAAAAGGTATGCATGGACTTGACATGGAAACCAATGACTTATAATGACAACCAAGCTCATCAAAATAAGAGAAAGGTAACTTACACGAACTTAGCTCCCCTAGGCATGTGTTCCATCTTCTCTTACTCCAAAAATCAAAAATCCAATATGAACTTCGACTTGGCTCCCCCGAGATAATGCACGCATTATCCTCATTCATAGGCATGTAGAATATCATTACGGAACAATATTGACTTGGCTCAACCATCTCTTGTTCTACACACCATACTTGTACTTTGTATCTTGTCATGGACCTGACTCACCCACTTTGGGACTGCACTAAAATTTCTCACCTAGACTTGAATATCATTATACAACATCACATATCTTTGAAGTGCTCCATTCTTCAAGTTTCAAAAAGAAGGAAAAAAATACTTACTCCTTCACTGCAAGACATCACATATGATGAGAGAAACTATGCTTTGTAACCTGTAGCCACATTTCTTTGAGATGTATTTGTTGATTTTTTAAAGGGTCATAAAGCTTCCATGAAATTTATTACTCTGTTCATGATATTCTCTCACATATCTATGATGATCATTACACATTCTTGTAACATTACTTTCTAATCATTCATGACATCCCTAAATTTCTGAGTGCATACAGACCTAAATAACTTCTTTGCACACTAAACACATTCTTTATGTTGATGATCATCCTCCTGAGACTCTTAGTGCTTATCACAGACCCTTGAATTTTCATTCACAGATTTATAGTCACACAAACCTTGTGAGGAGATACTCAAGTCATCACCACAGAATCTTCATTTCAAGCCATGAATGTAGTATTTTTCCTTGAACACTTATCAACCAATTGCTCCTATAACAATGCCTCTGCAACATTTATTTTACTATTCTAAGCAAGATAACACAAACCTCTATGCTTGTAAACATCAAAACCTTGTATTTATGATCTTTTAGGCTTAAATAAACTCTCTCCATGCTACATACATGTTTCTTAAACTCTATCAAGTTTATCTCTTCCCTTCAAAACCTTGGAATCACAAGGATTGACCAACTTACTTCATCTTTACAAAATATGTTCATTATGGCTTCTTGAGAACATCAATAATGGAATGGTGGGGGATAAAAGGTTCCACAAGATCCCTAAGAAAAGTAATAGAATATTTTGAGCACCTTTTAGAAGTTACAGATGTGGACCAAGTTGTTTGAGCCACTCAAAATCCCATTAGTACCTTCTTTACAATTTATTTGACTTTCTTCACTCTCCAATCACCCTATTTGACCTCCTCATGCCACTTTCCTACCATTGTCTCTTCCTCAAGCTTATTGATTCTAAGGACCCATATTTAAACTTTGTACCATGTCTCAAAATTTTCATTTTGACAGGGAATTCATTGGATTCTTTTCATTCATTTTTTAACTCGCCTTATCCATCTTGATAACTCTTCTCAACCTACCATCAACTCCTCCTTAAACACTTCCTCACATAGCTTCTCTACAAAGCTCTTATTACCAGGAATATTCTTGTGCTTCTTGAGTATTTTACAAAAAATTGTCTTATCTTACCATCAAAACTATAATCCTTTGTTGATGAGTCATACCCACATCTCACTGTCATGCAAGGAATCTCCAAAATAGCCTGCTAAAATTCTGACTTAATCCTATTTGTCACACATTCTTGACTAGCAATGTTTCCATCTTACAGTCTAAATTATGAGAAGCAGATCACAAATTTTATCACACAACAATAGAGTCTATACCAACCTAAGTTACCTTGATTGATGTATTTTCATCTCTAATTGCTTACAAGTGATCATGAAGTAAGATTTTCATACACACTGATATACTTGGTTTCATGCCTTAAGCCGATTTTAGTGTTCTTTGTTCTCATGCCACAACACTAACACTTGCCAATAGAGGTATGTACAAATCCATAGTGACAACCCCTTAAATTTACCCTGATCTATTAGTTTGGAGCAAGTGTTCTTGAATCTTTCAAAGACTTCACTTGGCTAGATTCTTCATCATGTTTAGGTCTTCACATAGATTATACACAAGTTTCCAAGTCACCCTCACATCAAATCATCCGAGTTATTTTTCTCATGTACACTATTCTGCTATACTATGATCATACTTGAAACATAACTCTTGATCTTCTTGAGGCATTTTCTTAGAACTAGTGAGATTTCTTCATGACCAAGTTCTTTTGGTATTCTTCCTAGATTGATATTTCTTAACACCATGCCTTAAGCACACTCACATTAACTATGATGAGCACAATCTATCTTAAACATGCATTTTACTTTCATAGATGCATAATAAACATTTAACCATGCTTTTACGTAGGTTAGAAGATTTTAAGACACTTGAATGGTATTACAGTAACTTCACCATTAACTCTTCTTATAGCCTCTACATATACTTGTTTCAGAGCACAATAGACACCCCAAGATTCATTTGACACATGAAATTTTTCCTTGAAGAATGAGATGGGATAAACAATTGTGACATACTTGACTAGGTTCAATCTTTTCATTTAATCCCTCTAATGATTTAAATCATCTTGTCAGAGCATTGATGTACTTGTTTAGGCTCAGGTTACTTATAATTCCTTCTTGGAATATTCTGATGGTTATTATGTTATATCTAGCACTTGAATGTCTTCAGCTTTAGGTCCCTCATTAAGAATAGTTGGTCCATAGGTATTTTCCAATTTTGAAAGCCAAGATCACTCGTAGCTGAAAATATTTGATATGCATTTAGGTATATAACTTCTCACGATCAATACCTTCATCCTACTTTATGGTGAGCTCATGCATTTGACATTGTATGTAGATACTTTAGATCTTCTAGCATGTGATTGGATGATCACAGAGATGGGATCACTCACATAATACCAAGAATTACATATTTTTACTCTATCACTTTGGGATTGCTAGGGTTTCAAGACCTATATTATACAGAAATGTTTCTAGAGATGTAGGTATTTTTATGGCCTAAGATTACTTGAAATATTTAGTCTAACATGGATATAATTTTGTTCAAAAATTGAGATCTAAATTCCATCATTTGTTCATTCATCTATCACTATTTCATCTATATTACATACAATGGACTTGTATGACCTCATATTTGATTTTGATACTATGGATACACCTTCTACCAATCTGAGCACCATCTTTAATAAAAGAGAAGAAATATTATTCAATATCATACTTAAAACCTTCTTGACACTTCCTCAACTTCCTTCCTAAACATTTCACAAATATTCATCTTTATCATGATCTCATACTATGTGCCACAAGAGCATCTCCAACTATATTGATCACATCTTTAGAACTTTTGGAGACTCAAGAGCATAGTGTCAAGGTACTATACATACTATGTTGCCTTTTTGGGACCATTTCATATTCCATTGACTCCTTTAAGAATAATCACCATGCCTTTCAAACTTATGACATCTATCATGGACACTTCAACCTTTGTGAAGACACACACAAGATATGCACACAAAATACACATATTTATGGAATCATGAAGCATCATTTAAGACTTCAAATACTTCACACTTGTATGTTGGTAGAAAATTTTCTCACTAAAGAAATTCATTTGAAATGGCTTATAAAACTTCAAAATACTTTCACAACATGTAAAGAATTCAAGACTTTACACAACATATGAATACCTTTTAATCATTGAGAACCTTTATTCAGAGATACTTTACACCTTTTAGATTCTTAGATAAGACATACCATGGTTTCTTTACTCTAAGATATTTATTTCTTGGATCAAGATAGAGATTTTCCTTTTAACTAACGCAATTTCTTTGATTGACCTTATATATTTGATTTGAGACTATTTGATAGACTGCATGACCTCTGAGACACTAGAACTGAAAACATTTCAAACTTTTGATAGGGTCCATAATTATAGTCTGAGATAGGGAAAACTATGATTTTGTGAACACATAATCATATACATCCTAAGTCACCACTGACTGAGAATACACCTTGATAATGCACATACTGATTTGTAAGTAGAGTCATGCACACATGAAGACACCAAAACATAAAAATCTTGACTCATACTACAAGATCAATTACATAACTCCATAAACACTTGCAAAGAGACTTAGGAAATCATACCTTGAAATCATGAATGAGACATGCACACACCTTGACTTAGGTAACCCCCTCAAACCAATACATCATGGAGAAGATTGATGAGAGACCTAAGAAGGTCTCAAAACTTATTTTGGTTTCTTGACTAGTTCATTATTTTATGATCCTTCATTTGTCACAAGAGACCCCTCCTTTTGATCAGTCACCTTCTTGGGATCCTTTTGAGCACTTTGACCAGCTTCTCTCTTCTTCTTGTATTTTTGAGTTTGTTGCTTGGGTCTTTTAATTTCTTTCTTCAGTTGACCTGTATCACAAAACCTTGCAATGTGCCCTACCTTATGGCACCTAAAATTTCACTTTCCTTCCTTTGCACTCAAAATCCCTATGTCCATATTCATTGCAAGTATAACAATAGCCATTGAATTTTATTACATGCCTCCTTATGTTTGACGACTCTTTTTTGCAATACTTTTCTAGATGTCCTTTATTATGACAGTGATAGCATTCAGTTCCATATCTTTGTCCTACTTTTTTATCTTCCTTCTTTCCTTCAGAGTGATGTTCTTGAGTTTCTTCTTTATAATCTTCTCTCTTTTCAACATTAGGATTACACATACTAGCCCTATGTCCATAAGCACCACACTTGTAAGCTTACCATGAAAATAAACATGCCTAAATTCATTTGGATTCCTGATAGATGATATTCCATGAGATGAATGCTTTAAACTATTTCCTTACTTGACTGCATTTTTTCATTTGATCCTTGACTTGATTCACCTTCATTTTTCTCTATACTGCATGAATTTTCTATGAAACCTAGACCTGTTCTATCACCATATACATTTTGTTTTCCTAACATCTTATTCAGTTTTTCTAAGCTCTCTTGAAAATATGATACCTTACTTTTCATGATGCTTATCTCTTTCTTTAGTTCTTCTTTCTCAGCTAGAGCTTCCTTGAGTTGAGTTTGTACACACTTGAGAACTTCCTCTTATTATTGAATCAATTTGTACTTCTCTTTACAGATCTCTACTCCCCACCTCATGTGATAAATATCTCCCATCCTTGTCACCAAATATCTCCCTCTATCTTGTTAAAGTTTCTTCCAAGGGCCTTCTATGATACCAATTGTTAGAAATGAAAAAGGACTGAAGGGGGTGAATCAGTCTTGTAATAAAAATTCCACTTTTCTAATACAAACATTGAACATGCATCCATATGAATCACATACACTAGTGCTTGATCACAATTTGATATAGTCTATTATGACATACACACATGACAAGAACACACAAAAAAACTTAGATCTTTTCTTTGTTTATATTCAGAATAGATCACACTCATTTTATCTACATCAATAGTCTTCAATATACAATAAAAATATCAACAATACTATCAACGTGCTTTTACAAAACCTTTCAATTTTTTGAGACCAACTAGAATTCTCTCCTTTATCAATCTATCATTAAAAAAACTTCATAATATTCATTCCACAAGAACCAAATATTGTCCTGAAAGAGACTTCCAGGGGGTTTTTATTTGTAGCAATGTTTTCTTCAATTGAAGAGAAAAAGGGTTTTCATATATGTAGCATATAGAGAATTTTATTTTTTTTGTCTTCATCACTCTTCTTTATGAATTTTCACCTTCTCATGTATGTTCACTTATCATTCAACTTTACAACTTGTTGTACTCTGTCCATCAAGTCACCTTCACATTTCCAACTTCTTCCTCAAGTTCTACAATCTCTTCATTCAACTTTATCTCTTCACATTTCCCTTAGAATTTCAACAAGCATTTGACACTTTACTTGTATGAAAAATACAAAGGTGTATTTCCACCTTCTCACAAATATCTTGGAGAGTATATCATGAGTTTGTAAATATTTATGAATTTTCAAATTCCATCAAGCATTTACTCAATTCAAACTAAAAAGGTCTCACACTGTTTACCTTTTTTGGGTAGGAAGAAGCTTAACAAGTTTGTTAGTTCTCTAAGTTTTAGACTGTAATAGATTTATTTTGCATTCAACCCATCACTATTATATGCCTTCAAGATAGGAAAACCACATTACTGTGTTCCTTGAATCATTTCCTAGCTTTCCAAAGCTTGACATGGTAATTTGATTTGTTTTCCACACTAATTTTTTTCGAGAATAAAATGTTGAAACACTGATACAGTGTTTAGAATGAGCTTAAGTAGTTACTGTCACAAGTGATTTGTAACTTAAAATAAAAGAAAGCTCATATTTATGATTGTATACCCCTTCCTAGTCATCTCAAGCCTCTTCATAGGGAGTTGAATTGTTTACAACAACAAAGATGCATCAAACACTTCACTTCTACCTTTGTACAGTAAACCATGAACTTGGAGAAAAAATGTCAATGATTTCTCTTCAAATTCTTGATGAAAACGAGTAATTTTGGTTGCAATAGACTCATATTAGGTATATAGAGAAATGTACAAGTTTCTAGACTTTTTTCATGGGTAGAATTCGAGCTTTGAATGAAAACATCTTCCAAACCCTAGAATCAGGGTTTCACTGCAGAGCTAGCCCAAGACACTTTAAGCAAATATTTTGAACATTTTTTTATGAAACTTAAGGATTCCATCTCTTGTGAACCTATGGAAGTGTCTTACATATTCTCCAAACATTCAAAAGTTTGAACTTCTTCAAATTTTCCCTCAGATTTTACTAGTACATCGTGTAGAGGTAAAAAGAAGACTAATAAACCAATTTCCAAACAAGGGAACCTAGAAAAAAATATGAAAAATAGTTTAAGTTTATTGAAAGGACCATTTTTATACTTCATTCCATGTTCCAGAGTCCCAAATACCATTTTCTAACCAAAAATTCATTTTGACACCTCAAATATGCTTTGGATGCTTCAACAAGGTCTTTAAATTACTCCGACACCTTTGGAGAAATGATTTGTGAGGAAATCACTCATTAAAATTCCAACATACTTGAAACATGAAATAAATAATAGAATAATACTTTTGCAACTTAGGAGCTCTGCTTCATGTTGATCCTTGGAGGTAGATTATTATCTTGTATTCAAAGAAGACAAGACCATATTTACACACAATTTGCACAACAATGTACAATCAATACTGTACATATATACTTGAATAATAAAAATACCAACAAGAAGATCGGAGAGATTCTTATTTGATCTTGAGATGCTTCACTATCTTGCATAAGTCAATTTAAGTCAAAACTTCTCAAATTGTGTTTGTTGTTCCAAGAAGATAGTCTGAAAGAAAAACAACCTTGTTAGAAAAATGCTCATAGCTTCCTGATTTCTCAACCAATATTCCTCAAAATTTTGAAAAATCTCATTCTTGGAGTTATCTTAAAAATTCCTTCTATGATTTATCCGAAGAAGGATCGACAATTTTGATTGGATGCTAAGAATCCAGGTAGCTCATTTTGAATTTCAAAGAACCACTTTTAGAAAGGCTTACATAAATTTCACATACCTCTTCAGAACTTGATGAAATTTGGCATGGAGCACCATATTACACCCATCTAAACCTTTCATGTGTTTTTATTCATATTTATGTATGTATTATTCAAACATATCTCACTTACCTTAGCCTACACCGTTATTTCTCAAGAGAAACTTTGGCTAACTTTTGAATTTTTCCACCAAGAGATAAAACGAGCCTTGTTTTTGTTCACACATGCCATAGAAACCATTCCTAGGCTTATCCCATGATTACATGAACTTTTAATGACCCATATCTACCTCTCACACCTCATCAGGCTCTAGAAACATGCCTAAATGGGCCAATTTCAATTGCAACTTTCACCAACTGAAATGGAAATCACTGTAAGAGCACTTGACCATGCTAATATTTTCATATCTGACCTGTAGAACCTCTTCTCTAGCTATACCAACCATGTCCAAGATTCTAGTGGACTCCTGTTGTGATCACCCCAAACTTTTGCAATATGACTAACTAATAAAGACTAACACCATAGTAGCCTAGAGCCAAGCTTAAGTTTAAGAATGAAACATCATGATCAAAGCTTAAAAGCATGCATTAATGGAAACTAAATGAAATCAAACATCTAATCTACAAGCATCCTTACTATGTGAGATGATTACTAATTAACATAGACCTAATTAGATCTAAGGGCAATCAAATTATGGTTGTTGCTACTCCACAAATGGTGAGAGGATCTCTCTAACAATGGCTACAAGGCCATATTAGATATCCCTCTACTAACCAACATGAAGATTGGATGCAAATATTGAGAAAGCTAATCCAAGAAGGAAGTAAGGCTCTTAATCATATTTGTTATATGATATACTAATAAAAGTATGGTGTAAAGTTTGAAGGTAGGTGCTTAGTCCTTTTTATAGTTTTCTATTTGAGGAAAACTTGCATCTTGGTGCATGTGGGACTAAAAGGATAAAGTAGATTAAGGATTTTTAATCATGATTAGTGAATTAACATGTGAGGAGCCTTAATTAACCACTTAGGGTCAATTAAGAGGCTATGATAAGCTTTTGAAGCTTTTGAGATGTCTTAGAGGGAAAAGGGTGATTTTGAATGGTTGAAAGAGGGGTATTAACTAATAATAGGGTTTATTGATCAAAATAAGGGTAAATAGGATTAATTAGCTAATAATCAATAACTATTTACTGGGAAGAGGATTATAACTAATGATGTATCGTCAATTGGCATCCGAAATGTGATAGAGGTTAATTAATCAACAAAGCATTGTTAATTAACCAAAATAGAGGGAAATGTTAGTTGATTACTGGAAATCACTAATTATAATGGAAATGTTAAGAATGAGAGTAATTAGTGCATTGTTAGCAATGAAACTACGTGAGGGGATTTTAGGTGTCTACACTTGCATCACAAACCAAACTTGCAAAGCATCATGAAACACTTCATAATGCCCATCTTCATGCCTTATAACCATGATTTTTGTCCTTATACTTCTCTTTTGTATGATGTCTAGGATAATTCTTCTTCATACCATCTTTGAGAGACTCATATACACCTAAATCACCTAGTCAACATACCTAGATCACCTATCCATACTCTTAAATCACCTAGCCAACATACCTAGATCACCTAGACCACAGTGACATCAATGGACTTGAAATCAATGATAACACAAGTGACATACACTCCCAACATATATTGTTCCAAATGAGGGTGATCAGTGGCACTCACCTTATGTTAAATCCTTTCTCCTCAAAGCTTCAGGTCATTGGGTATTTTATGATTGCTTTGGATTACCCCAAAAAAGATAATTATACTAATTTTTTAAATTTTTTTTCCAATAATTTTCCATTTTTAAGAGAAGGTTGGATCTCCGCTGAGTCTTATGAGAGATCAAGAACCTTTTCTCATTAGAAATTTTTCAAGAACCTCCTCTAGCAATATATTTCCTAGGTTCATATTGATATTAGCTATCTTGATCATGTTTTTATTTAGTATGTTTGATACTCAATTTCCCTTGTTTTAAGGTTCTCTAGTTGTGTGGTCCTTGATAGATTCCACCTTGTGTGCCTCTTGGGGTTGGGGTTTGAGATATAATGTTGGGGAAAGGGAGTAAGGGATATGTTTTAAGGTAATTTTACATGATTTTTTGTTCAAAGTGTCCATCCTAAATTTGACATTATTTTAACCATCATGTGGGAGTTTTTCTGCTTGTTTTGTGAAAGCAATCGGAAAATTATGATATCTTGGGAACATGGTGGAGTTTACAGCCCATTTTTCATAAATATTCTTTCGAGCTCAATGTAATGGTACATATAGATTGAATCCATTTACCACAATGAAGTATGAAGTTCACAAAAAGGTAATGGAGTTGTTAATTAGTGTAATATGTGGCAAATCCAAGACAAATGCCTCAAAATTGATACTTCTTGACGTTTTTCAAATACATATATTTATATATTTGTATCAATATAATTACATTGATAGATAAGGGAGGGTGAGAAGTGAGTATAATAGAGTGAGGTTAGATAATTGATTTTTGTAGGATTTTTACCCATATGTGTTTTAGTCGTCACTTATTTGACCTCCATGAGTAGTCATTACTTGAATGAAAATTTCCTCTTGTAATTACAATGATAATCAATAGGAAAGGGGAACCACTTAGCCCACAATCACAAAACATTTGTTAATAATGGGAAGGAATGGGGAATGTAATTTGCCACTTTAGGGAACTTAATTACTTATTGGCCAAATAACCCTAACCCTGGAGACAAAGATCATATTCTTCTATATTTAGGAATGGAGGGGGAACAAAGGGCCAACTTGATTAGTTTCCACCCTAGTCATATTCTTCTATATTAGTGAATAGAGGGGGAATATATGGTCATCCTTGTTAGTTTACATGGAGGGGTGAGGAGGGAAACCATGGTTAGTTTCTAGCATGATCATATTATTTTATATTCGGGAATTAAGAGGGATATGTGAGTCATTCCGGTTATGTATTACCACATTTTCTGGACTAATGTTCTAGTCCTTAGAGTATATGCTTCTTGATATAACTGTGTACAAGATTTTTGTATCAAAATTTGGATCGCACTGAGTGATCCATTATGTTATCATCCCGATGATGGATAGCTGAGTGGGATCTGAAACATCGAACCAAATGTCTTGTACATAGTTTTATCCATAAGCATCTATTCTACATTTTATGGATTGTGAAAACACTATCTCTCTAATCTAGTCCTAACCTCTACTCAGTTAATCTAATTATCCCAACTCCACCCTAACAATAAATTCTTACACTGCTTGTGTAATAAGTGGGTCCATTTTCCTTTTAATTTCTACCATAATACATTAGGAAAAATGTCATTGGGGTAATGAATACTTCTTGAGTTATTTGGGTAGTGACTAAAATATACTCTAGTAAAACTTCCCACAAATAATTATCTAATTAAATAGTGTAGAAACCTTTAAACTAACATTAAATTAGTGTAAGATGTTGATAAAATGCATGATATTAAATTTTATATCCATTTGAACATAGGGTAGATTTGATCTTAAATTTGGAATTCATTTAGCCATCACACAAAATTATTTCTTCTTGCTTGAAGAAATTGATTGGAAAATCATGATATCTTAGGCACACAATGGAGTTTGGATCCCATTTTTCTCAAAGATATTTTTGACCTTAACAAAGTGGTATGGCTATTTACATGCTAAAAATTCACATAAAATAATATAATGTTTTGAATAGTAACAAAAATATGCATAATACAATAGAGATCACATGACAACACAAAATTTGTTTGTGGGCCAAATGCCGTAATATTCAATATATTGAAAAATAGAATAACTTCTCTTAAGATAGGGCAACACCATATAATGCTCCTTAAGTAAGGAATAAATATATAAGATCTGTTGACATGGGAATGCTAATTTGAGTGGAACAACCTCCAATATGTTTCTACCAAAATAATACTTTCCACTTCTTGAAATATTTCAAAATGATATTCCTATCCATTATATATACCTTTATTACTAATAATGGATGGTTAAAACTTAATTCCAATGTAAGTCAACTCATTACCCTATATGATCAATTATATAAGTGATCCAATTGATCTAATATAAATAATTAATGGGATAAATGCCACATGTCAACAACTTCATCAACATATATGCATCATAATATCATATCCCTAGGTACATAGCATGTCATCCTTCATTTACATATTTCATCCCTAAAACCAGATAAGAAACCAAGTAATGGATGTTCCTAAAATCATGGTGCACTTTTTACCATAGTTGATCATCCTACCACCCGTATGTGATCTTGGTAGGTGATATCTATCCAAACCTAGTTCTGAATTTGGTTCCAATTCTTTGATTCCATTCGTGACCATGGTTATTTTTCCTAGATTCCATTTATGATCATGGTAATTATTATGTTTCATATTTGTTTCTTTTTTGAATCTATATATAATTATAGTGGTTACACTTATTCCTTGTATAGCCACAAAGTGAGTACTACTTTTATGTTCCATGACATGCCTCCATGATTTTTGCCTATCATGATGATGTGGGTGTAAAAATATATGTTGAAAATGGGTCGATGGAGGTTGGGTAGATTGGTTAAGTTGGATGGTTTTATCTGGTGCCACCTAAGTTCAAATACCTCTATGGCATGAGCCCCATTGGGGGTGGTTTGTTCACCAATTTTGACATGATTGTTCTTTGTTACAAAACTTGTGGTGGAAAATATTCTTTGAAGTGTTAATCGTGGTTGGGTTGGATCATGTCAGTTGTGGCCAGGAAGGATCGGTGTGTAGCGCTCATGGTGGCCATTCCTCTTCAAATGGTATGCAGATGGTGGTAGGTTTCTTGATGTTTGGTCTTATATGAATGTTATGCTTTGATAGATGTAGGTTGTCATTGTGGCTGATGTATTTGATTATAATGTCATTCATGTCGGGTTATCATTGTATACCTAGTTCATATCTCTCAAAAGTGTTTACGGGAAAGGGTCCCATAAACCCTTGTTTAAATATGAATATGTATGTGTGTGTTGTTGAAAATTTAATATCTTTTTCTACTAATTTGACTTTGTCTGCTACATACATACCTCTTCAAACATTTCTTTTTCCTCTTTTCTTTTGTTAATGATTTTTTCTCTTATTGGTGAAATAATTTGTCACAAGGGAAAATTAATGATTTTCAACAATGCTCCAAGGCTAGATCCCTCCTCTTAGAAATGGGGAGGTTCCCATTTATTGAATGCAGGAAAAGAAAAGTTTATGGTGGTCATTAAGATAGGGATCACATAGGATTTTTCACTAAACATGTGGAAAATTTCTTGTATTTCGTACAAGGGAGTAATTTCCTTAGAGAAAAGTAAGGGGAGAAAATAATATTGTAAGTGAAGGTTAAGTTTGTGAATAGGAACTTACATATTTCACAAGCATTAACCAGAGTAGGTCCACACTCAATAATAAGAACAAAACCATGCAAAAATAGTAAGATTAACAAACCGTAGACACAAATCTCCATTGATTCATTCCTCAAAGATAAAAATATTGTTCTTGATTATTTAAGATTACAATGCTCACAAAGTTGAAGATAGGAAGTAGAGGAAACATAGACAAGCGAATAAAATAAAATAGAATTTTTTATTGTAGTTAAGAGAACCAAATCTATCAAATAACAACTCACAATTAACCATCCATTTAGAATAGAGAAGCCATCCCAATTTATAAATTTACATAAAGTCTCTTCATCTCCTCCCACATGACTTTTCACATTCCCACCACTTGTGACCTTTTGTATTCATCAAGAAATAAATATTATTCTTTTCTTATTAATGAAAAATAACTCTTACAATACAAAATTAAAAGGTCACTTAAGTGAATAAGACGAAATAGTGAAAAATTACATTCCCAATGAAGAATTAGAACATGGAGAGAGAAGATAAAAGAAGGGAATAAGAGAATGATCAATTTGATGAAGAAGAAGCTTCCGATAAAGAAATGGATCTCGGTGAACTCTAAGGAAATGCTCCTAGAAATAATTCCTTTCCTTTCACTTCTTGCTGAAATGAGTTGCTGCGAGTGCCACCTTTTCGCATGTGAAACACAAACAAACCCAAATCATCGATCCAAGTCTTGGGAACATCACCAAGGATATTTTATTGATTGAACTAGACTTGATGATTTTTTACAGTATTAGAGATTGAGCCTCTAATTTCCATAAGGGATTCTAAAGTGTATTCATTGAAAGAGAAGGGATCCCCTGCCTCTTTCTTGACCAAATATTGGAAAGACTTAAGGAGCTCCTCTAACGATGATTGTTCATTAAGCGGAGGTGACTCGAGATTTTGCACACTATTTTTGAAACCATCCAAAATATATGACGTATGTTGTCCTAAAGAATTTTTAGAGAGAGAAACATTTATCATATCACATATAGCACTCATTGTGTGAGACCATACAAGAGAAAAATTCTTAGAAAAAAATGAGAATATATTCTTGCTCACAAGAGTGTGAGGGTTAAGAAAAGTCATTTGAATAAAGAGAGAACTTACGGAAATAGTACCTTTACTTTTTCAATAATATTTTCTACCCACTTATCATTATCTCTCCCTTGATGGTGTACCCTTGATCTCTCTTTATTACCTAAGGATTAAAACTATTGATGGGAGAGATAGCCTCTTCCAGAGGAATTGGTACCACATTAGGCTCTAGGAAGGATTGACGTAGCGCGTGGGTTTTCACATGCTCATCCAATTGCTCCTAAATTTATTTGTTCTTTTAATTTATAGAAAGCAAATGGGCTACATAATATTTGAATAGGCACACATCACCCTTGTGTGTAGCTTGTCCTAAGGAAATCCTAATTATCTCATAATCATCTTGTGTCATTTCTCCCATGGGTTTTACAAATTTTGGTCGTGCAACTTCCACATTGATCTCGAGGTCAAAATTGGGTAACAAAAGTTACCAAGATCTCTTAAAACTTGTTCCTTACAGAATATCAGGTTGATATATTTTTAAGGCTATATTAAACATTGAAAACATATAACATATGCTCCAGATACAATCCGCACAAGAACAAGAGTTGTAGGACAAAGCTAGAGAACAAGCAATGTAGTGATTGGGCATGTTGCAAAATGGAAAACGACTCATCGTGGCATCGACAAGTGGAATGGATAAAATAAAGGGGCATGTTTTTCACTTCGGTCTTCAAAAATGAAAAAAGGGTTTACAACAGTGGGGTCCATTCTTGTTTGAAGGGGACCTGACCACCTTGAGAATACAGTAGCTCATTGAGCTAAAGACTGAGTTGGAGAGTTAAGACCGAGATATCAAGTGATCCCATGGATGAGTTGATGAGCAATATCATGGAGAGCTAAGGACTGAGTTACCACCGAGTCAAATTTAGAGCTCAACAAACCATTCAAAAACTATCCACCTCGTCACATAACTCGGTAAGTCCAACGAGGGAAAAATGGAAAAACACATTGATGTGGCCAAAGCCACATGAATATTGGGCAGGAAAATACTATTAAAAGGCTTGAAAAACATCAACCCGCCACATGTGGGATTAATCCCACTAACTTGAAAAAAACCCCACGAGAAAAAGGAAACTAGCCGGCCACTTGGTGACAACTCGACTCGGCAGACAAGGTGGACGTGGTGAAGTAGGGATGAGATGAACAATGGGAATGTAAATATGATGATAGGAGAACGACCATGTGATGGATGAGGTAACCCGACATGAAATATTGGTGGGCGAGACAAATCGGTGCATCAAACAACACAACATTGAAGGACTCGGTGAGCTTATGGAAAGTACAATGGTAGATGCAAAATGTGGGGTGGCAGACTCAAACTGCCAACCTTCCACAAGCTATGTGAGTGCCAAACCAACTCTTCCAATCAAGTTAGCATGTCATTAGTTGGTCGATATGGCCTATACCATATAGTTCAGGGCATGGGCTAATATATAAACCCCCCCATTTCAAACACACAACAAGCTTAGTTCTTTGAGATCCTTAAGATTATTTATATAACACATATAAGACCTATTTTCAGGAATTATTTTATGAGTTAATTATTATTTAACTCATCATTATTTTTTAAAATGATATTTTAAGCCTTAGTTCTTGTGTTGTAACTTGGAGCTCCAAAGTGTGGAGTGAAAGGAAGTTTTTAAGCACCGGAGAAGCATATACAGAGCCTTGATTCTTCATACGTTAGGAATTACTAAGCCAAGTTTGTGTTTCTTGGAGGTCACGAAGTTGGATCTTGTTATTGAGATCGAAACAATAAACTTTACGACTTAGCTCTGTGTAGATGCTTTGGAAGTGTGCAATAGAGGGGAAGTCTATAGGAAGTGTGAATCAAGAAGCTAGCTATGGAACATTGAGCAAGATTTCCAAGACAAGTCTAGGTTCTGCTGGACCGATTGGCACTGAGCTTGTGATGGACCAAAACATTCATTATAGTATTGTAAGTTTATTTTACATATATTCAGAAATTTAGAACGAATCGTTTGTAAATTAACAAACCTAGAGATGTAGGAACTTGTTGAACTCCGTTATCATCATCTATACAAAGTGTCATTATTTCTTGCATTACATTTTATTTGAGTTGATTTTATTTTTGGGGTTTTAAAATTGACATTAAAAATAATTTTCCTATAAGGATCCATTAGTTGAAAAATTGAAGTGAAAAAAAACTATTTTATGGATCACACATATGAGATCTAAGAGCCTCAGTGAAGAAACAAGAAGTTGTATGTGCTTTCTTAGTTTACTTGGTCTTGATGTATTTTGAGATGGCCTCAAAATTAGGTGTTGTGGCTTGTTGTTGCACCGTTCTTGATTCACCTCCAAGCAACTCTTGTACCCATGGGAAGGTTTCCTCCAGTGTGGACACAAAGTCAGGCATAGGATAATTTTCAGGTGCTTGATAAGGAATCACAACTTGCCAAGATGAGGTGATTCAACTACCGAGGAGGACACACTTGGATTGCGGGGATGGACATGAGACTGTGATGGATAAATTTATCCTAATTCAAGGGGCTCAATGGGATTTTCAATGATATTTTCCCTCTTGTGAATCCTCATAGGGGAGAAAATTTAATGTACTTTGTTTCCACAAGTTTCCTCTTGAATGTTTAGACCCAGTGGATTTCTCAAATACCTTGAGATACAAAGTGTGATATGCTTTCCTAGATGGAGAAAGAAGACCAAAAAATTCTACGAAATAAGATCTCTTTCATTTGAAATAGTTATTTGATGATTGAATTACTATCATGGTTATTTCTTGTCACTGACTCTCGGATGTTCCATGGAGTGGGAGGAAGAGGGGAAGATTGCACCACTTGATATTCAAGATCAAATAGGTCTAACCCATCATCTTTTATTCCATCCATAAACTAATCAAACTTGAAGTCTCTCATCTGATCCACTATCATTCACATATAATCACATTTCTTGACCTCAAAGTAGTTGATCCAATAATCCTCAATTTGTGGAACATGATGAAATCTGGAAAGATGAAAGTCTTTGGATTCTTCCTAATATCAAAGTCAGACCGAGATATGTAGGAATACAAATTGAGATCAGTGAAGGATGTTTCGATGTTTGTTGCATCTCGTGATATTCTTGCATGAGTAGATTCCCAGAGAGATAGGAAAGGAAACATATTTCTTCTTAGAATTCTTGCACCTAGTATGGAAATGGGACAATTGTCTGCATAATTCAAACACAATGATATTATCACTCGGGTACCTAGGTAACTGTGAGGAACAAGATTGCATTCTTTGACCCTTATGTAGGTGAAGGTGGGAAATTGGATGAAGTGACTTCCATAATTATCAATCAATGTAGCTTCTTGGGATGTAATTATCTACTCGAGAATCTCCTTCGAGTAACCTTATGATGCACATGGTGAATACATCATTCACCCTAGAATAGTGGGATATTTTCTCTTGATGTGTGAGTTATGGATATTTATCATAGGAAGGTGGATTCAGTGGCACATTGGGAGAAATGAAGAGACCTTGGAAAGGCCTTGTGAAAGTGAGGGTGTACACCAAGAAGTCATTGTGAACTTCTTAGAAATGGGAAATTACAATAGTTGTTGATGGATGTTGTTGCTTATGATTTCCCCCCAATCAATCATTTAGTCTCCTTCTGTAACCACCAAAATTAACTCGAGCTATCTAATCTCAAAATTCCTTTGTCTTTTATTCTCCAATCACTATATTAAGTATGAAAATAACATCAGCTTATGATTCATGAAGCTCACTTTGAGACAAATTCTTAGGGACTCGAGAGGGATTCCTTCCTTGTTTAAGCCATGAACCGATTGTCAGGCCCTACAAGTATGAGTATTTCCCCACCCATTCCTATAAATAAAACTCCTTGGTGATGATAACCATGTTATTATAGGTGGGAATTTGTAGGCATTGATAAAGTCCTTTTGGTGTAAGGACTACAAGAATGGAATCAACTTGCGTGAATTGGTCCGGAATTAGGGTCATATTGTTATGCACAAGCTAGGCCTAGCTCAAAAGTGCTTTGAGCCGATAGAGGGTGACCACATATTCTAAATAGTCCGCTTGAGAAAATATTATCCTCTACAGGTTTCCGAGGCTCATTCAACATACTTTCCTTTAAATATACCATATCCATGTGAGTTACATCACTATCACCCATATTGGGTTATTAAGTGGTTAAAGTGGAAATTGTCTCCAAAATTGAATATTTGAACTTCATGATGTTGGGAAGTACTGAAACCATTGGGGTATGAATTAATATGAGTGATTTGAGACCAATTCCAACAATTTTAATTTTTAGTAGGTCCTATTCCAAATGACTATTTTTAATAAGTTTCCATAATTGTCACTTTTTGGTGATTTTTACTTGCAAGGAGTAACACGAATGCTGAAATTTTACCTTTTTGAAATTTTTATATTTAGATTGAAGGGACCTATCTCAAAAGTTTGGGTTATGTTTAAGGACCTCCTACTCTAATTTTCATGGTATTTTGATTGCCAAAACTCCATCTATCTAAACAGAAACTGCAGTGGATGAAAATTTCTTATGCTTTCCATAAATATTTATTATATATATCATCAATGGTTTTCCTTTTAAAATAAATGTAAATTTTTTTTCGGGAGGAATTCTTTGGTAAAGTTTTGCAAAGATCGAGTGCATTTAATTGGGAGATATGAGCAAAATTCAGTTCTTGAGATTGATGGTCCAAGAAAATTTCAGCAAAGATTTCTAGGCAAAAATGGATTTTGGGGAAAATTAGACCCTTAAAAATTTTAAAATATTCTAAGTGTTTTTAGTTTAAAGTTATTTAATCCATTTTGTAATTTTTAACTCCACAAGATAAATCAGGGTTGGATGAGAGGTGGAGTGTGGTTGTGGCCTAAAAATTAGGGGGAAATAGGTGTAAAGGGAAAAGAGGGGAAATTAAGTGTGATTTTCACCATATTTTAACAAGTTGAAGCTTGCGGTGGAATGTGAGTGAGATGGGAGGTGATGGAAATGAGCTTTCAGGAGCTGTAACTTAGTTTTACACATGACCAGGGGTTGACTGGGAGAGGGGGAGTGCATTTTTAGTCCCTCATGTCCATTTTGACCTTAGGATAAGTGCAAGGGGAAAATAATCCTCTCAAAGTGTGCCATGGGTCTTCAAATCATGAGAGGAGGGGCCAGGTTTGTGTGGAAGACAAGTTTGCAACATCTCTAACCCTCCAAATTGTCACTTAAGTGACACAACCAACTCAAACATGGGGTAACACAATTTTATGTCCCCTATTTCCATTTGAACTATTTGGAAAAGTAAAATGAGATAATCCATCCTCAAAAATGTGCCAAGGGTCTTTGCACATGAGGAAGGGGACCTGGGTTAAGTGAAACATTCATATACACCTCCTAATAACATAAGTTGTATAAGTGAATAAACAACTTACATGGATGGGGGAGCACACATATTTCTACCTCAAATCCCTTTTCACCTTGGGAAAAAGTGAAAGGGACACAAAATTTTCAAAAGTGTACTCAAGCTTATTCCTCTTACGATGTCATCCTGCCAACTCAATTCCAATATATTTACATTGCATTTTTTATCTCCCAAATCTTCCATGAACTCCCAAAATCTTCAAGACAAGTCAACCTTCTCCATTGAGGTATGACATTCCCTGCACCCACAATGACCCTGTTTTTCTTGTTTGATTCCCAACATCACATGGCTCCACAAAATTCCTCCAAACTTCCTTGGATGCATTTAATATACATATTCACCAATTCCACATAAGTTGTGCTCTTGAAATAACATTTCAAAGGATATTCATTAGTTGCAAATGGCCAAAAATAGCCCTTTCTATGCCTCTGGGGATATTTGTTCCTCATTGTATCTCAGTAACCTCTTCAATCACATTAGGTTTACTTCCTTACACATGAAACACACTTGAAATTAATGTTATCACATTCCTCCTATCTATATTGAGGATGAAACTATTGATAAGACAAGTATAGGAAGTGTTTATAGTGACTAGGAGAGGAAATTTTCAAGTAGGGGCTTGGTTATCATGACCAACAATTTCAATTTTGCATGCTAGAAATTTACTATGAAAAAAATTGGTTGTAACTTGGGGACATAGACCCAAAGTGTTAAGGGAGGAATTTAGAATGATCATGGTTAAGAAGACAAGTGCCTTGAAAATTGGGTAATAGATTCATTTCTTCACCAAGTAATACGAGCAACAAATACACAAAAGGGAAAAAAACACTTGATAGAAATGGGAAACATACAAAATAAAGGGAAACTATGGTCTATGGTTTGAAACAACCAAACTTACTGCTTATACAACTTCAAGTGTTTCCCACTTTGTGAGACAACCTTAATGGGGTCCTATCAAGGTAAGAAAAATTGTATGTGTTTTCTTAGCAAAAATGTATGATCTTGAAGGGGCCAAGCCGAGAGAGAGTCAAAATTCTCATGGATTCCTTCAGCTCACGCTGCTTGTCCTAGAGTAGGAAATGGTATCCAATCCAAAAGATTCAATTTTTTGTCTTTTGATAAAAAATCTTCTCTACTTTTGATTCTTCTCTTCTTAGTACATCCTTTGTTACCTATATTTCTTCATTCAATTTCTCGGATTAGAAAATCCTCTTGTTGAGAGCATATGTGTATTCTCCATTTTCTACTGCCTTTACTAGTTGAAAGGTAGGTAACTATAATATAAGTGCAGCAAGTTGGGGGACAAAAAAGGGGTCATAAGTGGACGTCATATTGCAAATAACAACATAATATCAACTTGTAGGGATTATTAGCAATACATACACTCAAAATTAGAAAAACTTATATTAATATGAATCGTAGCATCTAGAATCTAGTTTCTAAAATACTATTTTTTAAAAAAATGGACAAGATTAGCTATATTAAACACTCAAAATTCAATGACTTGGTATTTTTTTAAAAAACGCCTATAAGATTATAGTCCGTTTGCCCATGATTTGGATGACCAAAAATTGATATATATTTTTCTCCTTTGGTGAGAAGTTAGATGCCACTATCTATCTTGGGATGAATTTTATTTTGTATTTTTTGAGCAATATTTTATTTTTTATGATTTTTTTCACGTGAAAGTGGTATGAAAACATAAAGAAAACATAGCACTTTCCGTTTTCCCGCCATAACTTCATCAAAAAATATTGAAATCAAATAATTTTGTTTTGAACATGTATATAATTTCACCACGGTTGGGATGGTATAAGTTTTATCACATTCTGATAAGTGAAAAAAATTCAGTCTTAAACGTAGACATAAACATTCACGGGAAAAAGTGTCTTAAAGACCTACTATTAGTAAAAATTATAAAATGATATTCATCCTATTCTATTCACTTTAAAATTAGTATTTCTATAAAGCTAACAGTCTCCCCCCTACGCAATGGTACCATTTTTATGACATTATTTTTACTTTTGGGCATGGTTCAAGTCCAAAACACTAAATTTGATGTTTTGTTGTTTTTAATGTAAAATTCAAGATTTGATGTCCACTTAATTGTCCCCCAACTTGGTGCACTTATAGCAATTGGAAAAGAGAATTTCTAATGGATTTCTTGGGCGTTATCCGATCAACCCACAATGCATCATATTTTTATGAAAATCTCTTGATTAACATCCACTAATTTTCTAATAATAGTAACAATGTTATTGTTACTAGAATCCACATGGAAATTTCCTTGTGGATAGTAATCAACAAAGTGTGATAGTGAAATACCATGGTTGTAACAAAAATCCATCAATTCAATAGAAGAGAAGTAAGTAGCATTATTGGCTACTATCTTGTTTGGCACTCCGAACCTGACAATGATATTTTATTTCAAGAAATTACACATCGTCTCAGAGTTGGCATGATTTTTTGGAATGGATTCCACCCACTTCATGAAGTAATATGTAGCGGTGAGTATATATATGACCCACACTGGAGTGCGGATTCAATACACCAATGAATTCCAAACCCCACTATTGGAAGGGTTCCTCTATAATCATGGGCCATAGAGGAAAATCATAAAGTCTTGGTTTCCTTAGAAATTTTTGGCATGAATCACATTTTTCCATCAATTTGTATGCATCTTGGAATATGTTAGGCCAATAATATCCACCTCTCAAGATTTTGTGAGTTGTTACCATTTTCGAGAAATGGCCTCCACATGCTTGATCATGGTATACCTTGAAAATATTCTTATTATATTCTTCTTCAATTTTCCACAATTTCATTTCGGAAAGCAAGCGTGATGCATACTATTTGAATAGGTACACATCTCCCTCATGTATATCTTGTCATAAGGAAATCCTAGTTAACTCATAATCATCTCATGTCATTTCTCCCATGGGTTTTATAACTTTTGACTGTGCAACTTCCACACATTGAGATCTAGAAGCCTTGGTGAAGAAATGGGAATTTTGTGATTTATTAGTTCACTTGGCCTTAATTATTTTTATATGGACATGAGGGATAGAAAAATGCACCCTCACCTAGTGATGACAAGTGGTGGCATGAGATTCAGTGAGGAGGATGTGAGGAAAAACTAGTTTTAGCACTACGGGGCTCAAACTTGGTCACATGAAAACCAGAGCATATGTTACAGTGGATAAAATTTTATCATCCCCTATGTCCCCTTGGGAATGGGGAAATGAGGGAGAGAAAAATTATCCCTCACTTTGTGTTGAAAAGTGACACTTCATCATTGCACGATGGGAGGAGCTAGAAATAGGTAGAAAAGCCCTGTGGAGTGCTTGTCACGGTCATGTGAAGAACCTAGAGGAATAATTGAGGAGGGAATTTTTTTTGTTCCCTTGGGAATGGGGAAAATATGAACACAAAAATGTGCCTTAACCGGAGGTGACAAGTGACTTGAAAAATTGGTGATTGCGAGAAGCATACCTAGGAGAGAGACAACTTGTCAACGAGATTACCGGAGCTACATAAGGTCTTTTTGATGAACTATTATATGATTTTTACTCCAACATAATTACAATGGGATGGGTATCATCCTTCAACTATTCCTAAAACTCCATGAAATTTCTCATTTTTCTTCGAGACATCAGGGTGTGTTTGCACAAATTGAGCTTCCGTGAGAATAAAACACGTCTTGTGAAAGATTTTATGATTTCATAATGCAGAAGACTGTTCAATATTTCCAATAAATATTTTATTTCCTCATAAATCCTTATGGATATCTTCAAATCCTCTAGAGAAGATTAGGTCCTTGTTTTGACTGTATGCTCCTTACCCCTGAAAAACCTGATGTTGCTCAATTTGTACCTAAACCTCCAAATATTCCCTAAAATTTCCTAAATCATTTCCAAAATGTTAATAGCTCTTAAATACCACCTTAATATGATTTTTATCCTTTAAAATTTTCCGGTGTATGCACACCTACCATGGAATGGTCAGAATTAGCCTTTCTAAGCCTATTAGGAAACTAGCCTTCAAAAAAACTTCACCGTATGAAATGAATGACATTGTTACCTCATTTTAAAAATTAGGGAAATTTTTTTCAACACATGGAAAGAACTTAGAAGGTACAAATGAGCATGATACAGAAGACAAACTGATTCAGAGAGGGGTTTGGGAAGGCTCAGGAAAGTTTTCACATTTGGGTCTAGTTGTTATGCTTGAAAGTTTGAAATTTTCATGCTACACATTTGCATGACAACACTTTCAAAGCATTTTTTCAAAATTCTCCAAATAATTTATACATTTTTTAGAGGGTCCCATAAAATTTACCCTAGGATATTCATATTAACGATATTATCCCATATACATTTTGGTGAACCCAATGTGAATCCCACTCCACTGCTATGTGAGCTTCCTTCAAGTTTTCTCTTATATTATTTTATACCAAATTAACATCAATGTTTTCATCTATAGTATTAGTTACTTTCTACCATATGTCAATTTCACCTTGTTTTCCAAATTCCTTTATTTTCTTAAGCCTCTTAGTGTGTGTGTGTGTGTGTGTGTGTGTGTGTGTGTGTGTGTGTGTGTGTAATGTTAAAATTACTCGATTGGGCACATTTTCCTCAATTAAAACCCTTCGTGTAGATTGTATCCTAGTCGAACTAACTCTAAAAATATCATGCCTAATACATATAACGATATGGTTTCCACTAGATCTCACTTAAACAAACCTATATTTTAGGAATACTTAAAAAAATTCAATGAAGAAGATGATTTTCTCAACTACACACCCATCATGAAAAATTCATCCAAATCTTTTCCAAATTTTCCTGGGAAAGTTCCAAATCCATATAACAACGTATGAATAGGCTCCTAAATTAACAAAATCCTATTAACGACATATTTTCAATTGTTTGGGTAATCCAAAGAATGTTTTTACCTCTCTTTTCATCACATTCTCATCCATTATATTCAAGCATGACATGTGCTATTTTTAACAATGCACTCTCTCAACCTAATAACATTAATCAAAATACTCCACCTATGGATTCAACCTAACTAATTTTACAATTGTTAGACCAAATGAATCAACACCAAACCACTATTAATAACCAATTCATTCAAATGCAATCAAACTTGGCTCAAATGACTAATAGACCCATATAAATCTAATAAGGTGCACCAAAAAAATGTCCCCCCACCCCACCTTTGTGATTTTGATTGAAATCCAATCCCTCAACCTTGCTTAGATAACAAGGTTCTCCATTCAATTCAAAAGGAGCCTTTAGCTCCTTATATCTCCACTATAGACTTAAGGGGAATAATTAAAACCATCTCTTATGACGAATCAGTTGATCCCTCTCTACCTTAATAATTTTAGCAATGTCTATGGAGACTAAATAAAAAACAAACCCTTATATGGCTACTAAGATATTAGCTAAGATGCTTAAGGGTGATGCTTTACATTGGTATTGCCCCCATGTTAAATCTATTTTTAAAGTAAAGTCAAAGGTTAATACAATGCTTTACTTAAATAATTTCATCATCATGACCTACTTGATAAAAACATTAATGATTTTATTAATACTAAACAAAATAAACTTGAAACAACTCAAGAATCTATCAAGTGACGGAAATCCTTAGGAAAAAAACCAATCATAACATGTCGAAATTTGTTTGGGGTTACCTCCTATCAATTGTTTTTGAAATGTATCCCTTTTCTCTCTTTTGGTTGGCTTGTGTGACCGTGCTTCTCTTTTTGTAAAGGGTTTTTTGTTCCCTTCAAAACCAATTTTTATTTACCTTATATAAATAAAACAAATAACATGTCTAATGAAAATATTTTCCAGCTATTCCTCTCATCTTTTGAGCCTCTCCTTTTGTTTCACCGCAAAGTAGAGATAAAACAGATAAGAGGTAAGGGTGAGGAGGAATACCTGTGATAGTCGAAGGTGTTGCACGCGTGTAGAATGTTGTCCAAGATGATTGTAGAGAGCTTCCTTTGGATAGGAAGAACGATTTGAAATAGAACACAAGACAACAAAATATAATTCAAACTAATAATTGGTGGACTACCTAGTGAAAGCTAGATCCGAGAATCCAGGGGCTTCCTAGAAGGTTGTCAATCCACTTTTAAAATAATTTAAGTGATGATAAGAACATGAAATAAATATATCTACTTTAGTTGTATAGTTTAGGTATCCTACACAAACAGAGTAAATCAAAATCTAGTATAATAAATGCATGCAAGAATAAATCCAAAGAGGGTAGTGGGTAGTCAAAGGTCTATGGGTGTGAGAGAGGTTGTAAATGAGGTTTGGACAAGGTTTGGTAAGATTCTAGGTTGTTGTGAAAGATTTATCAGCTTTGCATTTAGGGGAAAGTTACGATCCACAAAGACCAAGATCGGTTAGGTGACCGATGCAGATCTTGGTAAATGAACGATGTTTTTGGGTGATCTTGTTGGTAGGGACAATATGGTAAAACTGTTAAAATTTTATGTTTTGGCCCTCTTTGTGATTGCATAAAGAGTGAAGGGGCTTAGTTAGGGTAGCAAGGTTTATGTGAAGGCTCAACAAGGGTGAGAGAGGTGATTGGGTGGGGAAAAAGGTTCAAAGTTGATAGAGTATCGTGTATATGGGTGAAGGGTGGTATTCATATGAGAAGAGAGTTGGGGAAAAAAGAGAATAATATATTTAAGACCAAAATAATAATTAAAAACAAGGTTAAGATACTTATTTGAAGGTCTCAGTAGATGGTGGTGGTTGATGGACGTTTGTAGATGAAACGTGACTATATCTAGTGCCACGAAAGTAGAGCCTATGTGCTCCAATGTGATTGATCTAGGATGTGGAGGAAGAAGTTGGATGTTGGTAAATATCTAGAGTGCTATGGTTCGTCATTTAGTTGTTTGAATGCTCGAGAGTTAGAATGCTAGAATGCCCAAAGATCAAATGAATGAAGAACCCGTGCAAAGAGATAGAAAATATTATTTAAGGTAACCAACTATGGTTAGGAACCTGACACCACTGAGGAATAAATTATGTTAGTTAGGGAGAAAAGGTCATACTTACTAAAAATGTTTTGTTTCTTTCCAAATCTGATGTGATTGAGATTTTGGTTCCAGTCGAAGTCAAAGATATTACTAAATGTAGAAAGAGAGATGTTAGAGGGATAATAGGCCATTAAGATTAGGGTTGGAATGAGTCCTATTTGGTTAGTAGACTTGGTCTAGTAAAATTAATGAGATTGAAACATGTCTTAGGAAGAGGTAGATGGCTGAGGTGGCTAGGTGAGGTGTAAATTAGTCTAATTAAAGTAATTAAATAATAATGATGTGAGGATGGGGATTAATTTAATTATGGGTAATTAAATTAATAATATTGTGTAAAAGGGGGCCACGGTTAAGTGTATATGTTGTATAAATGAATTAAAGGAGACTAAAAGGGTTGTGACCTAATTTTTGTGTCTATATTTTCCCCTTTTATCGCATAACTTGTTTTGATAAGTGACGATTACAAAAATAGAAGGTTGCTGCCCTAGGTATGGGTGGAAGTTAGATTACCCCATGTATGGGTGGAGGTGATCCCCTCAAACTAAGAACTGATCAAATGGTAGGAAGAATCAGTGATGGGTTTGATAAAGTGGTATATGTTAACAAAAAATGAGGTAAGGTGTGGGTGTAGTTACTGTTGATATTGGTATGAGTATTAGGTGGGGGTATTCGAACACACACACACATATAGAATGTAACAAGGCACTAGGTCAAAGAGCTCACAAACTCTACATCATCAAAGGTCGATAGGTTTATCCAAACAAGGTTGATGGGGTCCATGTATCCAAGGTATATGATACAGTCCTGAAAACACAACAACACTAGGTGCAGGAACGTGCATTAGGTGTGTTCCAAAACACAAAAGGGTTTGATCAAGATAAACGACACGAAATTAGGCAAGGCAAGGTTAGTAGTCTAAACAACATGAGTAGTGTCATCGCAAGGAACAATGAGTAAGAACATTCAACTTTTAATTGGGTGAGGTTGGTGTAGGTGTATAAGTAAGGCCGTGGGTAGGCCAAGGTGTTGGAAAAATGTTTCCCAAAGTACAATGAGATCGGGATTAGGTAATAAGGCTATTAGGTGAGCCTGTAATGTTAGGGTAGGGCTAAAGTTACAAGAAAATGACAAACTACATTGAAAATTTGGGCATATTAGGTACAATTGGGTTAAGCGGGGTGGACCGATAATCTTGGTTCAAAAGGAACCAATGCTAGTTAAGGTAACCGACGTCAGTCACCTAGGCATCCGATGATGTCAATTAGGTAAAAGTGGGGTTCAAACCAAAAATATGTGTGGAAAAACAACTCATTTGTGCATTTGACATGCTGAAAAATGACAAAGAGGGTACATTTTGTGCTTCGACTTAGGAGAAAATGACAACAACATTTTCCAGGATGAGTTGGAGCGAGTTGAGAGGTGGGAGGAGTGGAGTTGGCAGACCCATGAGATCTTTCTGAGTGACTGGATTGGTTGATAGCTAAGAGGGTGATTTAGCCATGGTAGAGGTAGGAGAGGGTGCTAGAGGACCGTAGTTCGAGACCAGAAATCCCACCGAGGAGACGACACCGAGTAGAGGTAGGATTCAATCTCCATTGGTGTTTTCGATTAAAACTAAAGTAGATAAATGAAGAATTTGGATTTGGATTTTTGATTGGGAATTTGGGTAGAAGAGGGAAAAATCAGGTATGGGGAGAGCCAAATTTAGGGTAAGTAGGTGGTAAAATGAATATAGATTGGGTTAGGTTGAATGGGCAAGGTAAATTAGGTTGGATTGTAGTAAAGCTGATTGGGTAAGGTAGGATTGGTAAGGTAGAATGTGTTTAAGTTGATGAGGTAGGGTAAGTTAAAGATGTTATTTGTTTGAATGCTCAAAGGTAGATGATTGGTATAGGTGATTGAGATAGGTATAGATGAGACAAGAAGAGAACCCAAATATTAGTTGTCGAAAGCCTTTTCCTGTGTTGAAGAATCAATAAGTAAGCAAAGGGGAGAACTAAAAGAGAGATGAAATGCTCCATAAGTGGCAAGGACCATAATGGACATACCAAAGATAGGCTTATGAACATAAGCCCCTAGAGGCATTGCATGATTAAAAGTTCTAAGGGTGAAATAAGTTGCATGATCACGAAGTGTCACATGTGCGCCATGTCCCTTGAATAGGTAGAAGAAAATAAAATAAGGTAAGGTGGAATGGTTTGTTTTAGCCTAACCTTGTTGTGGGACAACATGCCCCTTCTGCAAGATACCCAAAACCAGAATAGGCAATTCCATGACCAAAAGATTTTATTTTTCTTGATTTTTTACTTTCTTTTTTTGCTTTCATAGACTAATCAATGTAGGAAGTCTATGTGGGATAAACAGAATATCTCATTGAGGTCTTCGTTAAGTTAAACGATGCAGAAACTCCAAAATAGTTATTGATTTTGACAAGTATAGATTAATATTCTTTTTTGATAGACTAAATGCAACAAGTGGCTAACTTTTTATAGTTTTCCTTCGAGGGAGTAGCAAAGGGGAGAACTAAAAGAGAGAAGAAATGTTCCACAAGTGGCAAGGACCATAATGGACATACCAAATATAGGCTTATGAACATAACCCCCGAGAGGCATTGCATGATTAAAAGTTATAAGGGTGAAATAAGTTGCATGATCACGAAGTGTCACATGTGCGCCATGTCCCTTGAATAGGTAGAAGAAAATAAAATAAGGTAATGTGGAATGGTTTGTTTTAGCCTAACCTTGTTGTGGGACAACATGCCCCTTCTGCAAGATACCCTAAACCAGAATAGGAAATTCCATGACCAAAAGCTTTTATTTTTCTTGATTTTTACTTTCTTTTTGCTTTCATAGACTAATCAATGCAGAAGTCTATGTGGGATAAACAGAATATCTCATTGAGGTCTTCGTTAAGTTACACAATGCAGAAACTCCAAAATAGTTATTGATTTTGACAAGTATAGATTAATATTTTTTGATAGACTAAATGCAACAAGTGGCTAACTTTTTATAGTTTTCCTTCGAGGGAGTAGTCTATTTATAGTAGAAAGAGAGATACATAGATGTCCTTTTGAGGGAATCATCTATTTGCAAGAAGTTTGACTCAAAGAGTGGAATTTTTAGTATCCCATATATATTTTTGTATTATTTTTGGACTTTATGGCATAGACAAGACTATAAAGGAGTATAGGCCTCTTTTATGAAGGAAAGACCATAACATGAAAAGGTTAACTATAAAAGAGAGGATTCAAGTGATGAATGACCATGTGATTCCATCCTGAAAAGAATGAAAAGTATCCATGATAATCATGCCATGAGTAGAGTTGTGGTACAAGGCTAAATGGTGACAGATAATCACACAATTCTTGTTTAGTAATTAGTCCTAAAAAGAGGTAGGTGGAGGTAGAGGTTCGCTCAAGGGACGAGCATGTGTGAGACATAGGGTGATATAGTACTTTATTCAATAGTAAAATAGTCAAAGATGCAAGGCATTAAGAGGCTCAAGTTCGGGTTTACCTTCAAGAGAAGATAAATGATAAGCTCCTGATCCATAGGTATGAGTGACAATATAAGGTCCAAGCCAATTAGGAGAAAACTTACCTCGTTTACTTTTCTCATCTTTGGTTACATGTTGATTTTCCTTCAGGAAAAGGTTTCGATCTTGAAAGTTCATTCGTGAACACGTTTGTCATAGAACGCTTGATGTGTTTTTGATAGATATAAAGTTGGTCTAGAGAATTTAGATGACGTTCATTCAATAACTCAAGTTGCTCCAAAATCTCTTGGAAAAATTCATAATCATTGAGCATATCTTTAAGTGATATACGAAGAGATGGAATTTGTATTTCGAGAGGTAGGAAGGCCTCTGTACCGTAGACCAAAGAGAAAGGTGTGGCAGCAAGTTGAGGTGCGAATGCTAGTGCGATAAGCCCATATGGTGAAAGGAATGTGCGTGTGTCAACCCTTACCAGTATCATCAACCATTGTTATAAGAATTTTGTTGAGAGTTTTTTTAGTTGATTTGGCTTGACCATTTGTTTCAGGATAATAAGGAGAAGAAAACTGAGTTGAATGTCGAAAGTGTCGCATAGTTTACGTAGGGTCTTGTTTTTGAATTGTTTTCCATTGTCAGTGATGAGGTGGTGAGGAACACCAAAGAAAAAAATGATGTGATAGTTGATGTATTCACATATTTTCTCACCTTGCTAGAAATGAGAGGGATGGCTTCCACCCATTTAGTGTAGTATTCAGTCACTGTGATGATCCATTGATGATGTTGAGAAGAATGAGGGTTAATCTCTTCGATGAGATCCAAACCCCATTGAGAGAAAGGAAAAAAGTCTCTAACAACTTGTAAGGCGTGACTAGGAGTGTGGTGAAGATTAACGTACTTCTAACATTTCACACAACATTTGACATAGTCACAAAATCTTGGTTTAGGTTTGGCTAGTAGTAGACAATTCAAAGGATACGTTTAGTGACGACGAGGCCACTAAAATGACCGCCACAAATCCCATTATGAATCTCCTTAATGGTGTATGTGATTTCAAAACTTGTAAGGCATCACAAGAGGATATTGTCAAAGCAACGTTTGTAGAGAATACCCCCCATGATGACATAATGAGGACTCTTTTGAGGAAGGCTTGTTGTCCATTCATCATGAGTAATATCTAGAGGCAGAATGGAAAGAGAAAAAGAGTAATAAAATTTCTTATACCAAATGTCACGTGGGTGGATTTCAATTCTTCCCACAAAATTTACATCACGAGTGAAATAAGAGGGTGATTGCAACCATTTTACTATGACAAATATTTTTGAATCTAAAGGTGAGGTAGGTATTTGAGAAGCAAGGAAAGCCATGGTATCCATAAATTTATTAGTGGATCATGGAGTGGTTTGAAGTTCATAATGATCAAAGGTAGTCAAAAGCATGTCGATGTGATGCTTATACTTTTGAAGTACCTCATTACGACACTGGTATAAACCATTGACTTGGTTTACGACCAGTTGAGAATCACAAAATATATTAATGGATTTAACATCTAGGGAAATGGTGGTTTGAATACCTAATATGAGTGTTTTGTACTCATCGATGTTGTTGGTGTAGTCAAAATCTAGTTTGAAGGATAAGGGCATAGGCTTTCCAATGAGAGGAATGAGGATGACCCCTACACCTTCTCCGCACTGACATTTGGATGCATCAAAGAATAATGTCATTTGGTTAATGATTTCATTCAAGGAAAGAGTGGCAATGGATTCATCAGGAAAATCAAAGTTAGAAGATTGATGTCTAGAAAAAGGTGCATCTACAAGCTGATCTGCAATGGTTTGTCCCTTAACAAACTTTTGATGAATGAATTCTAGATCTAGGTCTGCAAGGAGCATGAGCCAATGTGCAACACATTGGTGTTGATAAGGATTAGCATACATGTAATGCATGGGGTTGGTGTTGGTGACGACAAAAGTTTTATGGTTAAGTAGATAGTGGTGAAGTTTTATGGTGATGAAGACTAGGGCTAAGAAAAAAAATTCAGCGTGAGTATATCGAGTCTCATAATCTAAAAGAGTATAGATTATATAATAAACCACTTTCTCCCTATGTTGCTCACCCTGATGAGAAAGCATGACACCTAAGGAGTGGTTAGTGGAAAAAATGTAAAGGTAAAAGTGTTTATCATCCTTTTTTGGGATGAGTACAGGTGGTTGAAGGAGGTATTCCTTCAATGTTGCAAAGGATTTGTGACACTTATCATCCCAATAGAAGGAAACATACTTTTTAATAAGATGATGAAAAGGGCGACATCGGTCGTAAAGTTGGTAAATAAAGCGTCGAATGGATCTGTAATTTTCCTTACAAACTAAGAAGTTGTCGAAGGTTAGTAGGTGGCAAAATCTTGAGAATAGCCATGATTTTGGTGGGATCGACTTCGATACCGCACAAAGAGATGATGAAACCAAGGAGTTTTCCAAAGAGAATGGAAAAGATGCACTTCTTTGGTTGAAGGTGAACGAACTATTTGATGAGGCGATCAAAGACAACTTTAAGAATAGCGAGGTATTTTTCACAATGTTTAGACTTGGCAAGAAGGTTGTCGACATAATATTCCAATATGCTATGCATGATGTCATGGAAGATATAGGCCATATCGCATTGATAGGTAGAACCGGTGTTTTTAAGGCCAAAGGGCATGATGTGATAATGAAAGTCCCCTAAGGGGTGATGAAGGTAGTTTTGTGTTCATCTTCAGGAGCGAGTAATATTTGATTATAACCCAAGAACCCATCCATGAGTGATAACATCTTATGGCTGGTTGTAAGATAAACAAGTTGGTCAATAGTAGGCAAAGGAAAGTCATCCTTGGGGCAAGCAAGGTTAAGGTTATGGAAATCCATGCAGATGTGGAGTCCCCCTGTCACTTTAGTGATAGGAATGATGTTATAAATCCATTAGGGATAGTCAATGGTTAAAATAAAAAAAAAAGAAAGGAGATGTTGGAGTTCTTATTTCACAAGAAGGGCAATGTGGGGACGCATTTTTATAGCTTCGCATTTCACAAGTTTGGCATTAGGGATAGTCATGATATTATGGACAACAATATTAGGGTCAATACTAGGTATATTGGCGTAAGACCAAACAAAAGTGTTGTTGTGATCTTGGGGAAAGAGGTGAAAGCTTCTTGTTTGGAAAAATCTAAAGATTGTCCTATCTTTGTAATTCAAGGGTCATCTTGAGAGTGAATGTTTATCTCTATGGTCGATTCATTTAGCATGGTTTGTGTATTAGAAGGTAATGACTGGTGGATGTAAGAATCCTCCACACCTAGATAGGTGAGAATGGAATAATCATCCTGAAATTGAAAAATGTTGATAGGTGTTTCGTCATCGATCATGTTAGGATAAAGGAAAGGAAGGTCCCAAAGAAACGGTGTTCGAAAAAAAGTTACGAGGGATAGATTCTGGATCCATGGACTCCGTGGGTGAAGGCGGTGTGGTAGGTGAGTGAGGTGGGGAAGATTTATCTTCCTCGACGAGGTTAATTTGGGCCTTCTTAGAAGGAGGTTCTTTAAAAATCTAATACCGTTGTGGTCTTTTTGTTTCCAAGTGGTGCAACGTATGACTATGTGATGACCCTACTTATAAAGACCAAAGACAAATCCTTTCCAGGCACATCGATGAAGAAAAGTTAGGGTGAAGTGGAGGTTAGTGAGGTATTGGAAGTCATATGAGAATGGTCAGGTTTAGGTAGGTGGTTCAGAGTATATGAAGAAGCATTAAGTCCCCCATACGTCAAGTTGGTGTGAAGGTGGGGCAGACCGTATGGAAAAACCTCTCCTACATAATGGTCATAACGTTGGTGTTGGTGAAGGTTTCCGTACTCCTAAGGAGTAAGGAAAGTATTGGCATTATAGATGTGGTACTCCCCCAGGGTATGGCATTGAAAAAAACCTACCAAGGGATCAGAGGTAGGTACATGGGTAGCGGGGTATAGAGGAGTTGGTTGTGGAAGATGTAGCGGTAGAACTCATGGATGAGGTAACGGATGAAGAGGAAGCGGTAGTGGTGGTAGATGCATTGATTTAAGCGGTATAAGGACATCATTAGGTTAATAGAGAATGTTGCAGGTTTTAAATGGTGAAGGGTCAACTCGAATGGTATAGGAGTTCCCTTCATATTCAAATTTTAAAAAATAACGAATAGTGGAAGGTACACACACCATGGCGTGAATATAGTGTTAGCCAATAATCATATTATATTAAAACTCCCTTCAAGGATGTAGAAGAGTTTGAAAATTGTACGAGGACCCATGCAAATGTGGAGGATGACAGGTTTCAAGGGTAGAAATCATGACATCGTTGAAAGAACATAACATAACTAGGTTTTTATGCATGTAATTAGTGGGTATGCACATTTTTCATATGCATGGGAAGAAATGATATTAATGTTGGCACCTCCATCAATCATAACATGTTGAATGTAGGTATCCTTAATGTAGGAAGATATAAAGAGGGCAAGGTCATGATCATTTAATTAGAGAGGGATTTTCTCTTCATCAGAGAAACTAACAACAAAAACTTGATGAAAGGTAGTAGGGGTTGAAGATGGAGGTAGAGTGGTAAGAATGGCCAGATGATGAGGTGTAATGATGGTGGAAATGGGTGTGGGGTCATTAGGTGGAACCTCAATAGATTGCAAGACCTCCATGAGGTCCTGAAAATGAGACTCATAGGTTTGGATGAGGTCATACAAAGACATCTTGAGGGGGATTGGTGAAGTTGTTTGATCATGGTCCAATGTACGAATCTATCCGAAACATGATATGCTAGCTTGTGGATGGTTACCTTGGGGGTAGGTGCGAGATGGAATGGTAGGTAGAGGTATACCGGATGGGTTACCAATATTCTCTTTTCCTTTTTATTTTTGTGATTGAGTGACAAATCAAACCATATTGATTTTAAAGATCGAGAGGAGGAAAATAGGGTTTTGGAGGTGGAGGTGAAGGTCATTGAATAGATATATGATGAGGCTATGTGGTGGCAGGTGAAGGGGGAATAGAATTCTCCTTCAAAAGGTCATCATCATTCAAAACCATCGAATCGAGAGAGTTGAATGAGAATATTTTTTAGGGCCTTACACCCTTCAACATCATTCCTTGGGGAGTGATGATATGCACAAATTTTAGTATCATCAAACCTAGTTGGTTTGGGTTTGATCAGTCATAAGGCCTAAGAGGTGGTAGTGATATAGCTGAGGTCTCTAACAACTGAGTGAGGATGTTAGCATAGGACCCTGCCAAGGGATCACAATGAGAAGTTAGAGTTGGCTTGGGTGAAGGTGTAGGTGACCTTCGTGAAAGAGGTGAAGTTGGGGGTGGGGTCGGTGTAACTACCTTTTTGGTTGATAGTGTGATTTTTGGTGTAGGTTTCACCTGCTTGGGTAAAGGTGTTGGGGTAGTGTGTGAAGAAGAAGAAGGGGATGCAGAAGGTGTAGGCATGTGAGTCAACCAAGGTGATGATGGTGATGTGTGTAAGGTCATGGTTGAGGGTAATACAGAAGGTGTCGGTGAAAGAGAAGGTAAAGGCATAGGTGATGAAGAAGATGTGGGTAAAGTAGAGGATTGAGGTGAGGGTATGGATTGTTTCACTTTAAGTTTTCCTTGGGAAGGAGGTAGCTTGACCAAGGTCAATGGATGTGGGCCTAAGATTGATGAAAGAGCCGAAGGTGAAGATGGGGTGCGAGGCCTAAGAGGTTGGGTCAGCCTCTTAGGTGTTGGAATAAACTTGATGGCGGTTTGTGAAGAGGTGTTCAAATCTAGCTTCACGGGGGATGTAATAAACTAGGTATTGACATGGCCCCTAATGTAATGGTAGGTTTAGGTGTATGTGAAGGTTTGGGTGCGGATGGAGGTTTGGGTGTAGATGAAGATTAGAATGAAGATGAGGTCATGATGAAGAAGAGGATAACACGATGACCCATGTACGAAATATTTAGTTGCTTCTAAATAGTTTAGGATATATCATCAAAGTATCAGGAGACAACATCTGCATCTAGGTTGACACTAGGAGTCAAAGACACCCCGAGTGTGGAGTAGTTGACATACTCTAAGTGATCATCCAAATGAGAGAATGGCGTAGAAGAAGAGGAAGATGATGATGCCTTCGTAGTAATCCTTATGAATAATTCTTAGGTTGAATAATTCTAAGGTTTGTGAGATAGGGAAATTTTTGGCTTCTGACTTGGTAGGTAGAAGTGATTGCAGAAGGTTAACAAGACCTTTGAAGGTTGTTGGAGAATTGATGCCAATGGGTAGAGAAGATGAAAGTGACTCCTCTATGGGTTGAGGAGGGGAAAGGTAGGTGGTGTAAACTCTTCTTTAGGTAAAGAAGAGGATAAGGTAGGCTCTTCTTTGGGTAGAAGCATGGGTAATACGGGATCCTCGATAGGTGATAGAATAATTGGGGTAAGCTCCTCTATAGATGAAGGAGTAGGTGATGTGGAATTCTCGGTGAGGTAAAACAAGGGGTAAGGTTGGCTCCTCCATGGGTAGAGGAGTAGGTGAGGTAGGATCCTTTGTGGGTAGAGGAGCTCACTTAGAATTTCCTTGATAGATGGGATGGAAGGAAACCGAGCAAAAGGGACAGGTACTATGTCAAAGACGAAACGAACTTTGTGGGTATGGGTATCATTGTTTCAAGTCTCAGTAACCTGGTATGATGAAGAGGTGTGGTTTGGAAAATGTTTCTTAAATATATGAAGGTTTTTTATTTTCTCACGCGTTAGGGTTGTCCAAGATGAGATCTCCATAATCTAACATTTTCTGGACAATATTCTTGAATGTTTTACAATTTCGTCACTATGTCCTCTAACACAATGATATTTATAGTAATCATTCTCCTTATACTATGTGGATACAGGATGGGAAGGGTCAAAACTAGTATGTGGTTTGACAAGTGGAAGGATGATGGCTCCCAATTCTAACAAATTTTCCAATACAGAAGAGTAAGGTTCTCCTATAGGGGTATAACTTTGTTGTTCATGCTTGTACTAGAAATTATGAATAGGAGAAAGATTAGAAGGAGGTTTTGGTTGGTTTGATGGATGAGATAGGAAAATTTTAGGACCACCATGTTGGTGAATCCCTTTGCTTTAGAATGAGTGTTTTATGGTTTATAAGAAGGAGAAGAGTCATTTGATTTAAACGGAGATATCTTGTTGCACAATTATAGTGTTGTATAGGAAACCCCATTCTTGCTTGGGTGAATGCTGAAACTGGAATCCACTAGCAACTTCAAATGATGGAGGGCTTAGGACCTCAGATGCGAATATGGATCTACGGGTGACAAGAAGATATATCTATAATAAAAGAAGATATATCTACAAAACTGAAACATATGTGATTAGATAAAAATATGCGGGGTTTCCTAGATAATGTCGGTCCAAGAGGCTATGAACTCCCTTGGAGGATGTCAACCCCCATGTGATAAAGAATAATGATAAAATACAAGACAAATAGATAACATGCAAGTTGATGAACAAAGAAACCTGAAGATGCTGGTATGTAGATGGTGCTACCGAACTGATCCAAACACAACATGCAACATGAACCACACTAAGTGAACCACCAAATCATGAACAAAGTATTATGGGGATCCTAATGTCATTACAAGGACATTATGAGAGTAATATGATAAACAAGAGGCTAAAAACTCAAAACAACATTTTCCCAAAAATTTTAACTTATTTTAACAAGGAGGGCAGACCCATATTTATAGTCTAGGGGTTAGGTTAAATCTGTGGGTTATTAGCTAACCAGGGTTGGGTAAAGTAACCTTGATTAAAAGAGGTGATGTGATTCAGCAGGGCTCACAATTTGACTTATGAGGTTAAAAAGATAAGGATGTGATATGGAGTGGGGAGTATGATTGACATAGTTAGGTGAAATAATGCATCCCATTTTTGAATTTAAGAGTGGGATGTCGGATGGGTATATTATTTCCCATGGATTGAATAATTTTGGGATATGTGAGATAATGCCAAATTTTAATTATTAAATGGGTTTATATGGAGCCCATTAATTAATTAAAATTTGGGTGAGTAAATGGATGGAATTTATTCAAATTTAGGAAAAAGAAAAGTGAGAGGGAAAGTTGAATGAATGTGAGATGACAAAGGGGTGTTACATAAAATATTAGTGTCTACATTTGCCCCTTTTTGAGTGGTTTGTGATAACAAGCCACGAGACAAAAAAAAGGGTTAGATGAAATATGTGTCCGTAAAAGGGATGGGGATGAATAAAAACATGACCAAAGGCAAGATTCCCTAGGCAAAAAAGGATCACAATAACAATGAAAAATATGGTGGTGACTCCAATATCACATCGATAGAGGATAATCAAGTCACAATGGAGACATGCGACAATGTTCTATGGACCAGTGAGTGGTTGAAGACCATTGCAATATGTATGTAAACCACGATGACTAATGGGTCATAGGAAAACATAAAAATATGCACAATTGAATGTGAAAGGTATGCGAAACCCTGTGTATGCAAGGAATTGAGAAAAAAATCATGTGTCCATAAAAGGGATGAGGATGAAAATAATGACGCCCCAGCATAGGGCACGAGAAGGAAAAAAGTGAGTTATATGCATCGACAAGTATAAGGATGAAAAGGTGCCCCAACATAGGACACAAAAATGACATAATGGGAGATGGATGTTGAAATAAAATATCCCAGGGGGAATGAGTATGGCCACGAATGTGGATATGAAGAACAGATTGGATAAAATGCCCCAAGAGGGTGTTAAATAGGATGTTTAATACACGTTTCTTAGGAAAGATGTATAAGTGACAAGAAATTAGAAGGTGAAAAAGAAAAAATAGTCCCACTTCTTTGGTGAGTAGGATGAGAAGTCAAGATACTTTTGCAACAAAACAAAAGCAGAGAAAACATTCATGGAAGAGAACAAGATTAAACAGGTTGTAGACACCAAATTTGTGTCTTACGACCCCTTGTGACCCGCATCTCATCTCGCAATCTAAACTCATCACCTAAACCTTACACAATTATTTATTAATTACCTTGTAATGGATAAATCCACATCACCTTACCTGCCACCTCATTTTGCCACTTCATCATGACCTAGCCCTAACCCTAAACTAACCTAATTAAGACCCATAACTTGGTCCACACCTACACCCATAACTAATGACCCCTTTCTCGCACCCAAAACCGACCTTCTAGTCACTTGACCAAGCCCGCAACTGATCTCTCGGGAGAAAAGTAGGGAAGGTGGGCTATTTTACTAAAAATAGCCTACTTTTTCCTTACCGATGCCGGTTCCTACTCGACCGCCGTCGGTTACGTAACCGCCATCGGCTCCCTGTAAATGGGATCCCCGAACCAAAATCAAAGGTCGAAGGATTTTTGAATCAACAGAGATCTTTGGGAGCGATCAATAGAGTCCAGATCTTCACTTGACCGAGCAGAGACGAGTGAAGCAACCATCAGTGTTTGCAGCAAAGGAGGTCAGCTTGCATCTTCGTCAAAACCAGTAAGTCACATCTTGCATGTCCTCTGTTATAACATTTCTTATGCTTTTTGAATCACAGTCCTCATAAATCCATTCCTGAATCCACTACCCAGCGTGCATATTACATCTAACTATCATTCATCTACCTCTCATCACCTCATTTCCTAATATCACCCATTTTACAGCCTTACAAATAACACAGCTACCAAACAACACAAACACCCCACAAAACAACCAACCTACAGATCCTAAACCCTACCGACATCGGTTAGCACAAAGTGACCGGTATCAGTTACCCTGACTACAACCAGAAACCAGCCTTCTCCTACCTGTTTCAACAAAGTAATTTAATTGATATTTTGCAGTCTTTTGTGTTAATTCATATTAGCAGGGAAACTGACCACCTTCGAAAGGAAGTTTTATATTTCCTGGGCCCAAGGCAGTTTCCTCATTTATTGTTTAATCAAAATCTTGTGGTCTTGTGTTCTTATTTGCAGGTAGTCCTTCCAAGACAAAAAGGAGTTCTTCGCAGTCAACCTGATCTTTCTCTACGGTACGCGCACACCATCTCGACATTCAACAGGTATTCCTCCTAGCCCTAACCTTATCTGTTTCTAAAAGGAATGAAAGGATAGAAGCAACTCTATTCCCAGAAGCCGAAACATTCCGAGCGAAACATTTTGGCACGCCCGGTGGGACCCATTTTGGGTTTCTTTATTTCTTGCTTGCTTTCATATAGGGAGCATACTTGCTATTTTCTTCTTCTAAAGATATTCACAAGGTATTTTATTATTTTGGTAAAAGAACTTGCTTTGTTTTGCATCTTGCATTAGTGAAAGTCATCTCTTTTGCTTCATCGAATATCATTTTCGATTTGGGTTTAAAACACGTGCATTGCATCCTTGCTTGTTGTTTTCAATTCTAGTGAACATAGATTAAGTAACAGGTCATACACGTGGGGGTGATATCCATGGTATTGACAAGAAATTAATCTTACATTCACTGCACAACACATACCGAATCACTTCACAATTAACACAACAGCTCAAACATCCCCCCTTTTTCCGCGGTATTCCTCCGCCCGATTGAGGTAACCTTATAAGCCAAAACAAACTTGACATTTCCCCTAGGTCTTGTTGTTTAGGATTCTGACATCATTCTACGTCTAAAGGCATAAGCCCACGATAACTAAAATTAACCCTAGGGTTAGTCTCTGGATTTGCGTGTGCATCTTGCTTGTTTTCAGTTCTGTTTTCTCTGTCATACTTTGTCTTCTGTGATCAATAATTTGACAAATATACTAAACGTTGTTAAAAATCAAATTAGCAGCCTTTTATATCTTGTTATCCTAGACTTCTGACACCGACATCGGTTAACTGACCGACATTGTGTGTTCTCTCGATTGACATTGGTTATTAGACCGATATCGGTTACTGTCTTCTATAGCCCCTGACAAACCAGCAACCTACCAAATTCATCATTCTGAGGTTGTTTCTGTTCTTGATAGATTGAAACCTTACTGTGTACTCTCGTCCATGGTTGTTATCACTCAGAAGCAAGCCGCCGCCATGGTTTCACATGCCCTGCTCTCGTACCTTTTCCCGAATCACCCCTTCACATTCTATAGGGAACCCTACGGACACCAAAGTGAGATCCCCAAAATTCTGTAGGAGATAAGGACTTTGCCAAATTCTCGGATGCTAATCCTAGCTACTGCACAATACTATTTGTCTCATGCCCCTGACCGTATGCCTGATGGTCAGCTCCTTGTTGGCATGCCTATTAGTATAGCTGCTCATTTAGCTCCTACTCCGCCTGATAACACCGCCTTGCTTCCTGCACCTTTAGCTCCGTCTCCCAATCCGAGCAGCTTCGAGGTTCATACGACTGATTGGCTTTCCTTTGGCTAATATTGGACCCCACATATCATTACCACCGACCGCCCCTACCTCGTCTCTCTTGCAGACTACTCCATTCATGACTTGCTCTCTGCCACCTATCCACACGAGCTTTCCTTCTCAAGCTCCGCCTACCTTTTCATTCCCATACACGTATCCAAGAACCTCAACATCTTATATGGGACATCCCTATTCGGTCGCCCCAACATATTCATCCTCCATACCTTATCAACACTTAACCCCACCATTGTCCAGTGGAGGCCCTTGGCCTAATTTGCCTCCATTTACCACAACCGCACCATCATCTCATCCAACCACGGATTTCATCAAACAAATGATGGACAAAATACAAAATCTGGAGGCTTCTGTGTCGGGAAGTCATAGCGCCTTGACATACGAGCAAGTTTGTCGGGAGCCTATTCACCCTTCTGTCCCCCTTCACTCATATCCTCCTCAATGGGAATTTCCGAAATTTACTCGTTTTAATAGTAAAGAGGATCCTCAACAACACTTGCGATCATTTAGACATGCTTGTTATTTGATTGCCCATGATGATGCCTTGTTACTCCACACATTTCCCATGTCCTTATCAGGACCCGCCTTGGAGTGGTAGAGTGCTTTAACCCAAAGACTCAATCTTCTCTTTTAACCAACTAGCCCAATCTTTCTTGGATCATTTCTCCATTAACATTGCTAAGAAAGTATCCATCACCGACCTTTATGCCATCCAACAATTCGAAGACGAATCTATCGCAGATTTCATTGGACGATGGCGTGGCCTTATCAACCAACTTACATATGCCTTGCCTCATTTGAACTTATCGAACTTTTTACTTGGGCATGTGCTAAGCACATTTCTCCTACTCTTCAAATTCAAACTTTCCACACATTTGATGAAGCCTTTACCATGGCTCGGAAATTAGAAATTCGAGCCTTAGAAGAAGAGAAATTGCGGTTGCGCAACAAAAACCCCAATTTCTGAACTCCTGATTCTACCAATAAACCAAACACCACCACTCCTCACGCGTCCACTTCTTCTAAATCAAAAGGAGCTGTCCACGCGGTGATGGTTAAATCTCAAACACCATCTAATACTCCACCAAAAACTACCTATAAGTACAAAGCCGAGCCCATTAATTACACTCCCTTGGGAGAAACTTATGGTGTCATCTTGGAAAAATTGCTCAAAGCCGGAGCTATCACCTTGCCTCCTGTTAAACCTCACTCTGGGTTTGACTCCACCCGCGCTATACCTTCCTGGTACAAAGAAAATGACTTCTGTAACTTTCACCGTGTAAAAGGACATAGTCATGAAAACTGCAAGATGTTGAAAAACATAGTGCAGGAAATGGTTGACGCAGGGATATAACCCTCGATAATCCTAATGCCCCTGCCAACCGAAATTTGAAAATCTTCAACAAACCATTCCCGAATCACTCTTCCAACAGTAACGTAAACCAGGATATCTTAGCCAAGGAGAGTGTTCATGAGATCCATGCAGTCTTCGATACCCAGCCAAAAGCCTCTATCGAGAAAATTTTGAATCAAACCTCTTCACTAATACAGGAGCCCGAACCTCCTTTACCACCATCAAGCCAAAGCGAAATCATTCCTTTACCCATAAAGGAGTTAACTGCCCAAACTTCTCTTCCCATCGATGAGTCTGCTTATACCACATCCCTACAAGATTGCGAACGGATGTTATATAACCTATCTATTTCCCAAACTTCCCTTCTACCGCTCTTGCTGCACAAGAGGAAGGTACGCCACTCCTTTTGACATCCTTAGATGAGAAATCTCTTGCACCGACAACACCAAATTCTTTAAGCATGACAGATCCTCTCGAACATACTCTCTTACCTATTAGTTCTTCATCGCCTAAATCTTTTCAAAGACCGGTTGACCTCTTAACATCTATTGATACAAAGGCCTCATCTCCCCCCGTATCACACCCACAAAGGGACCGGAATCACAACCCACCTTTCTTCCATACAAAATTTACAATTCAAACTCGAAGACCTGTCATTCTCCAGAAGATAGACGAATCCTATGGGAACGTTTGAGTACCCCCTATTCTACTCAAATGCAGATGACCGATCCCGACACCTCTACCATATACCCTAAGTGTTTACAGAAACTCAAAATGCCCATGTCCTCATTCTCGCCCCCTGTATCTATACCAAGATCCCATCCACCTCTATCAACCGAACCAAACCTTCCCCTACACTTGGGACCTCACCAATACCCAGTCTAACACACCCGCCTAAGCGACTAGATTTATCCAAAAATAAAACCGCCCCACCACCTAGGAGACAAACTCAATCCGTGCCTCTATCACAATCAAAACCATCATCGTCACACCTACCTTCCATATTGGGACCTCATCCTTCCACCTTGCATCAATATATCATACCTCCTGCGTTTTCTTCAAAATGACCTACGCCTTCTGCACCTATACAGAGATCTAAGGGTATATCAACATTATCACCCCACGTATCCTGTCCACCCATCAACCCTAAACAAACTCCATCATCAAAGGATTTATTTTCTGTCACTCCCCTTTCTCCGTGGTTGTTTTCCGCTACCACGTCATCTGTAGCCTCATCATCTAACCAGCCGAACGTAGCTCCTGCACCAAAGAAACCACGTTTAGTGAAAACCACGTGTCAACACCCCTTGGCTAAACCACCACCCGTATGAACCAACCATGCCCAAACATTACCAAAACCCGCACAACCAATACCCTCATCCTCCTCCGATTTTGACCCACTCAAAGGATCTTACACCAAAATCCTTGCTATGTTGGTGGAGAATGCGACCATTTCTCTACCCCCACTTAGACCTTATGACCCGTCTAAACCTCGGCCTATAGGTTACGATGAGTCTAAAATCTGCGCTTATCACCGCACACCAGGACATGATGTGGAGGGATGCAAAGCTTTAAAAACCATCCTTCGTCAGTCACCTCTCCCAGATAGAAAGGTTAAGAAAGACAACTTACGAAGGGAGAGACCTTTAGCTTCCATTCCCTCTCCTGTACCATCTGTCCCTGCCTCACCAAGCTCTATCATTATTACAACCCCACCTCTTAAAAACCATGATTTATCCCAACCATCTTCCTCATCTCAGGTCTATGAGATTAATATGATTAGTGTTGCTACTCGAGCGCAGAAAACTAACGAGAAAGCGAAAGAAAGCACACATGCGTCCTCTCTTTCTCCATCCAAAGCATCCCAGGTGCACCACCACCCAAAGTGGTTATTCGTGGGCCCGCTTACCCCGTCTCTAATGGAGCTGCCCATCGAGCCATGATCAAACAGCTTCACCAATCACCCGTAAAAATGACGCTATATGATCTTATTCAGACTTCTGAATCTCATCTACAAGCTCTCGTTGAAATTCTTCAAGGGATCGAGGTCTTACCTAATGAAACCCCGCCCGTTGCCTCCATTCTAACACCTAATCACGTTGCCTCTCTCACCAAACAATCCACCACCCCAACCATTTATGTCTCTCGTACCACAAGCTGCTGCGATGGTTTCTCAAGATGAAATTGTTGACTTTGGTACAGAAGACCCTGACCCTGCCCTTTTCATCTCCGCTTACATCCGGGACATTCGGGTACATCGTGTTATGATTGACGGGGGCGCTAGCCTAAACATCATCTCTTCAAAAGCCTTCCAACAAATGAATATCCCTTCTAGCTACATGTGTGCCAACCCCATCATGTTGCGGTCATTTAATGACGCTATTACCTCTACCTTAGGCACCGTGATCCTCAACATTCGGGTAGGACCACGTACTTTACCCGAACTCTTCTATGTCCTTGAGGGAGAGTTCCAATATAATATATTGCTGGGTCATCCTTGGATCCTGGGCCATGGGATGCGTTCCCTCAACATTACATAGATGCATAAAATTTGAGTACGAGGGGAAGTCCTACACCGTAAAAGCTGATCCTCCCCCTTTAAAACCTGCAATATGTTATACCGCCCAAACGATGTGCTTGTACCAATCAAGACACCCGTTCATTCAACCCAACCATCCTCTTCAACTGTGCCTCAACCATGCACCTCAACCGCACCTATGCCTTCAACTGATGAAACCACCGTCGCAAAACCACTTCCCTTCCCGCAGCTAACATCCCAACCGCGGACCCCTTAGTAGATGTTTTTCAGCGCCTTACGCTGGGGGAGTATCACCTATATAACGTTAGTTCTTTCCATACCCCACAGGAGTACGGACAGGTACATGCCCATCCTACCTATGACCGTCGTGTGGGGGAAGTAATCTCCTACGGACCACCTCACTGCCGCACTAACCTAACGTATGGGGGTGTCGACGCATCTTCCGTTGCCCCTGAGCCTCCTCTTGGTGTGGTTCCTTTCCAATCCGATTTTCAATACCTTACCAATCGTCGTTTTGCCCTCACCTTCTTGACTCGCTGTGCTTGGAAAGGCTTTGGTTTTGGTCTTTATGAACAAGGCCGACATACGCTCATCCCCATCACCACACGCAAACATAATGATCGTAGTGGTCTCGGATTTCCGGGAACACTTATATCGACGGAACCTCGTGTCAATTTTCTTCTAGAAGACGATGACGTTACCCCTACCGAACCGTCATCACCCATTTTGCCTCCGTCACCCATAGAGTCGATAGATCCTGAATCTATCCCTCCTAACTTTTTTTTCATAAATGCTATCTTCCTAGGTCCTCTCACTTATCAACGCGATAATGAGGACCCCTCTTCTATTCCCCTTCTGTATCCAGACATGATTGAAGAGGACTCACCTTCAATTAACGTTGTTGAGTGCCAAGATGATGACTCCATCCTCACTTACCTTGGCGCGGATGACTCTTATATTCAACGCGCCTTACCATCTGAAACTCAAACCATGCTAAACGAGTCTACTATAGAAATCAACATCCACACGGAGGAGGATCCTCACATTGTGAAGATCGGACAATCCCTTAATGCATCAGAACAAGTCGCCTTTACTACTTTTCTCCGTGCTCGCAACCAAGCTTTCGCTTGGTCCTACGCTGACATGCCAGGAATTGATCCTGACATTGTTGTCCATAACATTACACTTTGAAACCCGATTCAAAGCCAATTAAATGAAATTGAGAAAATGCATCCACACATTGCCCTCTTGGTCAAAGAGGAGCTCCAATGACTCCTTTATGTTTCCTTCATTCTGCCTATTGACTATCCTCAATAGATTTCTAACATCGTACCTGTCACTAAAGCGACGGGGGGACTTCGGATATGCACGGATTTCCGGGATCTTAACCTCGCTTGCCCTAAGGATGACTTCCCCCTACCTAGTATTGACCAACTTGTTGATCTCACTGCAGGCCATGAGATGCTCTCTCTCATGGATGGCTTTTCAGGATACAACCAAATTTTGGTTGCCCCTGCCGATCAACACAAAACTGCCTTCATAACTCCTTGGGGAACCTTCTGTTACCGTGTAATGCCATTTGGCCTTAAGAATGCTTTGGTGCGCAACCTATCAGCGGGCTATGACCTACATTTTTCATGACATTATGCACACTATCCTTGAAGATTACGTCGACGATCTTCTTGGCAAGTCTAAACATCGCAGTGAACATCTCGATGTTTTAACCATTATTTTTGATCGCCTGTTACAATATTCTGTCCGTCTTCAACCAAAAAAATGTGTCTTTGGTGTCCTTTCGGGAAAACTTCTTGGCTTTATCGTCTCTTTGCGTGGCATTGAGGTCGACCCGTCTAAAGTCAAAGCTATCCTAGAAATTCCCCCACCTACCAATCTCAAACAATTGCGTAGTTTACAAGGTAAGCTCCAATCTATCCGACGTTTCATCTCCCAACTCTCGGATCGATGTCAACCTTTCCATCACCTCCTTAAGAAGGACGTTGATTTTCAATGGAGCAAAGAGTGTCACCAAGCCTTTGAAGCTCTCAAAACTTATCTCTTACAGTCACCCGTGCTTATCCCACCTCAAGACGACCGCCCTTTCTACCTTTACCTTTCCGCCACTGACCACGCTGTAGGGGCCATGCTTGCACATCGTAACTCGAGAATCGAGAACAAGCCGTTTATTATATAAGTCGTACTTTGGTGGAATATGAGACTAGGTATACACATGTAGAAAATTTGTGCCTAGCCCTATCATTCGTGGCCACCAAACTCCGACACTAACTTCACGAATCACAAAACTTTCATCATCACCAACACGGACCCCATCCATTACATGTATGCCAAACCTCATCTAAACCAACGCACGCCCGATGGCTCATGCTCCTCACCGACCTCGACCTTGAGTTCGCACCAAAAATCAATCAAAGGACAAACCATCGCGAGCACCAACTTCATGGGAAGCCCCTTTACTCGGGGAACAATTTACCAATTTTACATTCCCCACGAACTCATCGCCACTCTTTCACTCAAGGGGGAGTCGTATTCAATGACTCTATTCTTCGATGGATCCAAATGCCACCACGGTGGAGGAGCCGGCGTTGTTCTCATTCCTCCCGACGCCGAGCCTATGCCTCTTTCATTCCGACTTGATTTCCCTTGCACTAATAATACAGCGGAATACGAAGCCCTTGTTCTAGGTCTCCAGGTGGCGCTGCACTTAGGTATCAAATCTATTAATATTTTTGGCGACTCTCAATTGGTAGTCAATCAAGTTATGGGCATCTACCAATGCAAAAATGAGGAACTGCAAAAGTACAAACACTACGTGGACTCACTTCTAGCCTTATTTACTCACTATTCTATCCAAACCATTCCCCGCTCCACTAACAAATTTGCGGATACTATGGCTTGCTTAGCCTCACAAATTCCAGCCTCATCAACTGACTCTGATATTTTCGTCTTGGTCCAACAACTCTTTGCCCCATCTTATTCAGCCCCGGTTGTTTGTACGATAAATACTGTGTCTGCTAACTCACAGGATACTTGGTATCACCAATTCCACGACTACCTTACAACCTCTGTTCTCCCTTCTGACCTTACTAGTACTGGTAAACGCGCTTTTCTTAAATGCGTTTCTCATTATGTAGTTATGGGGGGACTCCTTTATAAACGTGGCTTTGATGGCATCCTCCTTCGATGTCTCACCGGCGCGGAGGTCACCCATACCATCCAACAAGTCCATGACGGTATTTGTGGCAGACATTTTAGTGGCCTTGCCGTGGCCAAACGAATCCTTCGCCTAGGTTATTATTGGCCTACTCTCAATAATGATTGCTACGAATATGTTAAGCGTTGTGTTATGTGTCAACAACATGCCAACCTTCAACATACTCCTAGCCACCCGCTACAGGTCGCCCGAGATCTTTGGCCTTTCTCACAATGGGGTTTAGACCTTATTGGTGAGATTCATCCGTCCTCTTCGCAACGTCACCGATGGATTATCACAGCAACTGAATATTACACAAAATGGGTGGAGGCTATTCCACTCATTTCAACTAAAAAATAAAAAATTGTCGAGTTCATTAACCACCACATTATCTGTCATTTTGGTGTTCCTCATCGCCTGATTACAGATAATGGAAAATCTTTCAAAAATAAGTTGTTGCAAGACCTTTGTGACAACTTTGGTATCAAGCTTAGCTTCTCATCACCCTACTATCCACAAGCAAATGGATAGACCGAATATTCTAATAAAACCTTAACCAAAATCCTCATGAAAGTTGTCAATGAGTCCGGACGAAATTGGCACGATCACATCCCCTTTGCCCTTTGGGCTTATCGTACTAGCATTCGTACCTCTACTAATGCCACACCTTTTTCTTTGGTATATGGTACCGAGGCTGTCTTACCTCTCGAAATACAAATACCCTCCCTCAGAATATCCCTTCAGGATATTCTCACCAACGATGATTTCCGCCAAGAGTGGTTAGCCCAATTGGAGCTTCTTGACGAACGTCGTCTTACAGCTCTCGATCACCTTCAAATCTATCAAAAACGCATCAAGCGTGCTTATGATAAGCGACTTCATGAGCGTACCTTTAAGGTTGGTGATCTTTTCCTCAAAGAGAATCAACATGTAACTAATCTAGAAAAGAGCAAACGCGGAAAATTTGCTCCCAATTAGATTGGGCCTTATATAATCACTCACACTTATGGATCAGGCACTTATCGTTTAGCTTCGCTTAATGGTAAACCTGAGCCTGAGCCCCTTAATGCCTTGCATCTTCGACCATTCTACTGTTGAATTTAGTGTTATATCACTTCTTATCTACCTACTGCTCATCCCTTGACCTCATTTCCCACTACATACACTTTGTTTTCCTACATCTCAAAATAAAATAAAATCAAGCTCACTTCTCACCTCCCCTTAACGATGCCTTCCCTTTTTAGTCTAGTCCATGACTCCAAAGTATTAAAATAAGCCGTATTCTTATGAGATTTTCTTGAGTCAAACTTCCTACCAAACTAGATGCTTCACGCCAAAAGAACATCTAGTCATCCAAATTCAATATAGATTGCTCCCTCGAAGGACGGCTATATGCCGAACTATTACTGCTTTATTAAATATAGATTGCTCCCCGAAGGACAACTATGCGTTAAAATCATATCTCGCTCTACTATAAATAGATTGCTCCCTCGAAGGGACAGCTATACACGGTCGACCTTTATCGAAGCTTCTCGCATTGATCGCCTTCGTGAAGACCTCAAGAATAATACAATCAATATCCCTTGTAGACTTCCCGCATCGATCAGTCTACATTCAATAAATAAAAGCCTCATTCAAAAGAACTTTTGCGTCATGGACTTGTCTATTTAGGGTAGGTTCTCTTTCGTCAGAACACTCACTTTGTAATAAGTTCTCCATACCTTAGCTATACCATTCACCTCACCTCACCATTTGTTTCAACTCAAGGGACGTGACGTACACCTGATAGGTTGTGATCTTACAACTCTTTTCACCTATTGACTTCTCGTCTATGCACGGTACCTAGGGGTTCAGGCTCGTTCTACGTTGTGTGGTTTGTTTAGCTCTTTTCAGCTACGAAGCATTCTTTCCTCTTTTGCCTCGCATCTAGGATCGTGTGTTGATCTTAATTAGGACATGGTTCCCTACCACTTGGGTAGGCTAACTTTCGCTTCCCTTATACCTTTTACAACATCACCAATTGCTACCAACACCATCAACCTTACCTTACCAATATTACTATCAATACTTTTACCAACCGACCAATCGTCTAACCATACCTAAATTGCTCCGAATTCACCTCTCCCCGGTCCTAAGGGAGAACTACATCGGTCCGAGGCCCCTCCTTGCTTTGTGCAATGGGCTATGTAGGTAGCACTTCGAGACATGGGGTCTCCCAAGGTTAGCTCGCCATCCCCTTACCATAACCTATCATGTGTGGTAAATATAAATATTTTCGTGTATTGCTATTTAATCACATTCCTCTTTTATCCTTTTTTTCAAAACACCAACAGTCAAAATGACAACATTCTTATTATTATCATAACTCAAATCAACATACATATTCAGTTTTATTTAGATGTTAAACAAATACATCTTCTCTATCATCGACACGCAGGTCGGCATCCTTATTTATTCTTATACCTCGATAACATTTACTTAGACCCTCACGACTCATCCCGACCCAGGAGATGATCGTGATCGACGATGCCTTTCGCCAGCCTTTCTGTCCTCAACAGCATTTCATGGCTATTGGTACCGCCCACTGATCTGCCAATCTCTCCTGTAACATATGAATATGCCCTCTCGCATGGAGGACTCCAGCCTCTAGTCTCTCCGCCCGTGACTCCGCAACCGCTAACAATCCTCTTGTCTCATTCACCTGCGTTTGGAGCTGCTGAACTAAACGCTGCAGACGATCCCTCTCTGTTGTAATCACCGCTATGTCAGGACGATCACGTACACCTTCCAGCTCTGCTACCCACCATAATCTATAGGCCTCTGTTGTTCCTGCATCCATTACCCTGCGATCGGCTACTACTTCTTCAGGACCTTCTGGAGGTGTTGGCTGGGGAGGTGAGAATGCTGCCTCTGCGTCGATCCTCATATATGGTCTATAAGCCTGCGGTATGTCCTGCACCAATCCAAATTGTCACCGTACGCGATCTAGGGATCCTCTCATACTCACCGGCCTCGTGCCCCGTGATCCACCTCAATCGCTCTACACCCTCAACTCCTCGGCCTATGCCTCTCTGTTACCATATAGTTCCCGTAAGGCCTCCAATAGATATCCGTGATCGTCACCCTCTCCCATACCTGCCTGTAATACTCAATGTCACCCGTCACGGCCTGAGATCTTGCCTCTTGTTGCTCATCGGACCCATCGTCTCGAATCCCAACCTCTGTACTCCGGTCTCTCCTGACTCGATGGGTCGGCCTATTGGTCGCACACAAATAATGTGCTCATAGGCCCAACGGTGTAATAAGTATGAACCATCCAATGTCGTCCTGTGATTTCGCCTACAAGCCCATAAACCCCTGTATAGCTCCGCCAAATATGCAGGTGCCCATGCAAATGTCACGTTCCTTTCTATCATCTCCCAAATAACACACATCAATGCCTTTGGAAATCTTCCCCTTCCGCCCTCGGTAATGCATAATACCCTACCACTATCATTAATATCACTGCTAACCTTGTCTCTCGGGGTGTCTTTGCATACATTACCCCATATGTGAATGTCAAACCTCGCCGTGTCGGATCTCGTACGTATGGACCAAATATCGTCTTGTTATCGTTACCGCCTGCGTTAGGCATTGCCTGATATACTGGTGTTCCTATAATTGGGAGTCTCAAAATACGGAACACATCTTCCAATGTCACTGTCATCTCCTGCTTGGCGGATAGAAGGTATTTTTCTCGGGATTCCATCTCTCAATCAACGCCGCAACATAGCATGGTTACGCATAATTCGTGCATAATAGTAGATTCCACTTAACCCCAAACGATTTATCAATGTCCATTCAGCTGGCGTTACATCCGCCGGATTCGTGACAACAACGCCGGTACACTATCATTCATCCTCAACCCCGCCTCCGCTCGCATACATCAAAATAAAAATAACCATTCAATCCATCAAATCCCCACGGGTTTTTTTATCACATCTCGGAAATTCCTACAAAGCAACCGGTATCGTTTATAGCTAACCGGTACCGGTTCAGTAACCGATACCGGTTATCCCTAACCGATATCGGTCACATCACCTTCATCATACAAATTTCGCCTAAACACACCACCTATGACAATAATTTGAGCGTTTATTCCTTTCTGTACATACAAACATACCCGAAACCCCTGATTACCTACCCCGTAACACTCACCTCATCTATAACCCTTGCTATCATATCTACCCACTTAATCTCCCTCCTCCTATTCACAAAACATGCAAAAATCAAATCACAACCAAAACGTTTACCTCTTGGGTTGCAGCAGCTTGCGGTGGCACTTGTCTTCCCTCTCGTCCCTGCCTGCTGGATGCTTCTCCTCGTTCTGCCATGATCACCACTCTGTTCAAATTCACCTTTCTACTTTCTGAATCTCAGATCGCATTCACTTTCCCTGTCTCTTTTCTTATCACCCAAATCTCTCATACAATTTCCTATCTCTTTTCTCCTTATCACTTAAATCTCTCATGCAAATACCTGTCTCAGTCGTCAAAAAGCATCGCGTTCCCGTATTTAACTTCTTGCATGGCTCTCAAAATTAGAACTTAAGTTGCCACCCTAGCTTTTCTATTTTTAGAAAAGCTCATACCTAAATAACCGGTATCGGTTAAATCATCATTATTATTGCTGCCCGCCTGCGTTAGGCATTGCCTGATATACTGGTGTTCCTATAATTGGGAGTCTCAAAATACGGAACACATCTTCTAATGTCACCTTGTCATCTCCCTGGCGCGATAGAAGGTATTTTTCTCAGGATTCCATCTCTCAATCAACGCCTGCAACATAGCATGGTTACATGCAATTCGTGCATAATAGCGGATTCCACTTAACCCCAAACGATTTATCAATGTCCATTCAGCTGGCGTTACATCCGCTCGGATTCGTGACAATAGCGCTGGTACACTATCATTCATCCTCAACCCTGCCTCTGCCTGCATACATCAAAATAACAAACAACCATTCAATCCATCAAATCCCCATGGGTTTTTTCTCACATTCTGGAAATTCCTACAGCAACTGGTATTGTTTATAGCTAATCGGTGCATCGGTTCAAGAATCGATACCGGTTATCCCTAACCGATATCGGTCACTGTCACCTTCATACAGCCTACCTAAACACACCACCTACGACAATAATTTGAGCGTTTATTCCTTTCTATACATACAAACATACCTGAAACCCCTGATTACCTACCCCGTAACACTCACCTCATCTATAACCCTTGCTATCATATCTACCCACTTAATCTCCCTCCTCCTATTCACAAAACATGCAAAAATCAAATCACAACCAAAACGTTTACCTCTTGGGTTGCAGCAGCTTGCGGTGGCACTTGTCTTCCCTCTCGTCCCTGCCTGCTGGATGCTTCTCCTCGTTCTGCCATGATCACCACTCTTTTTCAAATTCACCTTTCTACTTTCTGAATCTCAGATCGCATTCACTTTCCCTCGTCACTTTTCTTATCACCCAAATCTCTCATATAATTTCCTGTCTCTTTTCTCCTTATCACTTAAATCTCTCATGCAAATACCTGTCTCAGTCGTCAAAAAGCGTCACGTTCGCGTATTTAACTTCTTGCATGGCTCTCAAAATTAGAACTTAAGTTGCCACCCTAGCTTTTCTATTTTTAGAAAAGCTCATACCTAAATAACCGGTATCGGTTATATAACCGATATCGGTCTATCGCCTACCGCCATCGGTTCCTAACCGATATCGGTTACACACACCGCCTTTAAAAAATTAAAAAAAAAAAAAAAAAACATGGTTCTTTTCTTCATTTTCTACCTAATTTTTTGTTGTGCCCGCCTCTTTTCCCCGCATCACAACACCATTATCCATATTTGTCCATCTACCATACATATCATTACAATTTCATTAACATCATCTATTTTACAAAAACAAACAAGCCATCAACTAAGGATATCAAAAACTATCAATCTATACATCATTTGGATCCAACTCATCAGATACATATATAACCATGTCACAAAACCAGCCCAAAACATGCAACATTTCATCATATAACATGTCATCCATATATACGTGCAAAAGACATCAACATCATCCATATATCAACATGTCGCTTAAACTCATCATACATTCTATATCACAAACCATTTGAAATACTTAAAAACATTTTGAACGCTGCATGTGGATCAAAACATCATCTATATATATATATATACAAGTTTCAAATGTATAATGTACCTGCGACGGGGCCTCTGTGATCTCATAATACAATAACAAAGCCGGCACGCAGGCTGCAATAAATATCAATCACCTCGACTCGGCTCGCAGGCCGGTCCCTCATATCAAAAATATACTCGGCTCGCAGGCCGGTATCAACTGTACAACCCGTACTCGGCTCGCAGGCCGGTATATAATGAATGAATGAATCAATACATGAATAAATGTAGGCACGCAGGCCTCTATCAACACAACCGGTTCGCAGACCGGTGCCCATGTCCATATACAAAAACTATGTGGGGATCCCTCAGCTCTCCCCACCACCCTCAGCACCTCTCCCTGCTGGTCCCTGTGGTGCCTCTCGCCTCCTACCTGTAACGGACACACCGGCTGTGGCTGCGCCTCCCTGCGATCTCTGACTATGCGAGGTCTCCACTCGGTGTGCCGCATATGGCTGATACTCAGCTCCGGTACTATCAAGGACATCCTGATAGTACCGGGACTCCTCTCACCTCCATATATCTATCCCGTGCCACCGTCGGTATTGGGGCTGGTCCCCGGACTCCTACCGCCCGCCCCCTATGCTGCGTCTTTGGTGCAGTGGTTGGTGGTGCCTGTGGGTCGTGCCACCGCTTGGTGGTGGTATCTGTACTGTGCTTGGGCCGTGGGCGTGTGCCACTCTTTGGTGGTGGTGCTCGTGCTCGTGCCGTGCACGTACTGCGCTGGGCTAGCTGCCCCTGTAGGACACCTATTCGTGCTCAGGCAGCAGCCTAACCGCCTTGTAATAGCCGCACCTAGCCCCTGAGCTGATCTCGCTCTGCTATCACTGCTGTACTGGCCAAGTCTCTGGCTGCCAGGTGCTATCTGGGCCTGCTCTCTCACCACCGGCCCACCAAACCATGAATGCCCCCGTACACCCAGCATCATCTACACCATCACCTGCTGGCCTCTCAGCAACCCAATCTGGGTCCAAGGGCTGTGGTGCAGGTAGTGGGGCCTCTACATCATCCCTCCCGTGTCCGAGGAAGGGAGGTGGATCGTCCTGTCGTAGCCCCATCTACCTGCGTGCACTCTCAGGGGGTATCCTCTCGTACTCTCCGGCCTCCGCCTGCTATCCGAAGGTGTACTAGATCAGAGTGCAATCAGAAGCGGGCTCCTCTGCGAGGGTGATGACCTCTGTAAGGTCTCCATATGATATCTACCGCTGTCAGGCCCTCTAACAAATGTCTATAATAGGCGACATCCCACCCTGCAAGCACTGCTCGTGGCTGCCCCATGACCCCCAACCACCTCTGAAAGTCGTACTTGTATATGACCTGTGGCCCTGCCTGCTGGGTAACCATTCGGCTCGATGCATATGATGTGCTCATATGCCCAACAGTGAAGTAAAAAGGTAGAGCAAATCCCAAATCGCCTCATCCGGCGATAGCCCCATAGCTCCCTGTATAACTGCACTAGGTATACTGGTGCCCAAGCGTAACAGGTGTGCTCCTCCACCATCTCAAGCAGCACCCCCATCAATGCACGTGGAAAGCGGCCTCCTCTCGAGTACGGGAGGGTGAAGCAGTGATCCCGACATCATCAAGACGGCAAGCCGTGTCTCATGTCATGCGCACGGTACATGTCACCATACCGATACTCATGGTTGTGATAGGTAAGTAAGCGCGGCTGCATCTCCAAAAACATGTAGGATGTTGTCCATCGCCATCTCAGAGTCTACTTGGAAGACTTCCTCTCCCTCGATCGGCGATCGAAGGATGCGATACACATCCTCCATGTGATAGTCATCTCCCGGTCGGGAGATGGAACACATTGGTCGTCGGATCCCATCTCTCAATGAGGGCAACCATCGGAGGCTATGATCTCGGTCGATCGCTCTATATCGCTGGTCTCCACCGAGTCCCACCTCGCGCATGATAGCCTGGTGCGCTGCAGACACATGTGGTCGCATCCGCACCAACAGCGGGGCATCCCGTCCCGCATCGTCACCTGGCCGACGTGCTGCAAAACCCACCCACTACATTAGCCCTACTCTTTATCACGATATCTACTTGTACCCCCTTTTATCTCCCCGACCACATCCCGACTCTCTAACCCACCCCTCTACCCACCTATCTTCTCCACTATCCCCCTCCCTCTTCACACCCAAAACAAACCCCGCAACCAAAACAAAAACAAAAACAAAAACAAAAACAAAAAAAAACACAAAAACAAAAACAAAAATAAAAAAAAAAAATAAAAACACAAAACCCAAACAATGCCAACCGACGCCGGCCGATATACGACCGACGCCGGTCGCGCACAAAGCAACCACGACCACAAATTTCGCAACCGATGCGGTCGACATGAAGAACCGACATCGGTCATTGTCATCACCCGCAGCCGAACCCCGTGCGGCCCCCAACTTACCTTTTTCATTTTTCTCTCTACATACCCGCCCAAACACCCTACAAACCTACCCACCTAGCTGCCTTAGCCTATTTAGCCTATCTACCCTCTCCCTTTCTCAAATTATTTCCGTTTTTACTTATTTCCTAAAAATGCAAATTCTACCCAAACCCCACATTTAACATAATAACTTCAAATAACCACAATAAGGGGTTTCGAACCTACGGTGACGACGACACGTCGTCGTGGTGGGATGGGTGGTGGTGGTCCACCTGGTCCAGCTCCTCTGCTCCTCCCTGGTTGTGCCATAGCTCCAAATTTCCTCTTCCGGGTCCTCAACCAATCACCCTCGCCTCCTCCTCACTCGGGCCCGCTAACAACTCACTCCTCCGGTCAAATAGTGCCACCTCACCAACAAATGCACCAATATGAATATTCCACCTCAGACAACTAAAATCGGTTTTAAAATTGCAAATGTGGCAATGACAGGCCGTATTTTTCTTTTTATAGGTTTTTAACCTATAACCGATACCGGTTGTATTGTGCCCTAAGAAACCGACATCGGTTACCCAACCAATACCGGTCATAGCCAACCGATATCAGTTTTGTCCTTATTCACCCAACTTTTTGCCCTTATTCACTAATCTCCCTTTCTCACCACGTTGCCTATTCACCACATCGCCTATACCCTCCATTGCTCTTTAGCCGTTTTTGACTTCACCGGCCCGACCCAAGGCCGCAACCAACTACTCCGGCCCGACCCAAGGCCGCAACCAACCATTTGGCCCGACCCAAGGCCTCACCCTAACCATTTGGCCCAACCTAAGGCCTCACCCTACCCATCCGGCCCGACCCAAGGCCTCAACTAACTAATCCGGCCCGACCCAAGGCCTCACCCTAACCATTTGGCCCGACCCAAGGCCTCACCCTACCCATCTGGCCCGACCCAAGGCCTCCACCAACTAATCCGGCCCTACCCATACGGCCGCAACCCTAACCATTTGGCCCGACCCAAGGCCTCACCCTACCCATTTGGCCCGACCCAAGGCCGCAACCCAACAACTTAGCCCGACCCAAGGCCGTCCCACTTCGATACCTCACCCAATATCAACAACATACACTTTTATCCACCCATCCTGTAGTTTTTGTTCAATCGAGCTCACCTGTTCGTGTTTTAGCATGATTAGGGTCCTTGACTTGATCTGTCGACCAACTTTGCCTAGACCTAGACCGTGACGTTTATCTCAACCAAACCAACCATTTGGTACTGCCGAACATGCCTAAACGTTCCTGTACCTTACCTGTTATATACCCTGGAGCTACTTCCTATGCCTTGGATACCAGGATTATATCACCCTTGTTTGGATAAACTATCGACCTTTGCCTATGCATTGCTGGTTTGCTCGTCAAATCATGTACCCTAGTCGTACTATTGCATTTCAACATGCGTCTGCTTCCTTGGACCTACCCCACCACCTTACCATCCCCTCTACACCATTTACCCTTTATCAACCCTATCCCTGATTTCCCGTTCACTCAATCTGTGATAGATTTGAGGGGGATTACCTATACCCTTAACAGGGGAAACCACTTCATATTATTGTCTGTGCAGCTTTACAAAACAAGCTACACGACAATAAGGGGCTAATGTAGACACCAAATTTGTGTCTTACGACCCTTGTGACCCGCATCTCATCTCGTAATCTAAACTCATCACCTAAACCTTACACAATTATTTATTAATTACCTTGTAATGGATAAATCCACATCACCTTACCCGCCACCTCATTTTGCCACTTCATCATGACCTAGCCCTAACCCTAAACTAACCTAATTAAGACCCATAACTTGGTCCACACCTACACCCATGACTAATGACCCCTTTCTTGCACCCAAAACCGACCTTCTAGTCACTTGACCAAGCCCGCAACTGATCTCTCGGGAGAAAAGTAGGGAAGGTGGGCTATTTTACTAAAAATAGCCTACTTTTTCCTTACCGATGCCAGTTCCTACTCGATCGCCGTCGGTTACGTAACCGCCATCGGCTCCCTGTAAATGGGCTCCCGAACCAAAATCAAAGGTTGAAGGATTTTTGAATCAACAGAGATCTTTAGGAGCGATCAATAGAGTCCAGATCTTCACTTAACCGAGCAGAGATGAGTGAAGCAACCATCAGTGTTTGCAGCAAAGGAGGTCAGCTTGCATCTTCGTCAAAACCAGTAAGTCACATCTTGCATGTCCTCTGTTATAACATTTCTTATGCTTTTTGAATCATAGTCCTCATAAATCCATTCCTGAATCCACTACCCAGCGTGCATATTACATCTAACTATCATTCATCTACCTCTCATCACCTCATTTCCTAATATCACCCATTTTACTGACCTTACAAATAACACAACTACCAAACAACACAAACACCCCACAAAACAACCAACCTACAGATCCTAAACCCTACCGACATCGGGCTACATTCAAGTGACTGTATCGGTTACCCTCGACTACAACAGAAACCTTGACCTTCTCCTACCCGTTTCAACAAAGTAATTTAATTGATATTCTCGAGTCTTTTGTGTTAATTCATATTAGCAGGGAAACTGACCACCTTCGAAAGGAAGTTTTATATTTCACAGGCCCAAGGCGTTTCCTCATTTATTGTTTAATCAAAATCTTGTAGTCTTGTGTTCTTATTTGCAGTAGTCCTTCCAAGACAAAAAGGAGTTCTTCGCATCAACCCGATCTTTCTCTGATGACGCGCACACCATCTCGACATTCAACAGTATTCCTCCTAGCCCTAACCTTATCTGTTTCTAAAAGGAATGAAAGGATAGAAGCAACTCTATTCCCGTGGCTGAAACATTCTCGAGCGAAAAACACGGGTGATGATCATTTTGGTATTCTCCAAGACAAAAATGTCAAAGGAAGATGGAAATATATTCTTATAAATGGATATGATGATGCCCCTACGAGAATACCGATGAAGATAAAAATGTGACAAGGTTCTCAAAAAGAGAAGAGGTCAATGTTGTAGAGAGAAGAACGAGATGGGATGTAATGGAATGGATTGACAGTGGTACATAAACAAAGAAACATCGGAATTGACTTTGAATGCTAGGTGTGAGGGATGTGTTTAAGGACGTAATGAGAAAGAGAAAAGGGAATGGATATGAGTTGTGAGTGATTATGAGAAGAGAAATAAAGGTCAAAGGTGAAGGTGAAAAAGGCATAGAAAGTGATGGAAAAAGATGGAGGAGGAGAAAAGAGGGGAATGAAAGAGGAGGAAGAAGATAACAAAGAAGTAAGGATGAACAGGAAAGGAGAAGACAAGAAAATGATAGGGTAGAGGATGAAATTATGAAAAAGGGAGAGAGTTATTTAAAATGAAAGGTGTGAAAGAGGGTGAAGCTAGATGAATGGAGAGAGGTAATGGAAAATGAAAGATATAATAGAGCAAAGAAAATTGAAGGCACTAGATCATGGTGAAGAAATCCAAGACAAAGAATATGGAACTGACCACATGGAAATGCATGTGGATGGTGGGATGATAAAAAAATTGGAAAACACTGAAGAGTCAGGTTATCGATGGGAAATTAAGAAGGAAGTGCAAGGTAAAATGGGGAAGAAGACAATATAGATGAAGTAAAATAAGACAAGGATAAAAAAAGAGGAGAGGACAACGAAGAAAATTATGCATAAGGAAACCAAGAACAAAGATATTCGATAAAGAGTGAAAAGCATAAGGAACGTAAAGAGAAGATCAAGGGGAGGAATGAAACAGATTGGAAAAGATGCGGAGCTACATGAGATGAGGATAAGTTGATGATGAGAAAATAGAGAGAGGGTGTATGATGAATACAGTGAAGAAATTGGCAAGGAAGAATGAAAGATGGAGAGGTGGCGAAGAAAAAGAGAGGAAGGGATAGGAGAGGCAATGCCAACGAATGGATGTTAGGAGAAATCCACCGATAATGATCAGTAGGGAAGGATGGGAAAAAGGTGAGAAGAGGGGGAAAGTAAATGAGGAATGGAAGGGGGAACACCAATGAAGGGACGTTAGGATAATTTTCCCGATAATGATTAAAGGGCATAGAGGAAGGAAGGAATGAAGATAGAATGGAGGGGGTCAAAGAAAAGGATCCAGGCTATGTAGAATGAGGATGAGTGATTTTTAGGAGAATTCCACTGATAATTATTAGCATGGAAACAAAATATGATGATGAAATAATGTTAGGAGAAATCTAGAAAATGGAGTGGAAAGATTAAAGAAATGAGGGATAACGATGTGTGTGAAGATGAAGGCGAGGAGAGGATGTCGTGGATGAGAATGAATGAAAGAACGATGATTAAACAAGACATGAAATGAATGGGAAGCAACGCTTAAGTAATATTACCAAGTAAGGGATGATGGAGATGAACATGGGGCAAGTAGGAAGTGGTGTTTGTGAGAATGGAAGAGGAGGTGAGAGGATGTGATGATGGGGAATGACGAGAAAATGTAGATGGTGAGAATGTGGAGTGGTGGGTGAGTGTAGGATGATAGATCATCCTTAAGAGAGATTCTTAAGTAAGATCTCCATGCCACAGGAGGAGTTAAGTAAGATCACCAAACCGGCAAAGTGACGATATGGAAGGAGAAAGACAACATTATATTGGGTACAGGTGTGGAATGGTTGGTTAGAGTAGATGAGTACGATGAGAGGCGGGAGATACAAGATGAGGAAGATGTGATGGGATGTGGAAGGGTCATATGGAAAACCATTCTTAAGAGGGACTCTTAAGTAAGATTGCCATGTGATGGGGATGGTTAAGTAGGATCTCCAAGACAAGGAAGAAGAAGAATGATGAAAAGACTGAGTGGTGTATACCAAAATGAAACAAGAGATGAAAGGATGTGATATAAAGGAAACAAAGGAGTGTGACATGAGTGGATGGAGGAATATATGCAGTGTAGATGGAGAGTATGACATGAGTAGAGTGGAGAGTGATGATGTAAGAGTGTTAAGAGAAAAAGGAGGAGTGGAAAGACATTTGTGGTGGTGATTGTTGTCCGCTGAAAGAGGAAATGGTGGAGAAGCTTCTATAACGGGAGGATCCAAGGAAGAAGATATACCTTAACTAAGATTCTCTGGTTGTATGGATGATTAAGTAAGATTGTCAAACTGAAAGTGGAAGAGTGAAAGGGAAACTCAAGAGGAAAGGAAAGTAAGATATTTGGCATGGTGAAAGGGGACTGAAAGGTGAGAAGGATGATGTGGAGACAAATGGTGATGAGTGGAAATGGGGAGCGAAGAGAAATGGATCAAAGACATTTTTGAACATGTTAGGGGATAAGAAGCTGTAGGATAATGAACTTGCCTTGAGAAGGATCCTCAAGTAGGATTCATAAATTGTAATGGTGATCAAGTAGAATTCACAAATTGAAAAGTGTATTTGCAAGTGCATTCATGGATATTATGGATAGATATAGAATTCATAGTGTGAAATTTGATGTGATTTTGATAAAAGATGACCTTGATGAGATGAATGAAACATAGTTATAGCAAGGGCATATAGGAAACCATGCTTTGAACTAGATTGGAGATAAACAAGAAAGGTTACCACTCAAGGCATTGCACTTACAGCCAATAGCAGGTGTTAACACATAACCAATGATAGTTAGTTATACCAAAATACCGTGAGGGAAATATGGATGAAATATGCTCATAATCCTAATGTTGACATGACAAAGGGATTGGAGATGTAACTTGTACGTGGGAAGAGGGATCTCCATAGATGGTTGTTCCTAGAACTATGCCCTAGCTCTGGGAAAGGGGAAGAATAATAATAAAAGAAAATTGATCTATGTAGGAAGCTTTCTAAGAATGCTAATAAAAGGAAGGTTGATCAATGCGGGAAACCTTCCAAATGCCATAATAATAGAGTATCCATCCTTCGAGGGTATGGTCTACTTTATACATAATATGGATGGCAAGAATAATATATATGATAGCCATCCTTCGAGGGATCGGTCTATTTCTTTTGATTTTGCTTTGTATGCTTTTATTTTTCTCTTTCTCTTATTTTTGCATGAACAATTGTCCTTCGAGGGATCAATCTATTTTTTATAACTTTTATTTTTCCTTTTGCATACATGAATTTTAGCTTCACATGGGGGAGAGTCTGGGAATAGCTAAGTAGACCACTTAGGAGGGGATAATGAATGTACAAGAGACACCCCTAGACCTTTTGCATGACTGCAATAGGAGAATGAGAGGGTGATGGATGTAATGGTTATGGGGTCATATCAAAGTAGTGGAGGTAGACCACATCATTCATATCATTACAATGACAAATGGAAGGGGCTAATGGTGGAGGAGTGATCTAAGGATATAACTAAGTTCTCATTGGTAGATATGCTAATAGTAGATTGGATGCCAGTGTAACTACATTAAGAGGTTTCATCTTTGGTTTACCACCAAGGGAGGGAAGATAGTAAGTTGCAACATGATGAGATGATAGACAAGTAGGAAATAAAACTATGTCCTTAAGGAAACAAAAATATGATCACGACGGTGGATTTGGATGAAAATAAATGATGCCCCGAGAGAGACACAAATATGGCAGGACAAAAATGGCCACAAATGTGGACTTGATGAAATATATGGTGCCCCAAAAGAGACACAAATATGGCCACAATGGTGGAATTTGGTAAGAAAATAACAAAAATGGTCCCTCACAGAAGGACAAAAATGGCCACAATGGTGGACTTAGAATGAGATGAGGATTTGGACAGAATTAGTTTAGATTGGATGAATGTGAAGGAGGTAAACAAAATAATGTCAATGATCGAAGTCCCCTAATGAAAAGGGAGTTATAGGGATATTATACTTAAGGGCAAGGAAAGGCTGCTCCCAATGAATTAAATGTGAAGGAGTTAAAAGATGTCAAAAGAGTTTAGATGAGATTGTTTTGGATTTGGATGGGATAAACGATCGAGCACAAGTGTGCTTGGCAAGATAAGCGGTATTGATGGAAAATGGAGGACCTTCCTTAGGAGGAATGTCATGTGCAAGAGGGATGTTAAGGGATGATGTGGATGAAGGAATCGTGGGAAACCCGACAGATGGGATACAAATTGGATTAAATGTAGATGGAGAAGGATATTTCCCCGAATGAGGAAATCATATTTCTCAATAAGGTTGTGGACGATTGTCTGAAATGCCTTACAATGTTCAATGTCATGGCCCAAGGTATGATGATAAGCGCAACTGCAATTAGGATTGAACCATGATGGATTTGGACCATAGGGATTAAAATATTTAATGGGAGGAAGTGTGATGGCAAATATTTGAGTTAAATGTCAAAGGATATCTGCGTAGGAACCCATTGAAGTGTCATGGGCAAGGTAAACCTTGTGGGTTTTGGTAGGATATATCAGCTTGGATCTAAGAGAAAAAGTGGATGTAGATTGGATGGGTAAATTATGTGTTTTGGAAGAAAAATCAAATTTGGTTGAAAGATTGTATTTTTTGGATTCAGATTCATTGTTACGAGATGTTGTAGATGGAAGGATTGAATCTAAAATAGATGTTGTGGCATCGGATTGTTGAAAAGAGGAAAAGTCTAAAAGTTTTCAAAGATGCGTAGGGGACTATCATGAATGTTTACCATGAGCCTTAGAATTTAATCGAGAAGATTTAATCTTAGCAGGATGATAATAATATCAACCAGTATATCTGATAGTTGTGGTGTGGTTATTAATGGAGACAATATCCTAAAACAAGATGAGGATGTTAATGGAGAAATTGGTGTTTATATGATGTGCTTAATGAGATATATGTGAGATGTGGATTGTTTAGGTTTTGGCATGGAAAGATTTTATTTTGTAGAATGCAAACCATCTTTATTTGATTTAAGTGGAGGTGTTGGTTCAATAGATGTTTCAAAGGGTATCTTTGATATGATTGTATATCGAGAGGATTGCATGGAAAGAGTTTATTTTGTAGAATGCAAACCATATTTATTTGATTTAGGTGGAGGTGTTGGTTCAGTAGATGTTTCAAAGGGTATCTTTGATAGGGTTGTAGATCGAGAGGATTTGGTCATTGGGATAGAAGGATTAAGTAAAGAGTATTGGGATAGACCGGGTGATGTGGCCATGGGCAAGGATATAGGTAAAGATGTCAAGGTAGGGATAGGTGGATTTGTTGGTATGATAGATATAGGGGTAGTTGGGATAGATAGGGATGTAGGCATATTTGGGATATTTGGAGATGTGGGTGATGTGGTAACTAATGGAGTAGACATTATAGGTAATGCAAAAAATGCAGGAGTATTTTCGGGTGTAGAAGTAGGTGGGACTAGTTGTTTCATAAATGTTTCAAGGGTAAGAATGATATGTTTGCTAATGGGGTTGATGTTGGAGGTGGGGTTGTAAAGGTACATGTGGTAGAAATGAGTTTAGTTGGGATGGTTTTAGAGAGGAGTGATGTAGATTTAGTAATAGGTGTGTTTTATGAAGATGTGGGTGAAGGAATGGGTGTGAGAGATGTAAGGATATCAAGCAATGGGGCCGAAATAGGTGCTAAGGATGAATCTAATGTGGTAGATTGGGGTATGATCAAAGTGGATGAAGTGGATGGTATAGTCAAATTTTATGTGGATGTGATAAGGATAGGAGAAGGTGTAGGTTCAGGACAAGGAGTAAAAGTTGACATAGGTGTGTTAGGTTCTAAATAAGGAGTGGGAATAATACCTAAGGTGGGAACATGCGGAGTTGTTGATGAGATAAGATCTTGATTGATGGTGTGAATCATATAAGAATTTGATAGTTGAGATGTAAAGGGCGTGGCTTGATTCATTGGTGGTTGATTAGGTAAAGTTTGAGTAGTGGAGCTATTGATTTGGATATCCCCTTGATTTATGAGTTGTTGGACACGATCTTTAAAGGAACGACATTTCTCAATTTCATGACCTTTAACTCAATGATATTTACAATAGTGGGCTTCGTGATACCAAATAGGCTTGGCTTGCGATTTTTCCATGGGCCGTATGGGAGGAAGTTGGATGGATTTTACGGTCATCAACTTGTCAAATACGAAGCTATAGGATTCTCCCAAGGGGTATAGTTGACTGTCGGTTGAGGGACTCATTGTTGAGGCCATGTGCCGGATATAGATGTAGATGAGGGTTTAATGACCACAGTGTTGGCCACACCCTTAAATTTGTCGTTATGTGTGAGTGGTTTAGTAGATTCAATTTTAGGTTTAGTTGAACTTAGTTTAAGATGACCCTGCTCAATGGCACGAGTTTTGAGTTTACGAGCCATTGTGAAAGCTTCACAAAGGTTCAGAATGATTATATTTTCAAAGTAGATGATATATTTTTTACACACAAATGTGAGAAGATTTTGATGAGTTCGGTTTGCAAAAGAGTGAAGGAAAGTTGGTTTATAACACCATGCCATCATGTGACAAAGTCGACGATGGGATCGTCTTCAAATTGTCGGAAGGTGTATAGGTCAGCGATAGTGGTTTTGGGTGTGAAATTGATAGAAAAGTGTTCTAAAAACAACTGCATAAGTTGGGTGAAAGAGAATATGGAATGTTGTGTGATATTATTGTACCTGTCCAATGGGGAACCGAAAAGTCATGGGGAAAGTGCGAAGAAGTAGATCACGATCATGCGTAATAAGACAACATGCCTGTTTAAATGTGAGGAGATGTTGTTGGGGATCTTATTTGTTGTTGAAATTAGTAAACTTTGGGAGTTTCCAATGAGAAGGGTAGGGTTTGATTGGAATGGATGGAAGAATGATTTCATTACGTGATTTGTTCATAGGATAATATATCATTGGATGCTAAGGTAACAACCTCTACATTAGCCAACCAATTTATTAAGGCATGAATTGGATCACACAATGTGTTGTTAGGTTGAGATTGAATTGGTTGTGGTTTGAAAAGTAGTTTGATGAGCACTAATTTGTGGATAAGGTTTTGGATATGTAAGTGTTGGGTGAATCATTTGATAAGGTGGTTGATAAAATTGTGGGTGTGCAGGTGTGGGGAACTATTTGGTAAGGATTAACATGTGTCATGGGTTGAGATTGTTGCATGGGTTGACTCTGAATAATACAGAGTTAGGTAGGTTATTGTGGTAAATGATAAGTGGGAATATGTGTGTTAAGAGGTTGAGATAGTTGGAGCATACAATGGGTAGGAATGTAAGTGTGAAGAGGTTGAGATGGATGGACAAGCATATTAGTAGCAGATGAAATAAAATTAAAAAAAGGGATGTGGGTGGAATGTGATCCACCAATTGAGGATAGAGATATTGTGGGGCATTTTAGACATACGAAATCATATATGGGGTTAGGAGGAGACCTGAGTGTCTCTAGAGGAGTGGGAGATGGTGGTGCAGTTGGTTTAGGAAGATTGGATTGGGAAGAGATATGGGGATTGGTGTCAAGGTGGGGCCGATCTTGGATGACATGGTTTTCATAAGGTGAGACCATAGAGGGTTGGGTAGCTGAAGGTGTGGTTTCAAGTTTAGAATCTTGTTAGAAAAGATCATTAGAGGAAGTAACTTTATTGGGAGGAGGACATTGTTGTTTTGTTTCGATTTGAGAGAGAGTGACAATAGGTGTGAAATAGAGAAACATTTATTTATGTAATTTGTTGACAAACAAATCAAGCAACATATTTTTATCATCATGTTTAATTTAGAGGATGTGAACAGAAAAGTGGATAACAAAGGTGCCTAGAGAACGGTAGTCTAAGGTTGGTTTCAGGTAGTTTTGGCTTGGGAGATGTCTCGAGACATTACTCTATTGGGTGTTCAAGTCCCAATTAGTCAACTAGGTGAGAGGAGTGTGTTGATATGTTAATTGATTTGTGAAGTGTGAGGTAATGGGTGGAAAAACATGTGATGCAGAAGATTAAACCTCCTAATTAAGCTACATAAGCAGGAAGGATGCACAAAGTTATTTTTAAGTCAAAACAAAGTGTGAAATTTTGATGAGAACAATTCACTCAGGAAAGGGAAATGAAAATATAGAAATGAGAAAATAGGTAAAACTAAAGAATACCTGTATATTGCTTTCCTCCGTGATTAGACGACATGTGATAATGGTGGATTTTTGAAAATGATCGTCGGTGGCTAGGAACGTCTAGGTGCCATGTATATTGCTTTCCTTCGTGATTAGAAACGTGTGTATGTGTCAATGGTTTTCATTGATAGTGTAATGTTGGTCTCAAGTTTGTGGGGTGTACCTATAAAAGTAGATGAATGCAATTAGTTTACACGAGGCCAAAAATAAAATTTTTAATTAATAAAATATGGTGGTCGTAAATGATTTTTGAGAAGATTTTTAAATGATGAAAAATAAAGATGATGTTAGGTAAAAATATCAAAGATAGAAAGTAAGCCGATATACTACCAAATAGCTTAAACAAAGTAAATAACCTAATTAAATCCAAAATCATTGAGCTCATAGTGAGAAACTATACTTGAGTGAATTCTAAGAAAATAATTAATGGGTAAACAAAGAGATGGAATCTAAATGATTGCATATAGGATGAAAATGTGGAATTTGAGGACAAGCCAAAAGGTGATTAAGAAATTTATACTTTGACAACGGAAATTTAGAATAATTTAAGAAAGATGACAAACCAAAAAAAAAGAATTAGAAGCATCAAGCATTAGAATCTTGTGAGTCTGTATGGATATTCAATTTCACCACATGGAAAGCCATGGTGGTTATATGTGGTCAATAGAGGTGGTCTGCCGACGTAGGAGACATGGGCGGTGGGTAAAGTTGGAGATGGTCGAGGTGATCTCAGTGGAGTGAATTTTAGGAGCTCGAGGTCACAGGAACATATGTAGCTGCATGCGGTTGAGTGAGAGATGAGGTGACTACATTCACTAAAGAGATCATGGGAGAAGATGTTGTGGTCTTTGAAATTACCTCACAGAATGGTTGAAACAACACACACAACTCTATGGTGAAGCAACATTCCATCCTTTCATTCAAAGCATATCGATCTCAACTACTTTAAATGCAAGCTTGAAATTACATGGTTTAGAAAGGGGGTACTAAATTAGGAACGGGATATTCTAAATTACAGTCCTCAAAAGGAAAACCAAGACTATCGCAGGTTCCTTGAAATTCTTATGCAACCGGATGTGGAGTATGTTGTTATAATTGTGGCATTCTGGACCATTGAAGTGGTATATTGTGACAACTTTGCAACTTGCCTTGAATTTGATGCCAAAACTACACCAAAGCTTCTTGAAGCATTTCAACGATGGGAAAGTAAAGAGTTCAAGCAGTATTGCACGTCTCTCCAGCAAATTGCAGACAAGGCTCTAGATAATGTTCCTCGTGATGTGCAACACAAAGCAGAGGAAGCCTTTACACAAGTTTTAAGGAATGAAATTGAGTTTTGGAATATGAGCTATGGTGATGCCATGAAGTGATAAGTGGTTTTGTAATGTCCAAGTAGTTTTGTGTTCCTTCGGTGTGAGAAGTTGGATTTTATCTAGGGGAACGATTGAGACCAAGGGTCCGCTTAAGCATTTTATAGCGTCGGGGAAAGATGAGGAAGTATCTCGGTGAAGAAAGGGATGTGGAGTTAGTCAGGAAAGGGGAGGTAAGATGGATGCTCGATGAGGGGAGTAGGTAGCTTGTAGGTGAGAGAGTGGTAAGTGGAGGGAGGTAATTCAGAAGATAGGGATGGCAAGTGAGTGTGAGGATAAAGCTCTGTGGGGGGCGGTGTTGGCGAGTAGTTGGGCAGAGCCGAGCCATGTGGAGTAGTTGGGGAAAGGTGGTGGGTTTGGCGAGAGAGTGGAGATGGCTTGACCGAAGGTGAGGCTATAGGAAGTGAGTGGAGTAGTTGGTGAGAGAGGTGGTTTTGTTGGTATAGGTAGTCAAGTTGGATATGGGAGATCGTAGGATTTGGTGTATACATGGTGAACCGAGGGGATTGAGAATGGAGAGAGATGGTGGAGGGAGGTGGCAAAAGGAAGATGGTGTGTTGTGAGGGAATGGCGATAACTTGGTCAATGTGCCGAGTCAAGGGGAAGTGGAGTAAGTTGGATGGGAGTTGGGTAGAGATTTAAATGGGGTGATAGGTAGGGGATGGGTAATTTAGGATAGTTAGGATTTAAAAATAATTTTTTTATATTTCTTTTTATTATAACTTAATTCAATGTTATTTCATAATTTTTTTTTTATTTTGTGTGTGCTTTTACAGGACATGAAATAAAATCTAGGAACGTAATAATATGGACCCAGATGACAAAGTAAAACTGAAACACAAAACCCCTTACCTCGTGATGGAGAAAGACTACCAAATGTAAGTAACATGACAAGTAAACAAATATAATATTAAATCCCTTCACTAAAGTGAGTGGGAAAACGAAACATTCACAAAATATATAGCACATGACTACAACTAGGATAATAATTAATTACACAATCAAACTTGAAAACACAACCAAGTAATAAGGTTAATTTATGGATTCGCTTTCCCACACGGTTAGAACACAATAGTAAATTGGTTCTTTTTCTTTTGTTCTGTTTCATTTGATTATAAAACGAAAGTGGATACCTAATATAAACAAGTGATTATTAAACTGTCAAAAATAATAAGAGTACATACCTCCAAGATGACCTTAACGATCGCTCGTAGTAGACTGAAATCAAAAAATACTAAGACTTTGTAAACAAGAAAGTTAGATAAGATGAGTAAAGTAACAAAAAAATGACCCAATCTAAAGTCTTGTCCCATCGGGCATGCCAAAATTTTGTACAAGAAACCTCATTCTCACGTGGGTGAATGCCGATACTAGAAGCCACTAGAAACTTTGAATGATGGAGGGCTTAGGACCTCAGATGTGGATATGGATCTACGGGCGCCGAGAAGATAGATCTGCAAAACTGAAACAGATGTGATTAGATAACAATATGCGGGGTTCTGGATAATGTTGGTTCCAAGAGGCTATGAAATCCCTTGGAGGATGTCAACCCCATGTGATAAAGAATAATGATAAAATACAAGACAAACAGATAACATGCAAGTTGATGAACAAAGAAACCTACAGATGTTGGTATGTAGATGGTCCTACCGAACTGATCCAAACACAACATGTAACATGAACCGCGCTAAGTGAACCACCAAATCATGAACAAAGTATTATGGGGATCCCAATGTCATTACAAGGACATTATGAGAGTATTATAATAAAAAGACGCTGAAAACTCAAAACAACATTTTCCTAAAAAATTTAACTTATTTCGATGAGGCGGGAAGGCCCATATTTATAGCCTAGGGGTTAGGTTAAAGCGTGGGTTATTATCTAACCGGGGTTGGGTAAAGTAACCTTGATTAAAAGAGGTGATGTGATTCAGTAGGGCTCACAATTTGACTCATGAGGTTAAAAAGATAAGGATGTGATATGGAGTGGGGAGTATGATTGACATAGTTAGGTGAAATAATGTATCCCATTTTTTAATTTAAGAGTGGGATGTCGGATGGGTATATTATTGCCTATAGATTGAATAATTTTGGGATATGTGAGATAATGCCAAATTTTAATTATTAAATGGGTTGATATGGAGCCCATTAATTAATTAAAATTTGGGTGAGTAAATGGATGGAATTTATTCAAATTTAGGAAAAAGAAATGTGAGAGGGAAATTTGAATGAATGTGAGATGACAGAGGGGCGTTACACCCAAAAATGGTGTCTACATGTAGTTTCTTCTCTTCGATAGAAAAAAATTTATAACTTCAAGCCATGGTGAATGTCTCATCAAACATTCGGAATGTTTGTACCTAAAGGGTTAGTGAGATGTGTCCGGCACAAGCCCTAGTGAACAATTCTACCAACTTGGTTTGTGGAAGTTGAAAGGCAAGCTGATTAATGAGACCCTGTCGGTGTGACAAAGTCAATGATAGAATCATCACCGCATCGATGAATAAATTATAAATCAGTCATGAATAAATTCTTAGAGATATTGATTGAGAAGTGGTAAAGGAATGTCTAGGCTAACTAATTGAAGGAGAAGAATGAGTGCTTAGGTAAAACATTGTACCAATCTAGAGCAAGTCCTATCAAAGACATGGGAAAAGTATTGAGGAGCAAGGCATTGTTATGGAAAATCAGATAAAAGACATGTTTAAACGATCACAAATTTTGTTGCGGATCTTCCTTGCTATTAAATCAATTGAACTTAGGCATCTCCCAATGTGCGGAGATAAGGATGAATGGGTATAGATGGATGAATAGGCTCATTACAGATTTCATCGTAAGTCAAGGTATTGCGAGAGCCGAGAAACAAATGCTTCGAGGGTTTGCATCTTATCCATCATCATATTTATAAGATCATTTTTAGGATTCGATTGAGGGATGCCCCCATGGTATAAGGGGGTGGATGAGGTAGATAAGTCGTAGACGACACACTAGTGTATGGTGGTGTCGAATAAGAAAACTGTGATGGGGGTATGTAAGAGGGAATAGATGAAGAAGGCATATACCCTGAATAAGAAGTAGAGGCGACAAGCGGTTGTTGAGGTAGGGTATAGGTGGGAGGAGTTTGTGTGGAGACCCTCATAGTAATAGGTGGAAGATTCGGATAATGTAAGGACTAGGTTCTTGAAGGGGGTATGAGATGCCAAAGCGACTGACGACTGAGAAGCAATGGGTACATGAGGTGCTTGATGATGTGGGTATCCCTACACTAAGAGTTATAGATGATGGTGAGGTGTATGTCGAAGGGGAAACAAACACCGAATGTGTAATAGATGTCGTAGGTGTGATAAATATTGAAGATGTATGGGTGATATGAGAAATGACATGCGGTAAGGTGGAAGCAAGTAATGTTACACTAGTGTTGGCTAATACATAAGCGAGGATGAGAATGAGAGGAATGGATATAGACATCTCGTATATGATTTATCCCGATGATTCACAGGTGGAAGAATGGGTGAGGTAATACTGTAAGGCTACGAGATTGTGATCAAGGATTTTTGTGAACTCCTCATCACCTACGGGTATAGCGATAGAAGAAGTGGGGTCCATGGGTGAATAAATAGAAGGCGGTGAAGGGCTAGGAGGTAGTGGTTGATGGCTAACGTGAAAGACTAGGGCATTGGCTTGTTGGTGAGTCAAAACCATGTGAATGGTGAAAAGATATGTAGTCTAAGCTCTAAAAATGATACGTAAAATGAACACGGGAAAAAATATGGAAAAATGAAAGTAGGTTTTTATTTCTGATAAAAATCAAAACTTAAACCGACATCGATTAGGTAATCGATGTCTTTGGTTAGCGAAAATGAACCGACGATTGCTTTGGAACCATGTCGATTCATCAAGATAATCAAAATAATTAGAAATATGGAGATGAAAGGGGTAAAATAGATGAAATTGGACTCTGTTAATGGTGACAGAGACTCAGAAATGAGTATAGTAAATGAATCGGAACACAAAAATGTATGAATATGAATTGAACACTGTTTTGGAAAAAATGATATAAAATAGCAGAAAGCGATGGCATTCATTTAACCGATGATGGTATGATAATATAACCAATGTCGGTTACATTAATAATTTTAAGAATATGAAAATTTTAATTTAAGGTGAATTAAGTCAAAATAAAAACCAACTCAAAAGTTGAGTATGACAATAAGATGTCCTATCACACTCAAAAAGAACTAGAATACACTAGTTATGATTGTGGAGTGTGAAAGAGAAGAAAAAGTGGAGAATTGTTCTCTCAACTAAAAACGCAATTCAAACAAGAAAAACTAGCAAAACACGTAAATCCTAGGTATCAAATTTTAGTGTTAAGTGGCTTATGCCTTTTAAATTGACTGTGAATGAAATAGAGTTTTGGATAATGAAAGTTCCCTATAAGAAATCTATGGCTGGTTTTAGGTTAGTTTTGGATAAAGTGTCCCGATATACCTTTCAAAGTATGCGTGGTCCGAACTCTGATATGAAAAACTAGCTAGAACACTGGGCACTACCCACCGTTAACGGGTTGTTAAATCCTTGACCGCTTCTTCCTGAAAAGGGAGTGTTTAATAAAATGTTTAAATTATTTAAGTGGTTTGGCTCGAGAGTGTGTGCAAAAATGTGAACTACGCTTAATCTAAATCTAATTACCAAGTGGTCATGACCTCCACCATGTGATTGCTAATTAAATCTATGTGATATAATGCAACAATCAAAGGATGAAATGCACAAATTTTAAACCCAAATCGAAAATGATATTTGATGTAGCAGAAGAGGAATTCTCTTTCAAGTAAATGTAATATAGAATAAAATAAGTTTTATTTTTAAGCACCAAAGGAAAAATTTATTTTAGACAAATAGAAAGAAAAGAAGATTTCAAGGAGAGATTTAGTGTGAATTTTTCAGAAAAAAGAAACACACAAATACACCCTATATGAACAATGAAAAGAACCCACAAGATGGGGTCCCACCGGGCGTGCCAAAATGTTTCACCACAAAGTAGAGATAAAACAGATAATAGGTAAGGGCAAGGAGGAATACATTTTGATAGTCAAAGAAGGTGTGCACACATAGAATGTGACCAAGATAATTGTGAAGAGCTTCCCTTTGGCTAGGAGGAACGACCTAAAATAGAACACAAGACCACAAAATAGAATTAAAACTAACAATTGGTGGACTGCCTAGCGAAAGCTAGATCGGGAAGTGAGGGGCTTCCTAGAAGGCTGTCAATCCACTTTTAAAATAATTTAAATGCTGATAAGAACATGAAATAAAGAGATCTACTTTAGTTGTATAGTTTAGGTATCCTACACAAACAAAGTAAATCAAAACCTAGTCTAATAAATGCATGCAAGACTAAATCCAAAGAGGATAGTGGGTGGTCGAAGGTTTGTGGGTGTGAAAGAGGATGTAAATGAGGTCTCGACAAGGTTTGGTAAGATTCTAGGTTGTTCGAAAGAGTTATCAACTCATTGTTTAGGGGAAAGTTACCATTCACAAAGACTAGTATCGGTTAAGTGACCGATGTTGATACTGGTAAATGACCGATGCTGGTTGGGTGACCGGTGTCGGTAGGGAAAATATGGTAAAATTATTAAAACTGGATATTTTGACCCTCTCTGTGATTACATAGAGAGTGAAGGGGGCTTAGTTAGGGTAGCAGGGTTTATGTGAAGGCTCAACAAGGGTGAGAGAGGTGATTGGGTGGGAAAAAGGGTTTAGGTTGATAGAGTATCGGGTAGATGGGTGAAGGGTGGTATTCGGATGAGAAGAGATTCGGAGTAACAAAAGATAATAAGAGATTTAAGACCAAAATAAGAATTAACAAACAAGGTTAAGATACTTATCTGAAGGTCTGTAGATCTATAGATGGTGGTGGTCGATGGAGGTTCATAGAAGAAACGAGACTGTATCCAGTGTCACGGAAGCAGAGCCTATGTACTCCAATGTGAATGATCCAGGTTGTGGAGCAAGAGGTTGACTGCTGGTAAAGATCAGGAATGCTCTGGTTCGCAGTTTGATTGTTTGAATGTTAGAATGCCCAAAGCTCAGACAAATGAAGAAACCATCCAAAGAGTTAGAAAATATTATTTAAGGTAACCAATGACAGTTAGGGAACCAACACCGGTCGAGGAATAACCGGTGTCGGTTAGGGAGAAAAGGTCATACTTACTAAAAATGGTTTGTTTCTTTCCAAATATGACGTGATTGATATTTTTGTTCGGGTCATAAGCGTTTTCTTTCCAAATGTAGTGGGAGAGTTTTTATAGGGATAATATGTCATTAGGATTAGGGTTAGAATGAGTCCTAGTTGGTTAGGGAGAGTGGGGACTTGGTCTAGGCCAATTAATGATCTTGGAATATGTCTTAGGATGAGGTAGAGGGATGAGGTGGCTAGGTGAGGTGGAAATTAGTATAATTAAAGTAATTAAATTAATAATGATGTGAGGATGGGGATTAATTTAATTATGGGTAATTAAATTAATACTATTGTGTAAAAGGGGGCCACAGTTAAGTGTATATGTTGTATAAATGAATTAAAGGAGGCTAGATGGGTTGTGACCTAATTTTGGTGTCTACACCTTTATGACAAGGTTAGGTCCTTTTCTCCATCATCCTTGGAGGAATCCCTTGACTAAGCTAAAGGGAAACATTACCTCATGTGTGAGTTTTAAAAACCTAAATAACAACCACAAATAAACCTTTAAGTCCTCATGTAACCTTACAACTATATCTTCATTGAAGGAGTCATAGACACTCACAATCATGGAAATGCTTCCAATAGAAGTATTCATAACATTTATTCAACCCCCTGACTAAAAGGAGGCACCTTCCTCACCCACCCCAAAAAGGATATCGTTAATAGTTTATCAGAAGGGAATACATAAGGTGACATCTACCAATGTCATTATCATAGTATATGCGACCCTCCCAACCTATTCGTTAGTTGTATGATAAAAGTAAATTTGTTGGTGGCATGCCAATCAGGGGCATTCTCACGAAAATTTTCAAGTTCTCAGAGCCATTTTTTATTATTTATGACTTAGAAATGACTTCAATCATGATACCATGGTTAGAGAAATGTATAACATGGCCATTAAAGTGAAAGATAAAGGACAAAAACATGATCATTGTGAATTTAGCATAAGACAAATTACCACTTGGGTATGTATACCAATATTTTACCTAATCATTCCAAGTTTGGTTCCCCTCATTAACTGCTAATGATAAGAAAAAACAACCTCTTCGAGATAAACATATTAAAGGAACATATTACCCTACACTTTATGTAGTGCCCCACACAAAATTTAAAATAAAATAATAAAGGATTTAGTGCTATGCATGTGATCAGAGTTCGAGATGATGTGTTGGAGTGTGGAAGGGATTGTCAAGTAGACAAGGGGTGATTGCATGGTTGGTGGTGGAGTAATGGCATGGAGGAGGTTGGCATGGAGTCATGGGGGTGGAGTGTGGCAGGGGTCTTCAGGACATGGTGGTTCTTCCCTTGTCATGCATCCTCAGCAGTCTTTGTCAGTATTTGTCTTCCCTGCCTTTGACCTGCTATTTCTACAAGATTTGTCTCTTCCACTCTCCCCTACGTGTTTCCTTTTTCAACACTCTCCCAGCCATGCCAGATAGGGAACCTTGAAATAGGGTAAGGAAGTCCATCAAATCATACTTGGGAGTCGATTTTTCTTTTTATTTGGCCATATTCCTCCCAAAATGCACCAAAACAAAACTTGAGCTCGGGAACATGGTTTAGAAGTCCAACAACCATTTTATCAGATTGTTTTTGGTTTCAAATACTTTGATAGACGTGGATGTAAAATGTGGAACCTTTTTATGCAAGGTAGATGAAACTAGTTTCATGAGATATCGTGCTAGAGAGGGAAATATAGCAGAGAATAAAATATTGTTGATTCCTTTCCTTGTTTATTTGTGCATGAGTTTTGAATTGTGTCTGTGATTATGTTTATATAGTGCCCTTATTCTTTAGGCCCTACACATGCCTATGAGTGAAGTGACAGATTCCATTTCCACCTAAGTGGCTCCCAAATTAGTAAATGTAACCTATCTGGATAATAGTTTTTGTGAGAAGATGACTTCTTCCTCTTTGGAGGATCTAGGGAAAAATGCAAGTTCCTCACTCATTTTAGCAGGAATATGCATCCACAAGGCACTTACAAGCCAATCCCCAAAGGATGATGAAGCATTTTTTATTTCTAAGAGCATGTCTCGCTAAAACTTTTGGCGTTAGCTTACCGTTTGCTTACTACCTGCATGTGTGGGTACTTGGAACACCTAGATATCTGAGGCTATTGGAATGTAGCTATGTAGGATTCCCTTGCTGAGCGCTGCCATAAACTGAGGGTCTTATAGGCCCTGTTGTTGATGATTTAGTTTGTTACGACCTAAAAGATTACAACTCTTATGATGATGAATATGATTTAATGTTGGACTATGAATATGACTACTATCTAAGGGAATATGAAGAATTATATGAAAGTGATGATGCAAAGTGTGGGTTCTTTAAAAAAAAAAATGGGGGCTATGGAGTGGTAAATTTTATTGGGGTACCCCAACCAAACGTGGTCTAATGGATGATCACAGTGGAGAATACTCAAATCACTTTGTGGAACGAGTATAAAATCCTTCTAGAAAATGCAGTGGTGGAAACGTGGATACACGTGGATTGTCTGGTAGAATACCTGGAAGAGGGATAAAGATTGTTGGAATGCGGGTGAACCTGCCTGGGGGACCTCTTGCTCTATGAATGTTAAAATTGTCAGGCATGGTCTCCTTACCTTGTCTTTTATAATTTTTGTACAATTTGGTGCTTCATTTATAATTTAATAGAAATAATAAATCATTGGATAAGTGTATAGTTGAGTATTTTAATTAGAATGTTAGTGTGAAATGATAAAACTCTACCGGTCATCTATGCTACAAGTTTACAAATTGATCGTCAACCATGTTGTTACCGCAACCTTGTATGTGCTAGACTCAGGGTATCAAAAATAGGTGCTCGTTTCCATTGGTTTTGGTGAGAGCTATATGAGTTAACTAAAACAACAATTTTTTTGTCATTGCAAATTTAGAAAAATGCTATTTTCAGAGACTTGCAAAACAACTCTCCGAGCCCCGTAAAAGAAATGTCAAGCATCGTATGTGTTCCTTGTTGTGTAGAGATTTGTGTCAAGCATTAGCTCGACCTCTTTTTTCCATTTGCGCTCTCTTCGTCGCTCCTCTAGGAGTCTTGTTACCTCTTTTTGCACTTTTAGGAAGCTGTTAAAACTGAAAATTTCATTTTCATTTCAGCTCGTTGTTTGAACCCTGAGCAACAAAATGCTTGTTCACCTTCGCAAACCTCTAGAATTTTTCTAGGAAATTGATTGGAACATTTAGTTTGGGGAAAAACACTCTTCTTGATAGTTTGGAAAAGGAATTTTGTATGCCTCGGGTTGTTGTTTGACTAGGTCAAATTGGCTCTACTATGACCGGTGGCTCTGGAAAACTCGTCACCATTTGTAATATGTTTGCAGTTTTCAGTCCCGTCAACTCGATGTATCCTCTATATATAGGAGGGCATGTAGGAAACTACCCATAGAGATTCCAACCATCGGAAGTCAGTTTTCGGATGAGGGTTCTTAACCCTCGAGCTAAAATTGGTTGTTGTTGCAACTAGCCTTATTACGACCGATAGTCCCATAAAACTAGCCGCCTATCGTAAACCGTTTGCAAGTTCTAAATTTTGTTAGTTCCTGTGAACTTTGGGTATATAGCAGGACAGGTAGGAATTCACCCGTCGTGAATTTTCTTGTCGGAAGATAGTTTTTTTAAATGCGCTTTCTTAGCCTCTCGAGCCAAAATTTGGGCATTTTTGTAATTAGCAGAAAAATGTAAAAGAAATTCATAGGACCCTAGTCAAGTTAGAAAATCAATGTGGAAACTTATTAAAAATTGTAAATAACTATTAAAACTCTATCATGTGACTTGTGTGAATTTAAATTTTGGCAAAATAGTGTTTCTCTCTCTCCCTATCTCTTTCTCTCTCATGGGTTAAGAAATGAAATGAAATGAAATGAAATCAATACATGTCTCTAACCCCCTTTTGAATGAAAATTATTATTATTATGTAAATGGAAAACTGAAAAAATTAATTATGTTAGATCTAGGTGGATGCCATGCCAACGATTTATCACTGATTTCATTCTCACTTGGTTTTGCAGGATGCAAGAAAGATGGTGAAAGGGTGTGGTGTAATTCATTGTTTATTATCAAAATTTATATGGGTCATTGTAAAATGTATATAAGTACAATGTAGTCCCATGTTACAGAAGTATTTGAAATCTGTTGATATGTATGAGATGCTAGTTTTAGGGATACCTTGGGAAATGCACATTTTATCATAGGTACAATTTTGATTCATAGTTACATGTGGTAAAAGTATTATATATATATATATATATATGGTAAATGAATTTGAATTTAATATCTAGTAGTGAATTTTCGTTGTTCAATAAATGATTAATTAATTAGTGTGTTGTATTCTTACATTGTAAATGTAAAAAAGATATTTAATTAAAACACTCAACCCTAGCATAAGATTCGTGCATAACATGTCTTCATGTGTGATCCCTCTTACCATAGAATAAATTGAAAATTGTAAAATGAACTTAAACTTTGCTCTCGATGGAACCTCCTAGTTTAGGTAAATAAAACCCCTAGTTCATGTTATTGTCATGGTCGGTATGTTTAGCATTACTATCATGAACCCGATGGTTAGGAGCGGACTGGAAAAAAAAAATTTATCTGGAGTAAGTAGATCTAACCCCTCCTTAGTATCCTTTTCGTCTACCAAGCCTTACAAAGTTAGATCTAGGATTTTCTCCATCATCGAATGAATTCCTTGTGGGATCTAGATGACAAAAATGGACCTAGTACAATAAGTCATAGTTGTACTATTACTTAAAATCTTGTTAATGATCTCTTTAGTTCCTCGTAGATAAATGTGTTACATTGGATTCTAACAACATAAAACCTTGGTCTTTCATGAAGTTTGTTTAGCATAATATGTACTCTCACATTAAACTCATTTATTGTTAGGGGTGTAGAGCTTTAGGTGCAATTGGAACTATACCAAAACAGAGGTAGTTTCCTTATGATATTCCCATGATTAATCTCTTGGTGGGATTATATTACACAAGTGGATGTCTTGGTTGTAGTATGTGTTAACACTATAGTATATAAGATTAAAAAAATGAGATTTGAGGTTAGGAATAATGCCACTCTTGGAGACCTTATAACGCAATTAAAAATTTTCTTGTGTTCGAAGAATATGAGTTTCCCTTGGTGAGATCAAACTTGAGAAAAAACAAAAGATATATATACACAATCTAAATACATTTTCTTGTTGTAGAAATGCTAAATCAAGAAATAAAGATACCATGATCAAATAATGTCTATGGGAAAAAGGTATCTTGAATCTTAACCACCCCCCCTTAAATCCTAATATTTTTTTGGACATCAAGTTAGATTTACTTGAATTGTAAGGGTAACATGTAGACATTGACAAACGTTTGAGAAGCATTTTATTAACATAAGAACAAGATAATTAAAGTAATTTATATGCAATTTGAATTATGCCAAATAAGTATGTAAGTTATGGAAATTTCCGTAAAGGATAAAAATCCAACTTAAAATGGTCGAACTGTAAATTAAATGTGGAATGAACTTAAAAATCTGTAGGTGGAAAAAGGAGAAAATTATCCTTGCACAATAATGTTCTTGTAATGTTAATCGTAACTAAGATGCAATTAACTAATGATGTGTTGTGGGTTTAACGACTTCAGTCCTTTTCTTGTGGTTGGGTCATTTCTAGTATTCATTCATTGGGAAAAGTGTGGCATCGACATGTCTAAGGTGTTGTCTTGTGTCTATGTGAGTCGATGACTTGTAAGTGTCGTATGCATCTTTGAGTTTTCTTTACTTGGAGCCATTGTGGCATTGTGTAGTAAGCAATGTAAGTAAAAAAAAATTATCCTGGTATTTTTACTATTGTTTTTGTGTGTGTAAAATGTGGGCATTACATTTGGTATCAGAGTGAGGTTCATGCTCTCGAACCTCTAGGGAAGATTGGAGTTGTGATGGTTTTACATGATGGTGGTGGATATTAGAAGAGTAATGTGATATAAGTGTGATGTGAACTATGTCGTAATTGTGAAATTGTGAACGCACATGTGGTGTATGTCACTTAGTGCATATTATATATATATATATATATATATATATATATTTATATATCATGTTGATGTGCTTGTGATGAGAGTATTCTCTCCTTTTCATGGATTCTATGAAGATTCCATGCGTGATGTACCACCTTATTGTGTGTGAAAAATAATGTTATTGTGGATTGCGGAATAGAGCATTTTGGCATTATGTGATATGAAGGTGTATTGAGGTATTGCATGACAAAATTGTTATAAAGTGAATTGGATTTTATTGTGATATCATGTGTGTCACCATGTTGTAATTGGAATTGACTATATGTTGTAAGGTTATACATTGTGTTCCTCATACACGTATAATTCATGTAAAATGTGATGGTTCATGTCGTGATTTAGGGGCATATGGTGAGTGTATGATCCCTAGTGTAAAGTGATTGCACTTTGGGTGTAGAATGTGGTAATGTGATGTATCATAAGCCATAAAATTAATGATTATGTTATACCCTGTATATATACCATGCATAAAATGCTATGATTAATGTGTGTGAATCACCATTGTGTTAGTGATGTAGTTATGTGTTATATTGTGGACCCTACACTAACCAACCCTAAGGGAAATCGATAAAAGTGTATGTTTGGAGTGAGGAAATGTGTACCATTGACCAGTCACTCAAGCCGAGTATGAGATAGGAAGTGGAGCCTTACATAGGTTGAAAACCCACTTTTGTTCATTTGGTATGTGTGGCACTTGCTCAACGGGTGTCATGCATATTGTGTTTCACAAGACACCTTAGGCTCAGTAGATGGCGACTTGTACTCCTTTATCTCTCCCAATATGGTTATCGTATGGATTCAACCTATGTGATTTTGACTATGTTGAGCCTTGTCGAAGTGGTGGCGGGATGATTCAGACAGAGATGATGACAGTTATATTATTGATATGATATTTTACGAGCTAAGGCTCGATGTTTCGAGTGCCAACAACTCGTTGAGTACCCCCTTAGTGGCTTTATAAGGCCACATAGTTATCGTAATGTGTTATTCCTATACATGTATTTTATTCGTAAATCAAACACTTTCCCTTTTCTTGCTAGAACCAATAGTTTTCTTAACTGACATGTTCTTATATTTTGGGCATTTATTTGGTTGTTGCACTAACATTTAGATTTTGCACTAACCATGGCTAATTAGCCATTTGCTTTTCTCAGTTTTGAATTGTGTATCAATTTTTAAAATTTTATAACCTAGCCCAAGTCTTGGGATTTTTCCACTTGGCACTTGATATGGATTGTTATGTTGGTTCTAATGTCGTAATGTGTTGGAATAGGGTCATGGGATTCACCATGGGGTGGTGGAACCTATGGACCTGCTTCATTGTATGGGGGTACGCCCAAGGAGTTATAGATAACTAGTGGGTTTTGAACCATGAGTTATTATGTCACTTGGGATAGATGTATCTGGACTCTATGCACCTAGGGCCATAGGGTGACCGAGCCTCTTTTGGGGAGCGAAAAGGAAAATTTATCTTTATTTTATTTCTTTAGGGAGGCATAAGAGACAATTGAGGGAGGCATAAGATATTTGATGGAGGCATGTGTGTGTGCGCGTGCATAAGAGATGCTTGGGAGGTATATGGAGTTGTTATGTGATTGAGGGAGGCATAAGAGTATATGTATGTTTTGTGATGCTTTGGGAGGTATATGTAGTTGTTTTGTAATGCTTGGGAGGTGTATGTGATTGTTTTATGATGCTTTGGGAGGTATATGAAGTTGTTTTGTGATGTTTTGAGAGGTGCGTGGAGTTGGTGTTATGATTTATGTGTACTCATTGTGATTCCATTTGTATTTTGTGATGTTGAGGATTGATGCTCTTCATTGTATGTAATATTGGATGTTGTTTCATCATGACACTATGTAGCTACAGTTATTGTCCCAAGTTGTGTGAAACATTTATATGTGTACCTGTTGGGAATTCCATGTTGAAGTAGTCTACTTATGTTATGGGTACTATTGTGTCGGGAGCACATGTGTGACAAGTACTATGTTGTGAGAGCTATGTATGTTCTTTCCATGGGTTAGTTGAGTTCTTGTGATGTGATACAATCATGGAAGTATGTAGAAATATGTCTTGTGAACCATTAGTGTTTTGTTTGTCCTTGATGTGGTATTGTGATGTCAATTTTGTTGGGCACCTATGAACATAAGACAACTAAACTCTTAAACAATGAAATACTAAGAGTTGAGATTAATAAATACTTTAAAGGAAAAGACTAAGTAATAAAGTAAAAGAACTTCCAATCTTCACAGAACATTAAAATTTAAGATATTTCTAAATTTAGTTTGATCCATTGTGGTCGTGTTGTATCGACCAGTTGTTTTGTGAAATGATATGGATCACTATTGAATTTATTTCCTACCTACCCTTTGATCTAAGGTATTGTGTCGCATCGAGGATGATGCTCTTATAAGGGGAGGGAGAATGTAGTGCCCCACACAAAATTTAAAATAAAATAATAAAGGATTTAAATATAAAAAAAGAAAGAAGCGTTTAAATGGTTGGTGGTGGAGTAATGACATGGAGGAGGTGGTGTGGAGTCATGGGGGTGGAGTTGTGGCGGTGGTGACAGTAAGGGTGGTTCTTCGTCACGCAAGCCTGTAATATTTCTCAACATTTGTCTTCCTGCATGAAACAAACGCTATTTTACGGAAGATTTTTTTTCCACTCTCACCCTACGTGTTTCCCTTTTCAACATTCTCCCCAGCCGTGACTATGATAGGGATGGATATTGAAACAGGAGATAAGGATCATCCATTTCATAAGCATACTAGAAATTTGTTTTTGCTTTTTATTTGGCCATATTCCTCCTAGACTCGTTGCGTCAAAAAAACTTGAGCTTTGGGAACATGGTTTAGACGTCCAACAATGGTCAGAATATTAGAAAGATTTTTTTGGTTGCAAATGCTTTGATAGATGTAGATGTAAAATGTGGAACCTTATGTCGGGAAGATGAAACTAGTTTGAGAAGATATCAAAAGAGAGGGAAAATTAGCAGAGAATAAAATATTGTCAATTCCTTTCCTTTTTTATTCGTGCATGAGTTTTGAATTTTTCCGTGATTATGTTTATATATTTCCCTTATTCTTTAGGCCCTACACATGCCTATGAGTGAAGTGACAGATTCCATTGCCAACTAAGTGGCTCCAAAAGTAGTAAATGTAACCTATTTGGATAATAGTTTTTGTGAGAAGATGACTTCTTCCTCTTTGGAGGATATGGGGAAAAATGCAAGCCCTGAACACATTTTAACAAGAATATGCATCCACAAGGCACGCCACCCAATTGAAAAGGATGATGAAGCATTTGGTATTCCTAAGAGCATGTCTCGCTGAAAATTTTGGCATTAGCTTACGGTTAAAAACTAATGCATGTATAGATGTAAGAATGGACATGTGTGGGTACTTGAACACCTAGATATCTGAAGGTTTTTGGAATGTAGCTTTGTAGGATTCCCTAACCGTAAGCGTAAATATATAAATAAATGAGGGTCTATAGGCCCCTGATTTTGTTGATGATTTAGGAAATTATGACCTAAAAGATTACAACTCTTATGATGATGAATATGATTTAATGTTGGACTATGAATATGACTACTATGAAAAGGGAATATGAAGTCTTCTTGAATGAAAGTGATGATGCAAAGTGTGGGTGATTTAAAAAAGATGGGGGCTATGGAGTGGTAAATTCTATTGGGGATACCCCAACCAAACGTGGTCTAATGCGGATGGTCACACAAGTGGAGAATACTCAAATCACTTTGTGGAACGAGTATAAAATCCTTCTAGAAAATGCAGGTGGAAACGTGGATACATGCAGATATATCCGGTAGAATACCCGAAGGGGGATAAAGATTGTTGAATGCGGGTGAACTCACTCTGGGACCTCTTGCTCTACGAACATTAAAATTTCAGGCATGGATTCCTTACCTTGTCTTTTATCATTTTTTTACAATTTGGTTTTCATTTGAAATTTAATAAATAATAAATCATTGGATAATGTACAATTGAGTATTTTTAATTAGAATGTTAGTGTGAAATAAATAAAAACTCTACCTAGTCATTTATAAAATACTAGTTTACAAATTGATCAAAATCAACCATTTTGTTCTTTATGAACTTCAACCTCATTTTATACTGAGGGTATCAAAAATACATGCTCGTTTCCATTGGTTTTGGCGAGAGCTATATGAGTTAATCTGAAACAACATTTTTTTGTCATTGTTTAAGTTAGAAAATGCTATTTTTGAGACTTGCAAAAAACTCTCGAACCCTATAAAAGAAATGAAGCGTCGTATGTGTTCCTACCTTTGTAGAGATTTGTGTCAAGCATTAGCTCGACCTTGTTTTTCCATTTTTTCTCTCCTCGTTTCTCCTCTAGGAGTCCTATTACCTCTTTTTGCACTTTTAGCAAGCTGTTAAAACTGAAAAGTTCATTTTCATTTTGAACCGCTCGTTTGAACCTAAGAAACAAAATATTGTTCACCTTCGCAAACCTCTAGCATTTTTAATAGGAAATTCATTGGAACATTCAATTTGGGGGAAAACACTCTTCTTGATAGTTTAGTTTAAAAAGGATTTTGTATGCCTTGGGTTGTTGTTTGACTAGGTCAAATTGGACCTCGACTATGATCGGTGGCTCGGAAAACTTGTCACCATTTGAAAACCTATTTTTTAGTTCTCATTCTGTCGACTCGATGTGAATTCTCTATATATATGAGGGAACTTGTAGGAAAGTTACCCATAGAGAGTTCACCATCGAAGTCGATTAAGTTTTGGATGATGGTTTCTTAACCCTGAGCTAAAATTTGATCATTGTTGCAACTAGCCTTATTATGACCGATGGTCCCATAAAAATAGCCGCCTAATCATAAACCGTTTGCAAGTTTAAAATTTCTGTCAGTTCTATGAACTTTGGGTATATAGCCACACTTGGTAGGAATTCACCATGGTGTGAATTTTCTTATCGGAAGATAATTTTTTAAACACACTTTCTTAGCCTCTCGAGCCAAAATTTGGGCATTTTTGTAATTAGCAGAAAAATGTAAAAGAAAGTCGTAGGACCCTAGTCAAGTTAGCAAATCAATGTGGAAACTTATTAACACTTGTAAATAACTATTTGAAACTCTATCATGTGAATTTTGTGAATTTAACTTTTGGCAAAACCATGTTTCTCTCTCCCTATCTCTTTCTCTCTCATTGGTTAAGAAATGAAGTGAAATGAAATGAAATAAATACATGTCTCTAACTTTGTTTTGAATGCAAATTATTACTATTATTATGTAAATGGGAAACTAAAACATTAATTATGCTAGATCTAGGTGGATGCCATGCCAGTGATTTATCACTGATTTCATTCTCACATGGTTTTGTAGGATAAAAGAAAGATGGTGAAAAGGGTGTGTGTAATTCATCATTATTATTATCAAAATTTATATAGGTCATTGTAAAATGTATATATTATAATGTAGTCCCATGTTACAGAAAAACATTATATTTGAAATTTGCTAATATGTATGAGATGCTAGTTTTAGGGATACCTTGGGAAATGCACATTTAATCATAGGTACAATTTTGATTCATAGTTACATGTGGTAAAAGGATTGATATATATATATATATATATATATATATATATATATATATATATATATATGGTAAATGAATTTGAAATTAATATCTAGTAAAGTGCATTTTAGTGTTCAATAAATGATTAATTAATTAGTGTGTTGTATTCTTACCTTTTAAATATAATAAAGAGATATAATCGAAACACTCAACCCTAACATAAGATTCATGCATAACATGTCTTCATGTGTGATCCTTCTTACCATAGAAGAAATTGAAAACCATAAAATGAAATTAAACTTTTCTCTCGATGGAACCTCTAGTTTAGGTAAATAAAACCCTAGTTCGTGTTATCGTCATGGTCGGTATGTTTAGCATTACCATCGTGAACCCGATGGTTAGGAGCGGCCTGGAAAATTTTTTTATATCTGGAGTAAGTAGATCTAACACCTCCTTAGTATCCTTGTCGTCTACCAAGTCTTACAAAGTTAGATCTAGGAATTTTCTCCATCATTAAATGAATTTCTTGTGGGATCTAGACGACACAAATGGACCTAGTACAATAGTTGTACTATTACTTAAACTCTTGTTAATGATCTCTTTAGTTCCTCGTAGATAAATGTGTTACATTGGAATCTAACAACATAACACCTTGGTCTTTCATGAAGGTTGTTTAGCATAAATATGTAATCTCACTTTAAACTCATTTATTGTTGGGGTGTAGAGCTTTAGGTGCAATTGGAATTATACCAAACAGAGGTAGTTTCTTATGATATTCCCATGATTGATCTCTTGGTGGGATTATATTACACAAGTGGATGTCTTGGTTGCAATATGTGTTAACACTACAATGTATAAGAGAAAATAATTGGGTTGTCTCATGTTGGGTTACACTCCTTGTAGTAGTGAATCCATTGGTGAAAAGTATGTGTTATTTTTGTTTTCAAATGTTATAAAACAATGCTAATAGTGAAACCATATGCGATGTAAAAGTAAAGCATATAAGAGTAAAAATGAGATTTGAGGTTAGGAATAATGCCACTCTTGGAGTCCTTATAACTCAATTAAAAATTTTCATGTGTTCGAAGAATATGAGTTTCCCTTGGTGAGATCAAACTTCGAGAAAAAAACAAAAGATATATATACACAATCTAAATACAATTTCTTGTTGTAGGAATGCTAAATCGGAAATAAAGATACCATGATCGAATAATGTCTATGGGAAAAAGGTATCTTGAATCTAAACCACCCCCCTTAAATCCTAATATTGCTTTCTGGACATCAAGTCAAATTCACTTGAGTTGTAAGGGTAACATGTAGACATTGAACAAACGTTTGAGAAGCATTTTCTTAACATAAGAACAAGATAATTAAAGTACTTTATATGCAATTTGAATTATGCCAAATAAGTATGTAAGTTATGGAAATTTCCGTAAAGGATAAAAAGCCAACTTAAAATGGTCAAACTGTAAATTAAATGTGGAATGAACTTAAAAATTTGTAGGTGGAAAAAGGAGAAAATTATCCTTGCACAATAATGTTCTTGGAATGTTAATTGTAACTAAGATGTAATTAAAGAAATGATGTGTTGTGGGTTGCCAATGAGTCATTTTCTTGTGGTTGGGTCATTTCTAGTATTCATTCATTGGGAAAAGTGTGGCATCGACATGTCTAAGGTGTTGTCTTGTGTCTATGTGAGTCGATGAATTGTAAGTGTCGTATGTGTCTTTGAGTTTTCTTTACTTGGAGCCATTGTGGTGTTGTGTAGTAAGCAATGTAAGTCAAAAAAATTATCCTGGTATTTTTATTGTTGTTTTTGTGTGTGTAAAATGTGGGCATTACACTTAAAATTGTGGTAAACATGAAAGGTATGAAAAGATTAATTTCTTGCATCGGTTCCACATATCCTACTTATCAACTCCATATTTTCAGGACTATCAAGTATATACTATAGGTGATACTTCACTCAAACCCTTTCAAAAACATTAAAATATGAAAAACATATTCAAATAAATGTCATTATCCATCATGAAGCTACAAGGTGGTTTTAATTATGTGATGATTTTATCTATCTAAACTACATCATCTATAATATTTATGTAGGATTTTGTAGTTATCTAAGCTACCTCAACCATCCAACATGGCTGATGTCATATAGTCCGAGAAAAAAATAAAAATCATCTCGAATGAAGTCCTTGGGATCTCTAGTAATCATTATTATTGAGATTCCTTAGTTTTATGCCAACATCATATAACCTAGCTTGGATGATTGGGATCTAGTCATACAAATATCCAATATTCCAAACAAAATACCCTTCTTCAAACTCATATGAACCTCACCTAAGCATCGTAACTACTTGATGTTATCCCTCTTTGACATGAATATAATTTATCCACCAAATTTGGGGTAAGATCCTCTCTTTCATGGTTTGGATGATACTATACTTCAAAAATGTGAAGAAATTTCTATTCAAACTAGTCTATAAAACCGTCATATCTTATCCCTTAGATTTCCTATTAACTTTATGATCTCCAATGAATTATTATTTCATTCCAATTACACCCATCTATTCATTTCCATCAAGATTAAAAATATGCAAGTCAAAAGAGGTCTCATTGATGAGGGTTACAACATATACGTTATATTTTTTAGAATTATCAAATCCTCGGAGTATTCAATTGATAACCTAAAATCAACTTACAACACATGTCAATGGTACGATTGAATAAAAATGCCTCCATTGGGCTATATTTTGTTACCCATAAACGTGCCTCCTCACACCATTAGAGTGAAATGTATGAGATTGAATTTTCCTCTATCTCATAACATTATACTTGTCTACGACCATGGACACATTGGATTTGCGACATTTTTCATATAAGTGTTAATGTATTAAACTCCCTCACTTATTATCCATGTATACAGTTTAAGGTGATAAAAACTAATAGAATTTTGAATAATTTATACAACTACACTCAAACAACTATTGTGTGTTCCCTTACAAGAGTATCAATGATTTAATTACCTTGTTGATTCCATTGAAGGATATAGTGGACATGTCAAGCTTGTCAAGAAAAATATCGAGAAAATCCTTGATTCAAATGATGACAAGCCAAATGAAATCAAAATTAATATTAAAACCTATGATCTTCTAGACTTTATCATTACACAATTTCTTCTTTTTTACTAATCCACTCTTACAAGAAAGAAAGTGATGTGATCTCCATTACCATTTCTTCAGCCTAACCACCACTCAAGGAAATTTCTCCCTAACCTCCTAATGAAATTATTATCAAATCCCTTAACATTAAAATTTTTCTACATGATGATGTCTATTGGTTATATAACCTCTTTTTAATTGGCTACGTAAAAGCTAAGACTATCAAGATTTCTTGATATCACTAATCAGTGTACTCTTATCTCAATGCTAGTGATTTTAAAGTGTGGTACCATTCATTAGCATGTCTTCCCTGAAATCCCTACAATGTACATTTAACCATAACATCAATTTCATTTGTGTAAAACTTCATTTTTATTATGAGATTCATGAATTTAATCTTGAGGATGATGAATTGATTGAAGAAAAGGAGTATGTTTCTCCCCTACACAAGTTAGAGCCTTAAAAAAATATCATTATGGATCTTATACCTATGTTTTCTACTCCTAGATGTATTCTCAACCTATATCTAGAGCCACAACTCATGTTGGATCCTCCAATTATCTCGTTTATCATCAATATACCTCATAAGCTAGATCTTGATCCACCAACCATGTTGTATTGTATAGTCAGTTCTCTATTCATAAAACCAAATATTCCTCCTCTTATAACATATTTCTCCCACCTATTGTCATACACAATGAAAACTATTATGAAAATCATGTACCATGTTGCATGTGTGTTGCACAAGGAATGAGGCACTATGAAACAATGTCAAGGATATTCGATCATATATAAATTCCAAGAATCAACTTAAAAACATCTCGAATAATAGAGTTAGCGATAACCACATCCTCCCTCTTGTCCACATCATTTTTCTTACATTATGGAATTTTCTCCCATTCTAATATCACATTTCGTAATCGACAACACCATCAACCATGATTACCTTTTCCCCACATTGAGTTAAGGATTTGGTTTCCCTTTACCTTTTACCTAGTTTCCCAATCATGTGGACTACACACATTTATATGAACACTTTAGTCTAGTTGAGGAACAACTTCATTGCTCCTATTCTTTTTAGTTATAGAGTCATGCAACATTTACCCATTTCCTCCCTCATTATATAAATGAAATTAATAGGGATAAATGCTCTCATATCTCCATGAGGGTCGAGGAAACTATTGTAGTATCACATAGTGAGATAAAAAAAAAAAAAACCCCAAGTTCCTTGAATAAATTTAAGACAATATGATTTATACATGATATGACATTAAAAGACATGATTATAATGTGATAGGTGATTTTTGTAGTTCCATTGAATGCCCTATATGATTTCAATAAGTACTTGTCCATATTGTCTCACTATGAAATTGAAAATTGATTGAATACCTTACTCTACTTTAATGTTTGAATACCTCTTTTTATGTATTATATTTGGAATTAGAACCTTCCTTCTTGGACTTATTGGGCCATCGACCTCTTAATTGAGAAATTTGGCATTTTCTTTTACTTTATTTTTATGACGTGCCTTTGACACCTTCCCTCTTGGGTTTATACAAAAATTTAACTCTTAATTAAGTACTTCAAAAAAATTATTTTTTTTACAAAATGTCTTTGATATCTTATCCCCCTTGGGTACATATAAGAATTTTCCTAGTTACAAGATATTTTGGTAATTTATTTGTTTTCGCATACTTTAAATTTTTTAATTTTCCTTTAATTTATTTTCCCTCTTGGATTAATTTTTCCATTTAATTGCTTTAAGAAGCTTCTGGTACAATTTTATCACATTTTGTGACACTCTTTCCCACTTGAGTTTTATCATTCTTTATGATTATGTTGGACATATCATATGTTTTTATAGTGATTTATAGTTACTACATGTCTAGTTCATCTATTTCAACCTTTTCATATGAAGCAACCCTCTATTTGTGGTTAACTACAATATTTATCTTCATCATATCACATTATCCCTTATTACTCCTCTTTACAACTCCATATCTAACTAGAGGCACACTTAGGTCAAATATGAGATCACACTCTTTATTTATGCCTAAACATCTTGGTTGTAGGTTTTGCATCTATAGTGGTTAAGGGTAAGATCCATAGAATTGTCATATTTCATACCCATTTGATCAACCTTTTGAATTCATATGGAATAGGAAGAGAGAAATCCAAAAAAATTAAAGCCATGTTATGAAAATAAAAATCAAGAAAAGGGAAATTACTTAAAACACAAGTTAGTCACAAACAAAACAAGTGTGATAGCATTGACAAATCCCTTATCCTAGTTAAAAGCTCAAACTCCACAATTTGCCTCATCACAAAGCTTAAGGTCTTTTGGTGTGAAATAGATATTTTTGAATAGGATAACAGGATACATATATAATTTTTACCACCCTGTCCTTATCATGCCAACATACAATCCTCGTAGTATTCCTATGGTTCCTTAAATAAATTCATGAGAAACAACAAAAACTTCATGGGAAGGTAGGGGCATTTATTTTAATTTTATATCATTTATAAGATGGGTTATTGATGTAGAAAAGGGACACAAACAACTAGGCCAATACACAAGTTAACATCAATGATCATATAGCTATACAAAATCTTTAGTCACTTCACAATACCAATACTTATAAATAATGACTTTTGATACTTTTGATTGACATTCCTTCCACTTTCTACTTATCACTATTCATTAAATGCACACTCACTATTATTCCTTCAATATTCACTACTTATCTTTATGCTATGTTATCATTTATAGCCTTTGGATTCTTCTTCCTCATATATTAGGACTGATTTGCAAGTATTAAGTCTATGTATTCAAAATAGTGTTTTGGGCTTGAGAATAATTTTACAGATTCAAAACATCAAATGGCATTAAAAATGTATCCACATGCATTTTACCCTTATGATGATCTGTTTCTCAAGAACTTTGATAAACTTAGCTCTTTTCCTTCTTACTTGTCTTAATATCCTTCTAGCCCTACTTTCACACAAGTCTTATTGTTTTGAAATATTGACAATTTCTCCCGAGAATATAAGAACATATTCTAATACCCATTATGGAGTTCTTGCTTCCTACAAAGTTGTAGACTCCAACACTCAAGACAAATCCTTCTATCCACTTGTTCATTTTTCCAATAAGGTCATCACTAGGTCGCCAGTAATAAGTTTTATGGATAAAACCCTTCACACATGCCGAAATGCACCCAAATCACCCAAGACCCAAAAATTCAGTTAAAAATCCTTCCTAAGGTTCTACAATACCAAATTAGATTGTTAATAAGTCATAAATCTATCGAGTATCAACTTCTCCTAAAACCCTTGGTAGGGTTTCTTCTCAAACCCAAGAGGGAAATAAATTCATAACTTAGAAAAATTTACTTGTCAAGACCGCAATTCACCTTTCAAGCTCTGTTTCATCATCCCTCACCTTTCTCATTTAAACTCCGCCTCTTGAAACCGTACATGTATTGCTCAACAATAAACTTAGTATAAAATACCCTATTTTTCTTAATATGGATTGTTTATAAGGATTTATCAAAGAAACATTTTTTCTTAGGAGTTCATAGAATTTATTCTTACTTTACCAAACCTTAAGCACATGAAAAACATCATGTTATTCCTCCTCAATATTGTTTTTCATGAATTTTACTTTCTCGAACAATTACTCATTACATCTACATTGTGGATTAGTACAATGACAAGGTTTGACTATGTTTTTAGTTTTATTGTGGATTACTCATTACAACCTCTTTTACTCATGTACAAGGTTGTCTATAGCCCTATACCACTTTATGGAATAGTACTTTAATATGCGTTTGATCTAAAGTGGTCTTCTACCTTTTCTTGTTTGAGAAAATTCTTATATTAGAGACTATTTTAGGCTTATATACGTAAAGTTCATATGATTTATAGAAAAAATCCTAGGAGACACCAGAGACTCATAATGATAAATCCTTTAATGTTTTTATTAGTGTGCTTAGCAAAATCCAAGAAAGAAAACACCCACTAAGATTATTATTTTATGATAGTGAAATTCCAAATGATACTTAATATGATTGACCTTTATTCATAAGATCTTTCATACGTCAACTTAGAAATTCGAAACACATCAATTTTGACAATGCTTTGAGAATTAATATATACATCTTGAAAACTTCATCAATGGTCTCAGTATACATAGAATATTTAGAAAATTATTAAACAAATATTATTGGATATGATAATCTTCGATTGAGAAAAATATGGGTCCTAAATCAATCCTAAGCTTATTGTATTTGGTACTCAAAAATGGGTCTTATAATGTTTTGCTTGGTAGACCATGGATACATCAAAAGAGAAAAAATCCATCCACTTAATATCAATGTTTGAAGGTTATGTGTGACCATGTTGTTATTACAATCAAGAGAAATTTATTTAATGTAGTGCCCACATTTTTATAGCTCCAGTTATCTGTTGGTTCCTTTATGCCTAGACATGTTTTGATTGAGACTCTGATAGACTTTGGACATTTTACTATGATATTTTATCCTCATGGACATTATGGCATTTTGGGCGCGTAGCGCCAATTGGACTAGATTCGTATATTGATATATTTCTTATGATGTTGATGACACTAACAGGGTTATATGATAGATTTATTGGTTAGATGTTAGTCTCTTGTGGTTGATTTGATTAATGATATAGTGTTCTAGATTTAATAATGGTAATTTTCATGCTAACCTAAGTGTATGTCGTTGCAATTTTATTTGGTGGTGATTCATGGCAAACTATGTGAATAATTGTATGCATTGCACTATCAATTGTTTAATAATGTTAGGACATTATAAGTTAGATTGAATTTGTGATGTGTAGATGATGTTTATTATATTGGACAGATGTGGTTAATGTGTGCAATGAGTGTGCAGGTGATGGTATAAGAGAGCATGGGTTTCAGGGCAACTACGCAATTGTGCACGAGCGGTTCATGGGTTGAGTCCTAACCATGCTAAATGTTTGAGGCCTTAGAATAGATGTATTTAATTGGGCACCATGGGTGAACCCTCATTTGTAATGTAATTATGTCTTGTAAAAGTAATTATGTTTAGGGTGTGTTTTATTAAGTAAACTAGCTTAGGGGTTTAATGATCTCATCTTAATTTAAGTGTTGGTTTTGGGAAAGTGTGTGTGTGTTGGTAGAAGGGATTGGGGACCACATGTGAACCTTGGGTGGACCCCACACCCTCTACCCTTGTGCCCAAGCATGCCAAACCTGAAATTTTGGGCATTTTTAGGGACCCCTTTTGAGTTTGGGAGTTCCCTTAGCATGAAAATGGGCCCTTGGACCCTACCTAATAGGTAGGGGGCTTATTTCCAAGGTTTGGAGGGATTTTTCCCTCCTTAGTCACCATCCATGTAAGATGGTTGGTTTGTGTGTTTTTGTTAAAAGTTGCTCCACTTTGTTTTATTTTAGTTTTTAGTATTTTGGGTGATAAGGGATAAAAGGTGAGTTTACTCTTACTTATTTGGTTGTTGGAATCTTCGAGAGGAGAGGGGGTGACACTTTTCACCTTCCCATTGGTGAGGAAACTTTTGGGTTCCTCTTTTTATTCTTCCTCATGTGGAAGGAAGGGGCCTTCTTGGTTCATTTTTTTGGAGCACTTGGAGAATTTTGGGAGCTTGGAGGTGAGCTTGGACAAAGGGAAAATCTTAGAGTCTTGGAAAGCATTGTAGAGGTAGGATTCTTAACCTTTTTCTTTCTTAGTTGTGCTTATCTTGTTAACTATGCTTGATCAATGAAATGGTGTGTGTGAAATGATGTGTTGTGAAGTTGTATGGTGAATGTAGTTGTTTGATTGTTCTTGTTGTTTTCTTTGTTTTCTCTCCACCATCATTTGGATTGATGGTTTTTGGAGAATGTAGGGGAAGAGAGAGGGATTTCCCTCTCAAACCTCATGGTTGTTGGTCAAGCCATGAAGGTCCCTTCTCATCCCCTCATATGGTTTGAGGTGGGAGAAAGGTTCATATGGCTTGAACCTTTCCCCATTCTTGGTGAGGAAACCCTTTTGGGTTTGAAAATCCTCCCAAGAAGGATTTCTATAACATAAAGGAGGAATAAGGAGGATGATTGAATAGGAGGTATAAGGAGTTTTGTTAACATGTTTTTTTGGTGCTCCTATGGTTGGACACCTTTGATTTGGGCATCCTACTCCTTCTCTTCCCCCTTGTGAGGTTGACCTTGTTATCCTCATGTTGTTGTTTTATCATTTGTAGTTTGTCTAAGTGTTAAATGGTCTTATGTTTTTCTTGTGTGTTTTATTCCCTTTATACTTGTGCACATTGTGGAAGTTTGTTCCTCTCTCCCATGGGCTTGGGGGAGGCTAGCATGACTTCCAACCATGGAAAGGCATGTGATGATGCCTATTGGTTGGGTGGTAAACAAGCCTTGTCTCTTATTTCAGCATCCTTGGAAGAACACTCAAGTTGGAGATAGTTGGAGCCTCTTACCATCTTGGTCATCCTCATCTTTTGTGGGCATTACCTTCATTTTGTAAATAAATGTGGCTTTGTAAAGTTACACACTCTTGTAGATAACCATTTTATACTTATTGTTTCTTGAAAACATTGGTCATTACTAAGAAAGTTTCTATTTTATTGTTGCAAGAATCTTGTAAGATTATCATTTGAGATCATAATGAAACCATGAACTTTTTATTTCAATGTCTTCATTTGGAAGAATTTGTTGTTTAGAAATATGCAAAAAAATATAGTTGTGCATTACATATTAAATCTGAAAATTTAGTGTGTTTGCTTTAAAAATGGAAAAATAAAATAAAATTGATGGCACTACATTTTACCCACAAAAACTAGTTCAAGAAGAGGTTTTACATACGGAAATAACCAAGGAATTATTTAAGAATATACCCAAGGCTAGAAAATAACCGGTTTAAGTACATAAGATCGTGAACCTATTAAAGTATGATTATTGTAACTTTTTCCACTACAAAAATACAATAATTTGTTTACATATTTTTTAAGATTAATAGATTTGTTATACATTACATGAAAACGAAAAGGTATGTAAGGCTAGGAAACTAGGAGTTGTTCTAATAAATTAATTTCTAACATCAACTGTACAAAATCAAAATAATATATTTCTCCTTTCAATGTATGTATAAACTCAAAATACATGAGATCTTGAGAGAGACTTAGAGATACAAAGTTGTACCAGAAGAATCTAAGGAGAAAAATTAGAGAATTTGGAAGTGTTAAGCCTGGAGAAACTTCACTGTTGAAACTGTAACTTGTAAATTTCCTGGTGCAAGATGGTATAGTTTGGTCAGTATGTATAATCCAAAATTACCTCTTCGATATGATCTTGGCTGCCTTTAGAATCCAGGTTTATGACTTTTGGGTCCTTTTTTGGCATTTAAATGTACTTTGTTCTTAAACCCTAGTGTCACACAATCTTGATATCATTTGTAATCAAATGAATCACTCTAAAACCCTAATCATGGGTAGAAGACCCTACAAGAAGGTTAGTTTTTGGGTTGAAGTGCACCTTATACATCACATGTGTTTGCACTAATCAAGAGGACTCAAACCACACGTAGTTCTCCACCTAACATGTAACATCTATATGAATGTAGCTAGTTGGCAACTTGAACATCTTCAATCATGCTTGATGGATTATGCTTTTGCTAAAACTTGGAAGTGAGAACTTGGTGTGCTTGGATTTGAGGGAAGCTAGAATCCTTGACCTAGTTGAGTGTTTTAGAACTGTAGTAGTGGTTTCCTTAAGGAAGTAAATGAGATTAGGAAGATTTAGGGAGCCTTGATTTCCTTTTATGCTAGTATTTGCAATGATATCTCATGAGAGTGTTATGTTATGAAATGAGGCGAGTTTAACTTGCTTATATAGGGTTCTAAAGGTAATTTTTATGATAAGGATGACCCGTGAGGATAAAAAGACCCAAGAAATGATAGTGCATCAAAGAAAAAGTTGGAAAATATGTTATTTCATGAATATACAGGTCAACTAGGACTGGATTATACAACATGACCGAACAATATGGTTTTGGACATGGATAGGCTCGGTGAAATTTGAAAGTTGTATCCTAGAAAGTAGAACTTGAGAACTAGTCTTGCATATTGATTCAAAATTTTTGACATATATGTGTATTGGAATAATCAATTTAGACAAGAGATGACAACATGCACTAAGTGGGAATATGATATGGGTATTCATCTTAGCCAAGAAGCATAATTGCAATAAGAACACCAAAAGAGTAAGTTGCCATATTTGAGTGTCTACAAAGCCTAAAAATGATGCAATTATTCAATCATATATCAATGAAAAGGATTTTACTCTCTAGAAGAAGTTGAAACATATGATGGCAATGGAAGTGACATTATTTTATCTTTCCTAGACATATGGGTGCCACAATACACGAAATTAGCTCCCGATGATACATGTGCTTCAACTAATATATTTTATGATTGCATACCTACAGGAGTACTTTTATAACAACCATTTTCTACTACATAAATAGAAAATCCTAAAAATGATCCAATTATTTAATCTCATAACAATAAAAGTATGCTATTTTTCTAGAAGAAAATGAAGAATGTGATGATAATGAAAACAATCTATTATTACGTTGCAGGCGTCTTCTACTGGGAGGTGCAGTCCCGTTTTTTTGTTTTCTTTCTTTGTCAACCCCGTCATGTTCTATTTTTTACGTGTCTATGTCGTTTAATTTTTATTTTTCTCACATTGCGGCACTTTTTGGCTCCACGAGGGTGGCTAGTGTTTAGATCCATGTTTTCCTATCTAAATTCTAAGCGTAAAAAAATTGGTGGCTTTAAATTTCATCTAGCACAATATTTTTTTGTTTTGTCGAAATGAGGTGTCATTAGCATTTACTGGGTGTTTTCTATTCTCATAAGTGCATCCATATATTGGAAGCTTTAATTTATGTGTATATATATTGTTTTCTTATTCTTAATAGATCACTATCTTGCACACTTTATTTTCTTGGAATTGTGTAAATTTCACCGAATAAACATTTCAGTAGTTTTTCATACCCGCAATGTAGATCAGTAGTAAATGCTATTTTGCATCACAGGGAATCACCAGTAATTTTAGGGAACATAGATATTTTAGATTAGGGTCATTTCGTACAAAAATAAAGATGGTTTATAGATTTGGATATATATTGGAATAGTGTTATTTTTAATTTTCTAGATAATCGTGGGTTTGACCCATCCCTCAATCGGAAGAAGAATACCGAATGGAGTTTAAACTCATTTTTCATTACACCAGGGAGTTTGGTAGAGTTTAACATGAAGATGAGGCCCATTTTACAGATGAAGATGGATTGGAAGTAAATATAGGGCTGCTTTATTATTTTCCTGCACAGAATTCTCTCAAATATTGAATAGTTATCCGCAGATCAAAGTAAAAAGTCTGTTTTGAAGTAACTATCGAACGTTATCTCCTTACAAGTGTCTTAGAAAAATCTTTATTTATTCTAAGAAGTCTGTTTTGAACTTATTTCTAATTGTTGGGACGTCTTGTAATGGTTGAATTCTTGTGGCAAGCAGAAATGAGTTTAACCAAATATATATGTTTTCCCTGTAGGTAAATTGTAACACTCTCTTCTCGGTAACTTGTCACATGGAATGCAATTTGCACTCTAAAGTTTGGACATTTTGGCTTAGAAGCCACATCCTATGGTTCCTATTACACTGAAAACTGCTTGAATTTATTCCTAATGTCTTGTATGTGGGGTTTACTTTAACACTTCAACTGCAGCACTACAAGGCTTTAACTCGTGCCATCAACATGTCAATATTTCTACCTCGCTGCTAGGATTGATTACTCACTGGACAATTTGAGAAGGTTAAGAGTAAACTTGAGAATGCCATTGAAATATGTTAGAAGAGTTGATATAATAGATTTTGTTCTAGTGTAAAGCAGTTAAATAAATTTCATTACAAAATGAGAAAAAAACATTTGAAGAAACATGCTTCTAAGATTTTGAAGAAAAGAAATATATGAGCCTGGACTTTTCAATATATTCACAATTATGAATTTGAACCATCATCATAGGAACATATTGTTATGATCGAAATACAAATGAGCAATAAAACAAAATTAAAACAAAAATAAAGAAGCATGCAATCACAAGATAAACCCAAGATTTAACGTGGTTCACCCAATTTGGGCTACATCCACCAGAAACAAGCCAAACTTCTCATTTATTCAGTCCTAAGGAATAAAATACAATTCTCTCTCTTTTTCATAGTACAAAGAGTAAATCATTTCACACGTATATAACTTGTGCACCTCTTTGTAAAATTTCTCTTAAACCAAAAGCAACCTAAATATCACATGCTTATAAAAGTTTGCTTCAACCACAAACAACCTAAATATCACATGCTTATAAAAATAACAACTCCAGTCTATTAATAAGAAAATTCTATTTTTATCCATGGCCATGATTTCCTCCCAAAAATAGAACAAATAAAACCAAACTACCACTTTAACTTGCAATCAGGCTCCACAACTTCAACAATCTCCCACTTGAGACTGACTGCTACAACCCATTATTCTCACTCATCATCGACTCTTTTCTCGACTTGTTTCTCTTCTTCAAGATAAATCTTGAAGACCTACCGAAGCCAAAAACCTTCCATCTTCTCTTTTTCACCGCCTTTTTCAACATATCAGCAAGATTCGACTTGTATGGATCTTCTCCAACTTTAGTTGTCCATCCTCCAAAACTGATATAATAAAGTGATACCTAAGTTGTATATGTTTGGTTCTCGAATGGAATGTTGAGTTCTTTACAAGATGAATTACACTTTAGCTATCATTGAATAACCTGTAATCATTTTACTTCTATCACCGAATAACTCTTCCATGAACCGCTGCATCCATAGCATATCCTTGTTTGCTTTTGTAGTAGCAACATACTCTACCTCTATAGTAGACAAGGCAATAATTTTCTACAATTTAGAAATCCAACTAGATGTCGTGCCACCAACAATAAATACATAACCTGTGGTGTTCCTCCTACCATAAAATTTTCGGCCATGTCTACATCAACATATATCCATGTAAGGAAACCTCGACCCTTGATAGCACAATTTTCTGCTCTGGTGCCTCTCAAGTATCTAAGAATCCACTGGACTGCATTCCAATATTCCTTTCCAAGATTACTCATGTATCTCTTGACGACTCCTAATGCATGGGTAATGTCTAGTCTTGTGCATACCATAAAAAACATCAAACTTCTAACTACTGAAGCATATGGAACTCTAGACATGTATTCAATCTCTTCATGTGTTTTAGGAAACTATTATTTACTCAACTTGAAGTTCCCTACCAATGATGTACTCACTAGTTTTGCATCATGCATCTTAAACCTATCCAACAACTTGTTCACATAATCTTCTTGAGACAAAGTCAATATTCTACTATTTTTGTCTCTATTGATTCTCATGCCAAGAATTTTATTTGTTGCACCTAAATCCTTCATGGAAAATGTATTGGCTAATTGTCTCTTTAGCTCATTTATATCCTACATGTTTGACCCCGCCACAAACATGTCATCCACATACAACAACAAGATAACATATGTGTCATTATCTAGTCTCTTAAAATAAACACAGTGATCAGAATGACATCTAGAGTAACCTTTTACTATCATGAACCTGTAAAATCTCAAATATCACTGTCTTGGAGATTTCTTGATGCCATAAAAACTCTTCTTCAATATGTGCACTAATTTCTCCTTCCCCCGACTTCATATCCATGTGGTTTCTCCATATATATTTCTTCCTCCAAATCACCATGAAGAAAATAAGTCTTTACATATGATTGTTCAAGATACAAATCTTCCACAACTACCAAACTTAAAATAGTTCGATGGAAGTCATTTTAAGAACAGAGAGAAAATTTCATCAAGTTCTATACATTTTTCTTGTGCAAATCCCTTGACAACATGTCTTTCGTGTACCTCTTTTTCCACCTTCTCCTTCCTTAAAGTTGTAAACCCACTTGTTCTGCAATGCTCTCTTTCTTATAGGCAACTGAACCAAATTCCAAGTTTGGTTGTGTCCCAAGGAGTCCATCTCCTCATCCATGCCCCGCTCTCCCATTTTTTATGTGTTTCTACTTGCATTGTCTCTTCAAAACTTTTTGCTTCTCCACCATCCATCAATAAACAATAGTAAAGCTAATATGAAGATAATTTCGCAAGAGGTCTACTTACCCTAGTAGAATGTCTCACAATATTTTTTAGAGTTTGAGGCTCTTGTTGATTTTGTTCTACAAAATCAACATCGACTGTGCCAGGATTGATGCCAACTTGTTGATTTTCCATCCCTTTAAGCACTTCTCTATATTTTATCTCATCAAGTACTACATACTTAGAATTTTCCATCTTCTTATCATGGAGTTGTTCCCTGTACATAACCCTTTCATTGAAAATAGCATCCCTACTCCTAATGATTTTATTCTCATCTAAACTCCACAACCGGAATCCAAAATCATTAGTGACATACCCAATAAAATTACATTTATTTGACTTAGATTCTAGCTTGGCCCTATTCTCTTCATTGATGTGAGCAAAAGCTTCACAACAAAAACTTTCAAAAAAGAATATTTTACCTTCTTACTAGTCTAGCCCTCCTCTGGTACTCCACCTCCGAACCACTTAAAGGTCCTCTGTTTATCAAGTGAACAACAATATCTACTTCATCCACTCAAAATTGTAAGGGAAATCCAACATGCAATCTCATGCTCCTTGAAAGCTCCATGATAATCGTGATCATCCTTTACGACACACCATTCTATTGTGGTGTTCTTGGAACCGTCTTCACCATATGGATTCCATTCTGTGAAAAATAGTTATTAAATTCATTGATGCAAGACTCTCCACCATTATCTAATCTGAGACACTTCAACTTCAAACGCGTTTCATTCTCAACCAAAATTTTCCACTTCTTAAAAGTATTAAATACATTAGATTTCTTCTTTATACAATAAACCCAAACCTTCCTAGTAGCATCATCAATAAAAGTAACATAATAATGTGAACCACCAAGAGATGATACCCGATTCAGCCCCCACACATCCGTGTGAACAAGCTCTAACTTGTTCTCCTTATTGGTTGATCCCACCCTAAGATATCTCACACACTTTTGTTTCCCATACACACAATGCTCACAAAAGTCTAAGTCTATGTTTTTCAAATCTCACAACTTTCCCCGTGAATGTAAAATCTTTATCCCCTTCTCACTCATATGATCAATTCTATGATGACATAGAATTAGTATTAGTAGTTAATATAGAAGAGGGATTAGTATTAACAATGAATAAACACAAAGTATCTACTTTCTTACCTCTTACAACCACAATATCACCCTTGGTAATTTTCCAAGAATCATTTGTAAGTGTAACCATACAACCCTCATCTCCTAATTACCTGCAGAAATTAGATTCCTCCGTAGGCTAGGAACATGCTGACATTCTTCAACACCCAAGTGTTACCATTCTCGCAATTTAACTTGAACAATGTCTTTTTCAACAATGTTACATGACTCGTCGTCACCAAGCTATACATGCCCAAAATTCCTTGAACATAATCTTGAAAATATTGTCTATGAGGAGTTGCATGAAATGAAGCACTGAAATCTAAAACCCAAGATTCTAATTTACTATCCAAAGAAAGAATAAGAGCATCTTGTAACACATCACCTACTACGTTTTCCTTTTTGTTCCCTTCTTGTTGATATTTCCCTGATTTTAAAGACCAACAATCTTTCTTTGCATGTCCTACTTTTCCACAATTCCAACATACCATCCTACTTCTATATTTAGATTTAACCTTCTTAGACCTTCCACGATGTCCAGGACTTTTTGCTTTTTCCTTTTGTCTTCCCCTATTCTCTATACTCAAAGCATTATCATATGACTCACCTGTGCTTTTTCTTCTCATCTCTTCACTAAGAATCACACCAATAACATCATCAAACTTTAAAGTGTTTGAACCAAAAATAGAATTACTCACATCCATAACTAAAGTATTCCAACTTTCAGGTGATGAGCACAAAATCAAAAGAGCCCTCACTTCATCATCAAAATTTACTCCTATAGAGCTTAATTAATTAGTAACCATGTTGAATTCATTCAAATGATCATTTAGTGAATCACCTTCTGACATCTTCATATCAAAAAACTTTTCATGGGAAATACCTTATTAGAGGTTGATGGTTTTTCATATAATTTACCCAATTTTTCCATCAATTCTACCGTTGTCTTTTCCTTAGAAATATTGAAAGCTATCATTGCTTCGTGTCGAACCGTATGGTTCCCAGCTTCTTTCGATCAAGAACATCCCATTATTCATCTTTCATAGGTGACGGCTTCAAAGCTTTCCTTGCAATGGTAGATATATATCCTTATGATATAAGTAGTCCTCCACTTGCATCTTCCATAGCTAAAAGTTCTGGCCGTTAAACTTCTCAACCCTAAACTTGCAATATTTCGTCATTTCTCTCACTCAAAGAAGAAACCCTCCCGTGAGATTTTTTCACAAAACAAAATCCGCTCGATACCGAGTTGTTAGGATCGAAATACGAGAGGAGCAATAAAACAAAATTAAAAATAAAATAAAATAAGCATGAATTACAAGATAAACCCAAGATTTAATGTGGTTCACCCAATTTGGGTTACATCCACGAAACAAGCCAAACTTCTCTTTTATTCGGTCCTGAGGAATACAATACAATTCTCTCTCTTTTTCATACTACAAAGAGTAAATCCTTGCACATATATATAACTTGTGCACCTCTTTGTAAAATTTTGCTTCAACCACAAGAAACCTAAATATCACATGCTTATAAAAGTTTTCTTCAACCACAAGCAACCTAAATATCACATGCTTATAAAAATAACAACTCCAGTCTATTAATAATAACTTCAGTCTCTTAATAACAACTCCAGTCTATTAATAAGACAATTCTATTTTTATCCATGGCCATGATTTCCTCCCAAAAATAGAACAAAGAAAACCAAACTGCCACTTTAACTTGCAATCAAGGTCCACAACTTCAACATAAACAAATTACAAAGTAAATCTTTTTTTACTATACGAAGGGGTATCATATTTATATTCTATAAAGGACATTATAAATTTGATCGAAAGAAAATCTCATTGGTGTACCACAAATTTGATATACCACAACCTCACTACTTGTCTGCTGCATTTATCGATTGCACTATTGTGATTAGAGGATTAAAAATGTAAATCTGGGTTAACCTCTTAAAAGAGCCTCCAATTACCATTACACAACAACACTTGGACACATCTTACTACTATTATCATGATTATTATTGTCATAAGAATTGTTATATTGCAAAAATCTAAATTAATTCAGCACTTCCCAATTGATCCAGATTTTTGGAATAACATTAATATTTAAAATGACAATAATGCATCTGTTCAGAAAGATATTCACACAAATGAAATGGAGCTTTTACTACACGAGATTACAAGTTTAGCACTTAACGTTACATTCCAAAAGCATTTTAATGGCATAGTTGGAACATTTTCAATTCTATTAATTATTATGTTGTTATTGTTGTTAATTAGCTCTTACAATGCAGCCATTATACCAACAAATACTCAATGTGGTGCTTTTGCAGTTCATCCGTTCCAAGGGCAATATAATAAGTTGATACAGAGCCAAAAAATTAAGAAGATTTGTATTTAATATCCATGGGAAAATCTAAATCTGTACTCGCCAATATTTGCTGGAAAGATATTTTGTGCCAGTTTGATTTTCTGTAAGTTTGGAATGTTAGGTAAGATGCCCAATCCCAAGAGAAACCATCTCAGCTCTGCAAACAACAAATACCCCAGAAATTAAGTAATGAATACAATTACTATTTTCGAAAATAATATTTATAAAACCAGTTCAGATCTTGGGGAATCAACATTCGCCATACACAATTAACATTCATAATTCCTATTGAGGGTCATATACACACAGAAACAAATAAATTAAAAAAAAAACCGTGTTACTGTGACATCTGCCCCCGCTGAAATCACGGCGTATCCTTGCTCCCCCTGGAGGAGCAACTGCTAGTTTTAGATCAGGTGTCACAATACATTGAATCAGCTCCTAATGGTACACGTACTTCAATTTTGGTTACTCATACAATTATGATCTCATTATTAGTTAGCTTTGCGTAATCACTTACCTATTCTGCAAATAAATAATCTTTACCTTTCCATGATTGTTTTAAATTATTGCCAACATATTTGTCTATTTTATGGTAGACTACCCACTTTTGGTCTTGCTTCCTCTCGTGTTTTTGCCTCTCATTTGTGTAATATATCCTCTACTTTTTATGATTGATGATTTATTATTTCTTTATTCCTCTTGTGCTCCCTTTTTTTTTTCGATACTGCACTTTATTTTGCATTAAGCTTCGCAGGTTTTCTTTATAATTGTCTCTTCTTAGTATTAGTTTCTTTTGTTTTCTTAACTCTTTTCTTTCCCATATCCCTAATTTAGCTTCTTTTTCAATCTCATTTTAAAATTCTGCACTAATTTCTAAGTGATGTTGGCAGATTTATTTTGTAAAAAGGCTTTCAATGCAACGAATGTTGATAGTGGTTATATACAGTTGCTTTAACTTTTTCGTTATTTTATGTGATTAGTTTATATTGGTAATCCTTATGTCATGTAAAGTTCCTTTTCTTTTATCTTCATAGGCGATGATTTGCATATGGGTTCCATTATAAGTATGTTTTAAGTATATATTGTCTATTCACATGTTTATAGAGGCCAATTATGCTATGCTCATATGTGATCATCGGGATAGGTACATGTTTTGTTTTACATGCTTTGCAAGTTATGACATCATGACTATGGATTCAAAGGAGGTTTGGAGCATGTATCGTGTTCATTCACAGGATAAAATTATGAGTTCTATGGTGAATCTTCTTGTCACTGAGTATTTTCCATTTTATGCTTTAATTACCTTATTTGTTAATATATATTATTATATATTGGATATTTTTGTGTTTGGTGTGTATTCATATGTTTGACATGTTTTCACCATATTCATTATGCATGTTACATTTATTATTTTGAGTGTTTGCACCATGTTTAGTCACATTTGTGATTTATTTGCATCGTGTCTTCAATGTCTTCACCATGATTTATGTATTCATGTATCAAGTGTTTTCTCCAGTTTTGTCACACTAGTGATTTTTTTACACCATTTACAATATGTCTTCAGAGTGTATTTCTATATGAATCCTCAATGTTTAACGTGTCTAGTGTGTATTCATTTTTAAGTGTCTTTCACGTGTCTAATGTATATTCACATCTAGCAAATGTTGAGTTAGAGTCCATTCACTGCTACCAATACGATCTCTTTCTTTCACTTGTCATTTTTGTATTATCGACTTCGTTCAATCTTCATTAAACTTGGACTAACCACATCTTCCTAAGCTCAAAACCTTTTCATTTCTTAGAACTTATATGATATCACAAGTTCCTCAAACACGTGATTAGACATAAACTTGTGTGTTCTCCATCTCTTTCTCCTTATTTAACTTATCTTGAGCATCTAAGGATCTAGAATATATCAAATGACGATGGGATAATATTTGCATCATCTTCATTAAATGTTTCTTCTCTTCTTATCTTTTCCTTTCTTCTCTCTTCCTCCTCTCCTCTTCCTCATATTCAATCTTTCTTTGTTCTTATGTTTCATTGTTGCTAGTATCACTCTTCATAATAGGAAATTCACACTAATTTTTACAACAATCTTGTTATATCTCTTCTTTCGTTTGATCTTCCTTTGTCTCTTTCACTACTATTGCACTCAAGTTATCGCATAAAGTGTGATTAGGGCCAATATTTTTATGATTTATGTTGTTTGTTTTATTATTTTTGTATTGTTTTCTAACATGGTGAAATGTGACGCAAATGCAATGAAAATTTAATGACAAATTTGCATCACTTTTGTGAAAAACTTCAATTTTATTCAAGAAAAACCCTCTCTCAAAGAAGTGGGAGAAGAGACGTTTAGGTTACTAAATTGTATTCACAAAAGTATTGTTTTGAAGAAGGGGTTTTTTTATAAATTTTTAGTTTTTTAATTGTATTATAAAATAAGTTTTATTTGCTTTACAAACTTCATTTTTGTATCAAATGTCACAATTGTTTTCAAATGTGGATTTTTCAAAGTTAAGCTACCACACACTTGTAACATAAATCACAACTCTATTTTTAAAGGTAAAAAAGAGTTCATATATTTGTAGATGATTCTAATGTAGAGACAAAGAATTTAATAAACAAGAAATAATGACAAAATATTATTAAAACCTTAGTAGAAGTTATAGATAAGGAGGGAAGAGGAAAGCGATAAAGTAAAGAAGTAAGATATATTTGTGATCATGTATTAGATGATGATGCAAGTATATTCTCCACTAGTGATAAAATAACCTCATTATGAATATACAATGACACAATTTTTAGATATAGAAGGAAAAAATGATTTGGAATTATGAACATAGCAATATGAAATGAGGACTCAAATTGACTCATTTAGAGGAAGAGATTTTGGTTGTGGAATTCATCCCAACACCATTGATATATTAATCTAGTGTGCATATGTTGATAGTTGTCATTGATGTCAAGATGGTGTCGTTGTGAGTTGTCATTATGGTGTTCTTTGAGTGAGTCATTGATGTCAAAAGATAATGTAGCCAAATTCTAAACAAACTCAATATACTGCAAATAATATGAACTCCAAAAGAAAATAGATCTCCTTCTTTGTTATTGAATCATGAATTAAAATGTTTCCTACATAAGAAAACAACTCCCAATTTGAGTTGCCAAGAAAAATCTAACTAACTTTGACTAAATCTACTCTAGGTGACAAAAATTACTATTTTTAGCAATTTACTAGAACTCCGTTATTCTTAGTAAGTTCACACGCTTATTCGTACGGGCAAAGAAATTGTCATGCATCTTCTACATGCCTGAATTAGAGGGATTGCCAAATTTCCAACTCATAAAGTAACTAAGAGACTAAAATTAACTAATGCCCTAAAATAGGAAAAAATCGAACTACAACTTAAATCCTAATTTTCGGCCTCAAGACGGCGGATTTTGGGCCTGAAAATGTGTCAAACGTGCTCCAAATGGAAAGGTTGGTTAATCAAGTGCATTTGTCTCATCGAAACAGGTGGTTTAAAAAAAGGACTCAAACAGACACCCGGAGCACAAGTTATGACATTTTCAAGTTCTTACTAATTTTGGCGCATTATTCTCACCGCTTGAAAAAACGCAGCTCCCGCAAGTTGTCTTCTTCAAACCTGCTTCTATTTATCTACATCTAGCTTATTAATCTCCCGCTCTTTGACCCAAATATCATCCTCTTGTTCCAGTCCTTTCCAATGTATCAAATATTTGTTGTATTTCCCATGTCGCGTGTCCACTTTGTTTTCTTATCTAGAATCTAATTCACTTCTTCTTTCTTCTTCACCTAAACATGTTGCCTCCAATCTACTACTTCATCAATAACATCCCCTTCTCGCACCATCCCGATGAAAATAATACAAGTCGAAACATTGAAAATTGGAGAAATATCAAAATTCCCTGGCAATTCTACCTCATAAGAATTATCATTTATTTTTTTCACGAGTTTGCAGGGACCAATCTTCTTGTACTTCAACTTGTTATAGGTTCCTGTTGGAAACCTTTCCTTCTGCATGTATACCATAACCAACTCACCAACTGTAAATACCTTTCTCCGTTTGTGCACATCTGTTATTTCCTTATCCTTATCATTACTATTTTGTAACTTCTTCCACACTTCTTCCTACAATTGGTGTATATGTTCGGCACATGCTTCTACATCATCATTGACTCGCCATCAATGGTAGCTATACCAAATATAACACCCCATTTGGATTACTCCCATACACAATCGAAAATCAATACTTTCATGTGGATCTATTTATGGAACTATTATATGAAAACTCAGCTTGTGGTAATGCTAAATCCCATTGTTTTGGCTTTTCCCCAACTATGTACCTTAACAAATTTTCCCAAACTCCTATTTACCACCTCTATTTTCCCATCGGTCTGAGGATGATAGGAACTGCTGAAATGTAGTTGAGTTCCCAACTTCTTCCATTAAGTCCTCTAGAAGTGACTTAAGAACCCGATGTCCCTATCTCAAGTAATGGTTTTGGAACACCATGCGGACAAACAACTTCTCTGAAGAAAAAATTTGCTATTGTCACATCACTTGTTTTCTTGCAGAAATAAAATGAACCATCTTAGAAAACCTATCAACAACCACAAAAATTGAGTCATTACCTCGTTGTGTTTTTGGTAATCCCAAAACAAAATCCATACTCAGATCTTGTCCACGACCCTTTAGGAATAAGAAACAACATATACAACCTTGTATTATGTGCATGACCTTTCAAGACTTGGAAAATTCGACACCTCTCCACATATCTTACCACATCTCTTTTCAACTTTGGCCAATAGTATTTCTCTGCTACCAAGGCTATCATCTTATCTTTACCAAAATTCCCAGCCAATCCTCCACTATGCAGCTCTTTCACTATATTATCTCTCATAGACCCAACTAGAATACATAGTTGGAGTCCCTTGAATAAATAGTCATCATGTAAAATGTACTCATCCTGGACATCTCTTGCATCGTTTGACAATGGATGAATTAACCTTTCAAAAATATTCTTGAAATTAGAATTAGAAGAATACAAACCCTTTATTACTTCAAAACCCACCACCTCATTTTCCATAGTGGTAAACAGAGTCACACGCCTACTCAATGCATCTACAACTTGATTCTGTTTTCCTGATTTATGTTTTAAAGAAAAATTATAACCCTGCAAAAATGATACCCACTTTGCATGCCTACTATTCAAATTATTTTGTGTATTCACATACTTCAGGGCTATGTGGTATGTAAATAACACAAACTCCTTAGGCACTAAGTAATGCCTCAATGCTTGCAATGATTGCATAAAATTCCACATCATAAGTAGAGTAGTTCTTTCTTACCTCATTCAGTTTCTCACTAAAAGAAAGCTATTGGCTTTCCACCTTGACATAGGACAACACCAATACCCACATGTGAGGCATCACAATCAACCTCAAACACTTTATCAAAATCTAGTAGTGCCAAAATGGATGCCTCTATCACCTTCTTCTTCAAGAATTGAAAACTATCCTCAGTTGCCTTTGTCTACAAAAACTCCCTTCCTTTTGTGCAATCTATTATAGGTGCTACAATACTATTGAAATTTTAATAAAATTTCGTAAAATGTCACTAAACCATGAAAGCTTATTACCTCTCGTTATACTGTGGAGTAGGCTATTCAATAATCACCTTTATCTTCTCTAAGTCCATCTGTACCCCATCTGCTGAAATAATAAAGCCCAAGAATACCAAACTCTCTTGCATAAACGTGCACTTCTTCATATTTTCATAGAGTTTCTCTTTCCTTAATACTTCAAATATCACCCTCAGATGCCTCAAATGTTCTTCTTTAGTTTTACTAAAGATCAAGATATCATCAACATAAACCATAACAAACTTACCATTATACTCCTGCAAAGACAATTTTCATCATTCTCATAAAAGTAATAGGTGCATTGGATAACCCGAATGGCATCACCAACCACTCATATAATCCATTTCCTGTCTTGAATGTTGTTTTCCACTCATCTCCTTCTCTTATCTGAATCAGATGGTAACCACTACGAAGATCAATCTTGGTGAAATACCTAGATCCAACAAGCACATCCATTATATCATCAAGGCGAGGTATGGGAACCTATACTTGATTGTAATTTCATTGATTACTTTGTTATCCATGCACATTCTCCATGTTCCATCCTTCTTTTGTTTTAATAAATATGGGGTTACACACGAACTCATGCTCTCCCTGCGGCCCCCTTTCTCACAAGCTTTATCACTTGCCTATCCAAATTTACATGCAATGTCGAGCTCATCCTATAAGCCGCTTGATTTGGGAGTGAATATCCTAGAATCAAATCAATATGGTGTTGAATATCTCTTTTGGGCGGTAATCTATCTGGTAGCTCATTAGGAATAACATCAGAAAATTCTTCTATTAATTATGTTGTTTCTACTGGTATTTGTGCACTTACAGGTTCATCCTTATTTGTGACTAGTGCATAACAAAAATTGATTTCCTTCACCTCCTTCATAAATTCCTTTCCAGTAAAGAATATTTTCAGCCTTCCCCTCTTCCTTAAGAGGTAGCAAAACTATTTTTGTGCCATCCTTCTAGAAAGTATAAGTATTATTTCCCTTGTCATGAATAACTTTTCTATAAAATTTCCATGGTCTTCCTAGCAGCATATGACATGCAACCATAGGAATAATATCACAACAAATCTCATCCTTATAATCTGTTCTCATAGAAAAACTTATTAGACATCTCTTATCAACAGTAACTTCATTACCCTTCTTAAACCATGAAATACGGTAAGGGTTAGGATTCTTCTCACAATGCAGACCCAATTTCTCAACCATCTCATTTGAAACCATGTTCTCACAACTACCACCATCAATAATAACATTACATACCTTTCCTCCTGAAGTGAATCTTGTTCTGAAAATATTTGTACGCAACCATGCATCCCCCATCATATCCTTTCTTGGAGCAATCATCATCCTTTTGATCATCAGATTTTCTCTAACATCTAGTGGAATTTCTAGGTCCTGTTCATCTTCCACTTGTTTAGCTTCAACAAGATTTACTCTTGGAGCATTTTCTTTCCTCTTGTCATGTGTATAATAATGCGGGCATTCAAAATCCCGATGCCCTTCTTCACCACATTGTAACAAACAAATGGTCTTCATGGAGCCTCCCATCCTCTATCGCCAACATATCCTCTTCCCCTAGAAAATCCTTTGCCTCTTTGTTGATTATGGGAATCTTGTCTCGTATCTTCTTGCTTTTCCACTCCACGAGGTGATTCTCCCCTACCTTGGCTGAAACCATCTCATCCCCGAAAGGAAGATGAGGCCCCTATTCATTCCAGGTGATCTCCTAAAACTTTGACGAATTTTTTTCCTCAGCCTTTAAGGCTAATTGATAGGCATCTTCCATGCTCTTAATCTGTGCATACTTATCTAATCTGAATAGAAAATTTTAATCCATTTACATACCTTGCAGCCATTTGTTCTCATTTTCTTCATGTTATACATGAATAGACAACTTATAGAACTCATTTGTGTATTCTTACATAGTTTGTAAGTTATGTCTGAGATTCTGAAATGTCCTGTAAAGGGTTTGTGCATAATCCACATGGAGAAATTTATCTTTCAGCTTATTCTCCATCTTACTCCATGTCCTAATTCTTTCTTTCCCCTTTCTTGACCACTCTTTTTGTAGGTGATCCCACCATAACATAACATGACATTTCAATTTCGTGCATGCAAATTTTACCTTATTTTATTCGACATAGCCTTCCACTCAAAACATTTCCCCATGCTAGTCAACCAGTCTATCAACTCCTCTGGTTTTAGACTACCTCCATACTCAAACATCAACTCTTATCCCATCATTCTTTCCTTCTAATGCTCGAAGCATCCTTTCTTCAAAAGCTAAGGTGGTGCTTGCGTTTCCTCCTCTTCACAAACTTCTTCTTCATCGTGTCATATCCACCTTGATTTCCTCTCTCGGGTTATCATCTGCAACAAGCATAGCAACTTGCCTCTGCAGATCTTGCATATTTCGATTCATCCAAGCAATACCACCTCCTCTTCCTCTTCCTGCCATTTTTTTTAGACGCAAACCTTCTCTAATACTAGATAATGTAGCCAAATTCTAAACAAACTCAATATACCGAGATAATATGAACTCCAAAAGAAAATAGATCTCCTTCTTCATCATTGAATCATAAATTACAATGTTTCTTAAATAGGAAAACAACTCCCAACTCAATTTTCCAAACAAAATCTAACTAAATTTGACTAAATCTACACTAGGTGGCGGAAATTACTTATTTTAGTAGTTTATTAGAACATGCTATTCTTAGTAAATTTGCACGCTTATTCGTACGGCACAGAAATTTCCACGCATCTTGTAATGCCCAAGAAAAAAAGGTATAATATAAAATAATTAAAGAAATAAAATTTTAAAAAGGGTGCATAGGTAGGTGGGAAAGTGGGTGTGTGGGGTAGGTGACCCCCTCCCCCACATGAAGGCACATGGGCACCCATAATAACTAGTTAGACCTGTCATTTCCCTAACATAAAAATAGTTGGTTTTATTTGAGATTTAGAAGCTAGTGAACCACGCTGAAAAAAACAAAGGAAACTTGTACATTTAGCAGATTTTGGAAGGTTGCAGTGCTGGATGAATGTGGAGGGGGCCATAGTTTCCTTGGAGACATTCACACTAGTTCTCACTGCAACAAACATGTCTCCACTTGATCAATTCGCATTTTCTACATACTCCCAGCCTGCGCCAAAATGTTAGCTCCAGAACAGGGTATGGACACCAATCTATGCATAAAAGATGGAGGAATTTTGCTAGATGTTGTAGTTGTTCATGCTCTAGAAGATGCATATGCAAATGTGGAACCTTGTGCAAGGGAAAAAAATTGTTTCACATAATGAATATTAAAAAAACGTGGAAGCATGCGCTAGCATGTGAACTATTCGACTAATCTCATGAAATGTGGGCTCATGGACTGCAACTATTGCAAGATATACACAAATGAGTTTGTTGAAAATTCTTAGACACTTTCAAAGAAAATGTGATGGGCAAGTGTAGATCCAGGTTTCCACAACCTTTTCTTCCTGCACCCTCCTAGCTTGTGTCAAAATGGGATCTCAGGAGTAGTGTTTGGTTATCAACGAAAGCCTAAATGATAAAGGAATAGTATCAGATGTTGTAGTTGCTATTTCTTTGATAGACGTGCAGGCTAATGTGAAAACCGGAGTGGTATTTGACCTTCCCTAGGAAAAAAATGTGGTGTATGGTTTTCAATGTTCTCTCTAGGCTCATATTTGGGTTTGTTGTAAAGACCCAAGAGACTTTGGTGCTAATTGCTTTGGTGGTTGTGGAGCCAACCTCTCAACTCCCCTGCATATTCTTCTCACGTTCCAAATTGGGGCTATGTGGAAGGATTGTTGGCTACTTTTTGGACACTGCAGACAAGATAAACATGCCTGTGTAAGGTTGTCAACTATTTGTTTTAATGCTTAAAAGGGAGTTCATCGTTCTTATCTTGTCATTTGGGTTCAGCATCTTGGTAAACTAGGAGGACGTACACCTACAATCTTCCTTTTATCGAGATTTTTTTAGCCTCAACAAATTCATAGGAGTGTTTGGAGGCGTTAAAAGACTTTTGAAAATTCTAAGGAAACGCAAGTGAAAAATGTGTTCCAGGCTCCATAAAACTTTTCCAACATTCTTCCAGCTCATGTGCAGTATGGAGCCTTGAGAAGGCCTTAGTCAATCATCAAAACATAATGGGAAACATGTTTTTTTTTGAAAATATTTGTGTGTCATCGTGGAGGAAAGATCAATTCTCGTGAATCTGTTTGTGAAATGCCTGTGTGAGATGCTTAACCAAATCCCGCGGGTTTGGCCGACCGCCTCCTCCTCTAGGCATGGTTCATCTCTCCTTATCTTTCATAATTCTTGTACTTCAATTTTTCTTTTGCAACGAAATATAATTTTAAAAGCTTAGGATTATCATACATTTAATTGTTTTATAATAACTTGTTGCAAAACAATAAAATGTCATATCGTAACTCATATAATCAAAATAACCATTTTGTAGTCAACCATGAACTTCAACCCTCATTTTGAGGTGATTCAGAAAACTACCTAACCAAACTAGATCACTACAATATTGTTTTATCGACAAGTTGAAGTTGACTTCTGGTAAATATGTTGACAATCTCTGGTTTAAATATATAAATTGTGATTTTTGGAGACTCGTAAGGAAACCTTCGTAACTCCTGGAAAGGGGATGTTAAGCTTCCATCTTGTACCTTGTCATGTGAGGAGTCACTTTAATCCTTGAATCGACCTCGAATGATCGTATGATATATTTTTACGCCCTTATAGGAGCCTTGTTACACTGTTTTGCAGCAGTAGGAAGTTGTTAAATCTAAAAAGTTGGCTTTTGTTTTGAACTGCCATTTGAAACCTGGATAGAGAAATTATTATCCGTCTTCACAAACCTCTAGTGTTTTTACTAGAAAATTGCATGGAACATTCAATTTAGGGAAAAACACTTTTCTGTATAGTTTGGCAAAGCCATTTTGTAGGCCTCTAGTCGCAGTTTGACTAGGTTAAACTAGACCAATTAGGACCAGATGGCTTTAGAAATCATGTCGTCGTTTGAAAACCATGTTCTAGTTTTCAATTCCGACGACTCTGATGAATTCTCCATATATGGTGGAACTCATAGGAAATTTATTGTGGTGCGTTCATCCATCGAATGTTAGTTTTGGACGTGGTTTTCTAAGCCCTTGAGCTAACTTTTAATCATTTGCAACTAGGCCAATTATGACCGATGGCCCCATAAAACTAACCGCCAATCATAAACCGTTTGTTAGTTCCAAATTTCATCAGTTCCTATGAACTCTTGGTATATAAGTGGACACATATAAATTTAACCGTGGTGTGTTTGCTCATTGGAAGACAACGTTTGAAAGTGGATTCTTAGCCTCCGAGCTTGATTCAAACATTTTTGTAGCTAGCAGAAAATGTAAAAAGAGAGTTGTAGGACCCCTGTTGGGTTGCCAAACCACTATGGAAACTTTTGACACATGTAAATAACTATTTGAAAACTCTATAGTGTAACTTGTTGTGTGAAATAGAAATTTTGACAAAATGGTGTTTCTCTCTCTTCCTTTCTCTTTCTCTCTCCTTGGTTACGAAATGAAGTGAAATGAAATGAAATGAATACATGTTTCTAAAAAATTTCTTTCGAATGCAAATTATAATTATTATTACATGTAAATGAGAAACTAAAGACATCAATTATGTTAGATTAGGGTGGATTCCATGCCAGCGATTTATCGTTGATTTCATGCTCACATGGTTTTGCAAGATGCAAGAAAGATGGCGAAAAGGTGATGTGTAATTCATTATTTATTATTGTAATTTTTATAGGTCATTGTAAAATGAATATATGTATAATGTAGTCTCATGCTACAAAAATTTTATATTTGAAATTTGCTAATATGTATGGGATGCTAGTTTTAGGGACATCTAGGAAATGTGCATTTAATCATAGGTTCAATTTGATTCATAGTTACGTATGGTAAAAAGGTTTGATATATATATGGTAAATGAATTTGAAGTTAATATCTTGTAGTGCATTTTCAGTGTTCAATAAATGAATAATTAATTAGCGTGTTGTATTCTTACCTTGTAAATGTAATAAAGAGATTTAATCGAAACACTCAACCCTAGTATATTCGTGCATAACATGTCTTCATGTGTGATCCTTCTTACCATAGAAGAGATTGAAACCATAGAATGAACTTAAATTTTGCACTCAATGGAACCTCCTATTTTAGGTAAATAAAACCCTAGATTGAGTTTACGTCATAGTCATTATGTTTAGCAACATTGTCATGAACCCATCTTTTAGGAACGACATGGTCCAACTTTATCCAGAGTATGTGGTTTCCTTCTAGGTTTGGTAACCGCGAGGAGAATGTCTTCTCTTCAGGTCCGACACTATGTTGAGTGGTGAAGACCACCTTGGAAGTCACCTTAAGAGTCCTTGTTTGAAGCAACGACTATGCGGTGTAACCAAACCATTTATGGAGTAAGTAGAACTATTAATCCCTTGGTATCCTAGTGGACTAATAAGCCTTACAAAGTTAGATCTAGAATTTTCTTGTCATCGAATAAATTCCTTGTGAGACCCTAGATGACGCAAATGGAGAGAGTGAAATAGTTGTTCTATGACTTAAACTCTTGTTAATGAACTCTTTAGTTCCTCTCAGCTAAATGTGTTACCTTGGTTACTATCAACATAACACCTTGGTCTTTTCTTGAAGGTGGTCTAGCATAAATATGTCCTCTCGCCTTAAACTCATTTATATTTGAGGCGTAGATCATTAGGTTCCATTGGAATTAAACCAAACCTCAGTTGATTAGGAGGTTAACTTGGGGTTCGTGTGTAGTTATAATGCTTCCAATCATATACTTCTTTAAAATGGTAAACAAGTACTTTCGTAACTCTTCATGTTATAAAGTGACACCAAAAAAAAAAAAGAGACCTAAGAAACATTGTTAATGAAATGAGAAATGAGAATATATGTGATAATGGATTAAGAAAAACAGTTTCACTTGAAGTCCTTATGGTTGATTTAAGAATTGAATTTTGTTAAGAATGGATACAAATTGTTCGTGGTGGGACTAGGCATTTGAGCCAATATTGAGTCCACTAAAAATAAAATAAAATAAAATTTTGTCTTGTAAAGGCTTAACTAAATCAAACTAAATTTGGAACTAAAACAACCATAGTATGAAAACAAATGTGCTTCGAATGGAAGGAAGTTTATAGGAAAGAGAAACTTGAACCTTCACCTCCTTTGATGTGTATTATTTTCCCTCGACAAATTTTGGTTGGTCCCCTTGCATAATGAGGGTAAAATTAAATGTAAACTAAACATATTTTGAGAAACAAACCTTTAGCATAAGAACGAGAGAATTAGGAACTTTGTAGGTAATTGGAAATATGGAATTTAATTATGTAAGTTATGGAGATTGTCATAAGGGATAAAGAGAAAACTTAAATGGTTGAACAATAAGTTGAATGTGAAATGAATTGAAGAATCTGTATGTGGAAAATGGATAAAATCATCCTTGTATAAAAATGTTCCTGGAATGTTAATCATAACTAAGATGTAATCATGGAAATGATGTGTTGTGGGGTTGTCAATCCTTGAGTCCCTTTTCTTGTGGTTGGGTTATTGCTAGCATTCATTCATTGGGGAAGGTGTGGCATCAACATGTATATGGTGTTGTCATGTGTCTATGTGGGTCGATGACTTATGTAAGTGTCGTATGTGTTATGGAGTTTTCCTTACTTGGAGCCTTTGTGGCGTTGTGTAGTGAGCAATGTAAGTAAAAAAATTATCCTGGTATTTTACTATTGTATTTGTGTGTGTAAAATGTGGGTGTTACACATATTCTACATGCCTAAATTAGAGGAATTGCCAACTTTCCAACTCATAAAGCAACTAAGAGACTAAAATTAACTAATGCCCTAAAATAGGAAAAAATTGAACTACAACTTAAATCCTAATTTTTGGCCTCAAGATGGTGGATTTCAGGCCCAAAAATGTGCCAAAACGTGCTCCAACCGGTAGGGTGGGTTGACCGGTGCATTCGTCTCATCGAAATAGGTGGTTTAAAAAAACGGACTCAAACGGACACCGAAGCACAAGTTATGACCTTTTCAAGTTCTGCTAATTTTGGCGCATCAAAAGAGAAGTGCATCATTTGTGAAGGTTGAATGGAAATGTGAGAAAGAGAGAATTTGAAGACAATGTGAAGAAAAAGATGTTCTTGTGAAGGTATGATGACATGTAGGTCATTGTAGCTTTGTGAGATGAGTTGTCACAAGGTGAAGAAAGCATGACCTAATGAAATATGAGGTTCATATTTCAAGGTAAGTATGGACATTTGAGCATTGTCAAAGGTGTAACAAGTTTTCCTAGGTTTTTTCATGATGGTTTGAGGTCAGGGATTTAAGGAAAAACATGAAAAGTGGTTTTGAGGTATGCACCTAGACCTATTATTGAGTTTTGTTTTTCCTAATGAGGTAGGTTGATCAATTTCTAGTGCCAATATGCAAAGGTGAGCATGGAAAAAGGTATGACATGTTGTTTCAGGTATGTTGGTGAAGTTTTGGGTCATAGTTTAAAGTATTTTGCAAGATATAGAATTTTTGGCCTTACCGAGTTCACATAATGAAGAATCCTAGCTTGAAGTGAAATTTTGGTTGCTCTTTAGCATGTGTAACCTTTGGATGGGAACATAAGCTCTTGAGGAGATATGGGGAAGGGTCCTAGCTAAAATGTTATGGAATTAAGGTCTTATTCTTTATTATCAATCATTAACACCAAAACAAGTCTTAAACCCTAGTAAGGACTCGATAGGAGAGATATTTCTCAAATGGGATTGGAATGGATTGGTTTTCAAGTTTGATTATTTTAACATGAATTGGAATCTCCTAGCTATCTCCGGTGGTTTTGTGTTATCGATGAGTGAGTGGAACCCACACAAATAGGATTGTTTTGAAGAATTTTTGTAGCTTGATCAAGTTATGCATTGGAAAAAATAAAAAAATGGATGTTTGAGGGTGATAGGGACCTATACTACATGTTTATGATTTTGTATAGACATGTTCTAGTCTTCAAGTGGTCATACCATGTCAATTTATCAAGACCTGGTTTTTGGGACAGTTTTGTGAGTTGAGTAATGATGGAGCAGAGTTGTTCTTGAGCATTTATACTCGAATGAAGGTGTCTAATTAATTTAGTGATGTTTTTGAGGTCATATAGTAGCTTTACACATGTTTATTTTTCATGGTTGAGTGTTTTAAGGTGGTAGAAGCTTCATTCTTGAAGATAGTTTTGGTATGTATTCCTAATAGGAAAATTGTGATCTTAAGGTGCTTTCATGGTGTGAAAGCATGTTGCAGAAAGCTAAATATGAATGGAGAATCTTAGTAGATGTCCTTGAAAATGTTCTTGAAAAGGTTTTGAAGTTTGAAGAAGGTTTTGTAAGCCAAAGGAGATCATTCTATGTTATCTTGTAGGTAGACCTAATGAAGTGGGTCTTCATGAGTTCTAAAGAAGGAAATGGCCTAATTCTATTATGACAGTCCAAAAAGAGCTTAGATTGAGTTTATTCCATGTTCTTAAGATGTTTTATGATCTGTGATTTATGACCTAAGTGGTTCCTAAGTATATTTGGCCGACCTATATGATGTATGAATGTTTGAGGCATGTATATATGTAAAGGATAATTAGGCCTATTTATCTAGTTGTGTGGTGGGTGTGATGAGCGAGTTATAAGATCTAGTGAGAGGTCTATGATGTCCTAAATACCATGAATAATGTATCTATGTTGAATATCTGAAGGTTTTCCAGCTATGAAAGGCAATTTTTCCATGCCCATGATAAGGCGAAGAATCATGATGAATGAGTAAGCAAACCAAGTAGTTTTGAGAGTGTTCAAGAGCAAAGCAACATGGGTATGAAGAGAATTTGATGTTTCAGGATCAGAATGAGTGCAAGAGGATTGAGAGCATGATGATGTGACCAATACATCAGAGATATCTAACAAGACAAAGAAGAATAAGAGCAAAGAAGACCATCATTTGTTGAGATAACAAGAAGAAGAAGATGTAAAACATTTGTGTTCATTCAAAGGATAACATTATGAGTTTTGTGGTGAATCTTATTGTCCTATGATAGGTTAAAAATAAAATTATGTCACTAAGTATTTTCCATTTTATGATTTAATTGATGTTCTCTAATAAATGATTTATATAGTCAATATACCTTATTTATTAAGATATATTATTATATGTTGGATATTATTGTGTTTGGTGTGTATTCATATGTTTGACATTAAACTATATGTGTGTATGCATATGTTTCACTATATTCACTATGCTTGTCACATTTATGATTTGAGTTTTTTCTCCATGTTTGGTCACATTTGTGATTTATTTGCATTGTGTCTTCAATGTCTTCACCATGATTTATGTATTCATGTATCAAGTGTTTTTTTCCATGTTTTGTCACACTAGTATTTTTTTACACCATATATTATGTCTTAAGTGTATTTCTATATGAATTATCAATGTTTAATATGTCTAGTGTGTATTCATTTTTAAGTTTCTTCCACGTGTCTAATATATATTCACCTCTAGCAAATATTGATTGATTCCATTCACCTCTACCAATATGCTCTCTTTCTTTCACTTGTCATTTTTGTATCATCAACTTCTTTCAATCTTCATTAAATTTGAACTAACCATATCTTCCTAAGCTCAACACCTTTTCATTTCATAGAACTTATATGATATCACAAGTTCTTCAAACACATGATTAGACATAAACTTGTGTTCTCTCCATCTCTTTCTCCTTATTTAACTTATCACGAGCATCTAAAGATCCAGACAATGTCAAATGATTATGGGATAATATTTGTGTCATCTCCATTAAATATTTCTTCTCTTCTTATCTTTTCATTTCTTCTCTTTTCCTCTCCTCTTCCTCATATTCAATCTTTATTTGTTCTTATGTTTCATTTTTGCTACTATCACTCTTCATAATAAGAAATTGATACTAATTTTTACAACATTCTTTCGTATCTCTTCTTTCATTTGATCTTCCTTTTTCTCTTTCACTATTATTACACTCATTACTACATAAAGAATGATTGTGGCCACTATTTGTGATGATTTTTGTCGCTTTTTTTTTGTTTTTTTGTATTGTTTTCTAACGTGGTGCAAACATGGTGAAATGCAGCGTAAATGCAATGAAAATTTTGCATCACTTTTGTGAAACACTTCAATTTTTTTCACGGAAAAACCCTCTCTCAAAGAAGTGGGAGAAGAGACATTTAGGTTACTTAATTATATTCAAAAAATTATTGTTTTGAAGAAGGGGTTCTTTTTTATAATTTTTGAGTTTTTAATTGTATTACAAAGTAAGTCTTATTTGCTTTACAAACTTTAATTTTTGTATCAATGTCACAATTGTTTTCAGATATGGATTTTTCAATGTTAAGGTGCCACAAACTTGTAACATAAAAGACACATAAATCATAAATCTATTTTTAAAGGTAAAAAAGAGTTCATATATTTGTAGATGATTCTAATGTAGAGGCAAATACTTCAATAAACCAGAAATAATGAGAAGATATTATTAAAACCTTATTAGAAGTTGTAGATAAGGAGTGGGAAGAGGAGAGCGATAAAGTAAAGAAGTAAGATATATTTTTGATCATGTATCGAGATGATGATGGAGTATATTCACCCTCTACTAGTGGCTCCACTAGTGATAAAATAACCTCATTATGAATACACAATGACACAAGTTTTAGATATAGAAGTAACAAATGGTCCGGAATTATGAACATATCGGTATGAAATGAAGCCTCAAATTGGCTCTTTTAGAGGAAGAGATTTTGGTTGTGGAATTCATCCCAAAACTACTAATTTATTAATATGGTGTGCATATTCATCAATGGCGTCACATATGGTGGACTTGGGAGGTCAATGCACTTATGTTGAGAATTTTGCCTCAAATTTTTTATCAATGTGTGTTTCCTTGGGTTTAAAGAGATAGACTAATACATCGTAAAGCAAAAAATAAAGTATGAGTTCCCTTTTATATTTTGTAAGGGTGTAATCATAAGTGTGATCAATGGAATAGAAATATAATAAACTAGCATATCCTTATATAGAATTTTTTTAGAGGCAATAGATCATCTTATTGAAACTTAGACACATGGATGTTCATCTCTACCCAAAACAATCTTAGAAAAGAAAATTGAAGCACATTTTCAAATTTGATGAGACAGCTTAGTGCTCATTATCCAACATATAACATTCTTATATGCTCTAATTTTATGACTTATTTGATAAGTGGAGACCTCGTAAGAATGATCTACTACATAGAGAAGATCCCAATTCATCTTATATTTCTAAAGAATCTCATTTACAACAAAGAATCGTTAGAGGTTTACAAATCAATCCACCACTAATTTCACAAGTTGACAAAATGGTAGATGCAAATTTGGAAATAGTATCACAATTAGAGAGAAATAGAGATCCGTAAAATAGATTCATTGTAAATAAAATGAATATATCAAATGTGCTAAATAAATTAACTATTTTCATATGCTCTAGTTTCAATTAAAAATTTATGACATCACTCATTTTCATCATCATGAGCCTAAGACATTGTGTCGAGGAAAACCTACAAATAGTAAAGCTAGGTAGATCTACTTAAGTATAGTTGTTTATTGTAGAAAATTTAATGCAAAGTAACAATATTGTTAGTTAAGATAGGTAGACCCACTTAAGCAAAGTTCCAATTCTAGAAAATGCAACAGAATCTAGTAAATAGATGTAAAAAGAACCATTACAAATTTAACACATGATATTGGAAGAGTAATTCCAAATCTATTCAGATGAAAGAATAGGTTAAAGCACATATGTGTACAATGTGCAACAAGAATAGGAGAGAAAAATCGTATGATCTAAAGAGAAATTCATCCTTAATAATCTACCTAAACTATGAGTAACTAGAAAGATAAGGGGAGTTTAAGCTCTTGTGATAATGAAGGGGAATGCATCATAACTGATTTATCTAGATTGGGAGATGACCATTCAAATGTTAGACATGCATAACATGATAGCATGTGGGAGAGATGTCGACTAATATAGGATAAACAAAGCATGCAAGTATCAAATTTTCAAGGCATCATTAATTGGGAAAAGTGGTGATGACCACTCCTTTTCTCCTTCCCATGATTTTATATTGGATGCCTTGCAATATATAGAGTTAGAAGAAGTTGGTTATAACAAAATAATGGTTACAAAGAGGAATTATTAAAAAAATCATCTTTCAAGATGATTGATGGTTTTATTTATTTTTGGTGTAGTTCCTAACATATCATCATGCATATATTCAATTCAATTCCACAAGATGGTTTCAATAGATAACTTCCATCATACTCTACATTTGTGGATCAATTGATTGGTCTATAATGACTAAGATCTTGCATAATTTAACAAATAACAACATAAATGGTACCTTCACGGTCATGCCCTACAATGAAGACCTTACTCCATGGTTACACTACCTTCATACATTGATCATGAGCAAGAAACATCCAACTTGCTTATTTAGGCCAAACTGCGTTTTTTTCCTTTTGTCTAAACTCTAGTCCAAATTAGGAAACTTTGCTTCCCAAGCCTCATGACCATTCTTTCACTTATGTACCTTGATAAATCACCTCAACCACCGTTAGTCTGATCACAAAAGAACTCAAAACAATGAAGGGCATAAACTACCTGGTTTGACAAAATTGTCCTCAACCCCCTTAAGACAATGAGGTCTTGTACCATATATGGATGTAGGCTTCTAGGGGTTCCCAAGAGACCTCATAAGCTCCATTAGTACTATTTTTTCACCTTTGATAGGTTCCCAAATTTTAAGATCCAAATCCTTCTCCTACTCCCTATGGCTCACCTTAGAAATTTTTGCTCTAGAACCCTTGATTAGGTTTGCCTTCATACACTTTCAAGAATATTTTCACTTTTAGGAAGTTACATTGTAAAATTATGATGTTTTCGAGCACCCATTAAGGGCTTCTAACTAATTCTCAAATTCCAAGGTTGAGTTCTATGGTTAACTCTTACTTCCCTTGAGAAATGGCCTCCAAACTAGGTCTAGACCATGCATATTGAATGTGTCGAGGTACTATTAGTTATAGTCCAAATCTCCACCAATAAAACATTAAATTTCCTTTTTAATCCCTTGAAGGATTCTCCCAACTTCACTTGTATCAAATTTCAGGCCTAAAGACCTTGATTTGGGGCCTCTGCCTTCAAGCCCTAGCCAACTACTTCCCATAGGTTATCTCAGAGCCCGAGGGGCTTATTGTGTCTATAAAATGAATGTTACTTGTTCTCAAGGCTTGAAATTTGTTCCAGTGGACTGAACTTTAGAATTATGCATGTGATTCCCATGACAATAATGAGATTGCATGTGTTCAAGCTTAGAAATATTCAAAAAAATTAACCACTTGGGTCGGATGACGGTGTTTGCATGCAAGAACTTGCCTTCTACCCATGAAGCCTTTCCCTTCTCCAACAATTCTTGTCTCAGGGTCTCAACACATCCTTAGATCACTGAGGGTGGTCACAACAAGTTAGTAATGATGGCTAATGCAAGCAAATACTCTATTGTCATGTATGAAATTGTGACTTAAGGTTTCAATGTGTTCATGTAACGAAACAGAGTATATAGAGCCTACCATCATAAGTCATTTGAATTGAAAATTTCCTTTTCACCCAGCTCAGGGTATAACATCAAGATTTATCACATGTCTCTATCACAAAACCTATCAACACACCCTCAAATGGGTACTCTCAACCTGCAATGCATAGATCCAAGTAACCACAGACTCACTCAATCTCTCCTCAGTCATGTGCAACTAATTGAATGCTAAACCTCTAGGAACTTGATAAATTTCTCATCTTCCTCCGTGCAAGGACTTCATGCAACTCTTGCAATACAAATACAAAGGTAATCATCAAGTAATGAACCTGAACTATGAACAAGACAAGATCAATAAACTCACAACCAAGTCTGAGATCTCCTTACCTCCACTCTAAGATCAAGAATCACTTACATGTACAATGAAAAACACAAGAATCGTACAAGAAGCTAATACAAACTGAGTTAACACAAAAATCCTTCAAAAATGATCAAAAACCTGAGTTTCCTCCTCCTTTACTCTGCTATCGAAACTCTACAAAATGGTTCAATACGAGATAGAATGAGGTAAATTCAGTTACATTAGAGCATTTATATGCCTTTCCTTCAGTTATCACCGAGTACATACCTTTTATTCTTGGTCACATGATTACACTTATCCATTCATTAGGTACTTAACACTATTTATGACTTATAAAACAAGTTTCGACTTAAGACCCCCTTATTGACCTCATTTCATCATTTTTTCAAGCTTGTTAGATCTAAGAGCACATATAAAACACCTAAACTAAGCCAACTTACACATTCAAACCAAAATAGGCCTCCAAGATTTCAAACTTACACTTTGGAGGGAAAGTGAAATTTAAATTTTTGAATATCCTAGACTTCAACTAGCACACTTAACTAACATCTAATGACCTCAAAGACCTATGACCATGTCTGACAAAACAAAAATTGAATGTTGTCATCCTATGTACACTCTAGAGTTGATGCTCCCTGCATCATTTTGGATGTGTGTGGTGATTGATATTTTAGTGTATGGTGTATCTTAGTGATGCGAAGCCCAAGAGTAAATGAGGAAATATTATCCAAGGAACAAGTTGTCAATGATGATGTGAGGCTCTAAGTCTACATTATTTTGCAAGTGATTCCAAAAGTGTTGCAATACATTTGTATGCGTGATTTTTGCATGAGATTGTGAGAAGACATAATTTGGCCAAGAGACTTGTTTGTTTTCTTGCACAACACTACATAAGTTGTGAGTGTTGCAAAGTAAGTGTAAAACATTTCGGAAGCTACATATGCAACATGATAAGACACGTAATTTGAGAGCATTGTAGAATAGTTTGTGCAATATTTGGAAACCATGAAGATTGTTTGGTGTTAGTACAAGAATATTTAAGCAACATGGGTTGTGAAGAAAGTACATTTGATGCAAGTTATTACATGGGGCAAAGCGTTGGGGTGTCATGGGTCTTAACAAAATATGTTAACTATTGGGGAAAAATTAGAAGAGTATAAAGTTGTGTAAAATGATGCAAGGGGTTACACTCAATGTTGCAAGTTTGTATACTTATCGTGAGATGGTGTGAAGGTAAACAAGCTACACAAAGAGAGTAAGCCTTGAGGGATGCCATGAACAATTATGTTGATGTTATGAACTAGTGAGAGGTTATATTATTGTTGTGAGATGCCAAAAGGGTAAGTGTATGCTTCCACATAACTACAAGTGTTGTAGGTTGAGTTGGCATATGATTATAGGAGTTGTGAATCATCTGGTTTACTTCCACAAAACTTCATAATTTGTGAGTGTTGCAAAACAAGTATATGACATTGTAGAAGTTAAGAGTACTATGAGAAGAATGTAATATTGTTTCATGAAGTTCAGTATATAAGATAATATGATGAAGTGATGTACAAGTTGTGAGGAAAAACACAAGTGAGTGTGGTACTGGGCGGAGGGCACAATGCATCCTCAATGCTTCACCTTAACTCGAAGTGGACCAATCGAGTTGAATGACACTTATGAAGTCCTTAATGTCGTACACTACCTTGGGGTGTACCTATCGAGTGGAGAATCAAACAAGAAAAGATGATTGTGATGTTGTTGAATTGGGATGAGCTAATAATATGGCACAAACCAACTTATATTACACATAACTTTTCTAGGTATGCTTTGATCTAGGAATATTATACATTTTTGAAATCTTAAGTAGCTTTAGATATCGAAGTCAACATCCAAAAAGGACATGTACCAAGATGTCACGAGCTCGAAAATTCTCTAGAAGCTTCCAAAATCATTCAAGTTGTGAAGCTACCCAAGATACATATGAAAGAGAAATTAACACATCTTTGTGTGGTTGTGCACAAATCATTCACCCTTTCTTGAAGAGAAATGGTCCCCATTGCATATGTCTTTTGTTGTCGATGGAAATGAACCTAAATCTAGAAATGTTGTTGCGCTGATTTTGGCGCAATCCAAATCAAAATAGTGTGATAATGATACCAATGTTGCCGAACCTACCACAAACCAAATCGGTGGCACTCGGTGCTAAAAATGTTTGTGTGGCATGAGTTTGTTGTCCGATATAAAAACTCTCACTACATGAGTGAAAATGAGAAGCTCTAGGTATTCTAGCTCTCCAAAAAACTACGAAGCTTTTATGTGTGTCAAAAACATGTTACAAATAGTCAAGCGTCCTAACAAAAAAACTAATGACAATGTAGTGTGCCAAATTTCTAGCTCTAATACCAATGATCCACACCGATCCAATAAGGTTGTGTAGAGGAAAAATCTATAACTAGTTAAGCTAGTTAGACTCACTTAAGTAGAGTTACAAATTGTAAAACATGCAATGAAAACTAGTAAACACGTGTGGAAACAATCGTTACACGTTCAATATAGTGTCACTTCTATACAAATGAAATAATAGGGTAGAGTACATACGCATACAATGGACAATAAGGTTAAGAGAGTAGGCTCATGTGATCAAAAGGGTAATGCATCCTTGTCGATTTGCCTAGATTACAATTAACTAGAAAGGCAAGGAGATAAAATCTTGCGATAAGGGAGGGAATGCATTCTAACTGATTTGTCTTGACTAGGAGATGCCCACTCATATGTTAGATATGCATAACATTATAGCATTCAAGAGAAATGGCTATTCCAAATCTTTATGCCGACTCCAACCTGATCGATTGCGTTGTTAAGGTTGATCGCCATTCGAAGGAGTACAGGCGGAAGATAAACAAGAAATCCCGTAAGAAATAAAAAATTGCAGATTTGTCTTCTCTATGGGAACCACCTTCTTCCCTTCTCGCACTCTCTGCCTTTTCACTTTCTGGACGATTTGCGTATGCAGAGGGATTCGAACGCTCGACCTGGCGGTTCCAGAGGCCACTCGACCCCGAGTCCGCGACGGGATGGTCCTATGCAGGCTCGCAGGTCGGAGGTGCCGCGGTCGATTCCCCATAGCGAATTCAAAGATTCATCATCTTTTTGTGACCTGTGGAGCCCGTCCAGCTCGGATCTGTTGCTCTTTCATTCTGAATGACTGCCGTCACATAGTGCTGTGAAGGATCCACCCTGCACATGACGAGAAGACGTCATTTCTATGATGACGCCTAATTACTGGAATATGCATTTGAATATCAAGAACTGTAGTTATTTGAAATTTATTTAGGACTGGCTATTGATCTAAGCATTGTTTGTATTATGGCCACCTCATTTTCACAATCTTGTATGGAATTTTCTCAACTCAATTCAGCATCCTGTGATTGATAGAAGATCGATTGTTCAGATTTTTAGATTTTTTAGCTGTCATTGATTTAAGCATCGTATGGAATTTGCTCAGTTCTGCATTGTATGTTTGATGGAAGGTCATTTGTGCAGATTTTTGGTTTTTAATCTTTTGCAGATGTTTCCGACATTGGGTTATCCATTCGGCCAAATTAACTCGCATGAAAAACTCGATATATTAAAATATTTTTAATAACGGAAGGGCTTTAAAAAAAATTAATTTGAATATTGAGATCAGATTTCCAAATAAATTTGTGTTAAAATATTTGGAATCAAAATTATAATGATTCGAAATGCATTGATAAAATAAAAATCTTAAACACAATTTTATTTGGAAAGTGAAAACATAATTTTTAAAATTAATTTAAATAGGAGGGGAAATTAATTGAAACATTTGACAAGAAAGCTAGAAGGCACTGAAATAATTAAAAAGAGTCCTGTTGAGGTAAATTTATTTATGTATAATCAAATTGGTACAAGATTGACATTTGTGTTAAATTCATGTTTTAAAAAAACAATTAATTAATTTTATAAGTCACCACCCATTTTAAAAGTATGTGTACTAAATGGGTCAAATATAATGTAAGAAGTTATGTTATTGAATGAGTGTAAGTAGACTCCCAACATGGCAATTGACCCTGTAATGCTTAGTAAACGTTGTACGTCCCACGCCATCCTCTGTTAACCCTTAAATGTTGGCACTATTTCGATAATTGACAGGCCCCTCACGTCAACATGTTAATTTAATTATGTTTTTCAAAATCTTCCGCCCGACAATGCCTTTCAAATCCCCTGCTCCATGTCAATGCCATGCATTGCAATGAAACTCCATGCACTATGATATTTTCAAGAATAATTTAATTCACATCACCACATAACACACAAAGTGTTTTTGTCATTGACATCCACTACTCACAATAACCTTTTTTCCATGTATGCCAAGTGTGGAAGTTTGGTGGATGCCCGTGTAGTGTTTGAGCAAATGAAAAATGAGAAAGCTTCTCATGGAATATGAATGTTGCAGCATACATAAGATATGGGTGTCCTCATGAGGCAGTCCCATTGTTTCACCGTGTGCAACAAAAAAGTCTCCAACTTAATTAGTTTACATTTTCTAGAGTACTGCTAGCTTGTGCAAAATGGGAGCTTTTGGAACATGGTATGGACATCAATCAAAGCATAAAAGGATAGAGAAATTATGTCAGATGTTGTAGTTGCAACACACGTGAAGTGTTTGACACAATACCTTAAAGAAATGTGTTCTCATGGATTACAATGACTGTAGGATATGTAGAAAATGATTTTTTTGTAAAGGAACATAAACTATTTGATGTAATTCCTCAAACAAATGTGGTCTCGTGGAATTCCATGATTGCGGGATATGCACAAAATGGATTTGTTGAAAAGGCTTTTAAACTATCAAGAAAATGCAATTAGTAGGTGTAAAGTCAGATTCCACAACTTGATTATTTTTGTATGATTATAGTACCATGTTCCAAAACTCACATTTTGGCCCAAGTTGTATGTATGATTCTCATCCCCAACTCCCATTTGGGAATCCTTGTTTCAATTACAACAAATCGGTTTTTCTTAGTTTATGTTAGTTTTTTAAAAGGTGCCTTGAGTCACAAACAATAGGTCAACACCTAACTATGACAAAATTTTAGGTATCCATGTTGTAATGGTGGTGGCACAAAGCATTAATATATTCCAGAAGAGATTCCCATAATGTTATTTTGATGTGGACATTAAAAAGTAGCACACACTAACCTTTGCGGCAGAACTTGCCACAAAATGATTGAAACCATTGTGTGTAATTTATCCATCATTCTTACAAAAAACCATGATTAGGTAATGTATTTTGATTAAAAAAATAGAAACAAATTGAATTGAAGAATGTGTTCATTTAAATCATTTAGAATATCAATTAATCATGTTATGCTTAAGAGAATTCAAGCTCTAGAGTAAATTGTGAAGCATAAGACTTTATGTTTGGGGATGTCTACAATTGGTTCATGGTGTTGTCTTGTAGAAGCTCATTGTGAGATTTTTCTTGCATATAATAGGGCTCGTAGCAAATGGTCCAATACATCGTGGAGCTTTTGATATCACCTATGTGGCTTATTTTCTCAACATGGTCGTGATGTCTCCTTTTGATGAGGCCAAATTTATTCACATGGTTGCAACTACTACAACAATTGATAGTAGTCCAATTTGCTTCATATTTCCCATAGGAAATGGAAATGGTGTTACCCAACCTCCAAAGTACAAAGGAACCCCTGTAGAGTTTATTATCTATAATTTCTCTCTAGAAATTCTTATTGAATTTGTATATAAAAGATAGGAAAATGAAGGATTCATGTGGAAGGGACTCAAGTTTCCATCCTTGTGTTTGAATGGAAACTAGTACGGTGTATATTCATGTAGTAACAATACATCTATTTTTCCCTTTATGGTTGGAAGGAATAAGTATTGTATATAGGGTATGGATTGTTGATCAAAATGTCAACAACTTTATACATATATGTCCTTCATCTAATTTGTACCCCCTTTCTCTTTAAACAATTTGCACAAATGACATGTAATCCATACGTGACTTATTAGAAGAAAGAAGAGGACCATAGATGGTATAGAAGGGATTTGATGTTGTGGATTTCAACTAGGCTAGCCATCTCCCTTTGCTTTGCCTATTATGTGCCCTTTGAATCCACTCTCATTTTCTGCACCTCCTGCCACATGTGACCTACTTTATTAAAAAGATAGTCCAACTTACAAATTCTCAACCTTTTTCCTATATATTTGATGCCTTTTATTGTTGAAATTCTGACAAAGTTGTCACTTCTTTCTTCGACAGATCAACATAATCATGAGAAACAAAAGTAGTGTGGAATCAAATAATCATGTAAATATTTCTTATGAAACATCTTACTCTTCAGTTTCACATGACAAACCATCTGTCATTGACATTTTCAATACCCAAGAAAATGCTTGGCTAGGCGGGAGGTGAAATAGTTGTGATTTCCATGAAAAATGAAAACAATGACATCTCGTGTGTTCAAACACTTGCGATAATTACACAACTATCAACAAATAGGTTAGCTTAGGCATTGGGAATATTACATGACAACGACTTACTTTTAGATCTATTTTGAAAGTATGTTAAGACGATTTCTTATCCCCCCACATTTTCCCTTCTCGTGTAATTCTCCTTCTTCTATCTCCTTCTTCACCATCCCGCTTCATCTTGTAATGCTTCTCATTTTCCCCTTATCAATGTAATTGTTACATGACCACTCACAGGCATTTACTAGTAGCAGGAAAATGAATTCAATAAGACCGATAATAAATAGAATCTAGAGCATTGGTGGTTGAGTTACATATGATTTTTTTACATATGTATCATACCTTCAAATATGTATATTAACTTCAAATTTACTTCATTCAAAATTATAATGAGAACCAAACCTAAAATTTTAAAGTATTTGTCCTTGTGAAAACAATTTTTTTTATGGCCTAACTCCTTCATGTGGCTGTAAATTCTATTTTTCTATACTTATTTGTATGATTTCTTAACACAAATACAAGTAAGTTGTAAATTTTCTTGCACACATACACACATTTATAGAGAACTATTTATAAAATTATTTGGTTTTCTAAATTTTCAACTTATCATTATCTATGACTACCTGATTTTTTTATCGGTAATAAACAATTAAAATCACAAAAATGACCCACATCATGTCAATTTCCAAGACTATGCAAGTCATGATCATTTTATTTATTAATATTTCTTATATTCATTTTGAATATGTTTAATATATCAACAAAAATGCCATATATGAGCCTTGCATCATAAAGCTTGAAGGTCGTATACAAGAAGCTTAGAAAAATAAACATAAATCCAAACTGCTTTCTAGGAATAGCTCATGCGATTAGACAATACTTGTAGCTATTTGAGAAAAACAATGTAATGGAATTTATTATTTTGGCAGGAGATCATCTCTATATAATGGAATCTGATAAATTCATTCATAGGGAAATGAATACAAATATGATTGTAGTTACCTTTCCCATGGATGAGAAGCGAGCATCAACATTTGATCTCATGAAAATTGACAAAAAAAGGTCCTAATGTTGAATTGACAATTTGGGGATCATTGGGATCATGCACATCAGCAAAAACATTTTGGTTTACACTAGGATGACCAAAATTGTCATTGGCATAATCATACCCAACATTGTCATTGATGAGGTCAACAAAATTGTTATTGGCTTCACCCTGAATAAGCCACAAAAGGATTCTTGTAAATAACCCTATGAAAACCATTAATAGGTTCCTAAAAATAGGGGATGGTAAAAAAATACATAAATAATATGTACATGAGTAGAAGCATGACATGTTGAAGAAAATGAAATATTTATTTTGGAACAAAGATCCATTCCCATTTTCTTTCCTAAATAAAAAACTTTCAATTTATGCTTACAAACATGGCCTTGGGCTACCTACATGCATTCACACATTGCAAAACAATTATCTCGCATTATAAACCTTGTAATATTTATCTTCCTTGCTTTGTCTCTTAACCCATGCCACATCAAGGTAAACTTCATATAACTTCACGTCACCATCAGAGATGCATAGAGATTTCATCCATGACTTGTTCTCCAATTTCTCAAGCTTGAAGTTCCTATAAAATCCATTCTCCTTACACATTTGGGTCCACCAATAGTAAACAAATACAACCGTCACTAACTTATTCACCAACCAATCCACTCTTCGATGGGTGTAAACTTGTATTTCATTTAGAAACATGTGCTTCAAATGAGAGTGATATACTTCTATGGCAGCATTTGTCTCTTGACCTACATGTGGCATTGTATGCAAACACCTTGCCCACATGCCAATACAGTGGGCCCATTGATCTTTCCAATATGTGATGAATGATTCTTGAGCTGTATGTTTTTCCATGAACATGTTTGCATCATGAATTTTTGCCTCCCCAAAGTAGGATACTTGTGCATAATTTCACCTAGGCTTGTAAACATTGCTTGCCTTGTTTCAACATCCTTCACCTTTGCAATCAAATTTTTGAGCCATGCTCTCCTCACGTGCCAACTACAGAGGTATACCTCGCATTGAAACACTTCCCTACACTCACAATGCCAATATAATAGGGAAGATAAAATTTAGCAGCTAAAACATTGTTTTCAATGACAATAAGCAATATTTATGATATACATGAATCTCACTTACCTAATAACAACAATTTCAGCATGAGCATCATCCACCATGAATGCATTTGGTTTCCATTCCAACATGTGAAAATGCACACTAACCACCAAATTTCACATCCACAATGTAAAGTCACGAAGAATATCCCTCGACAAATTTGTTCCCTTCTATTCTCATGTGTTTTTGAAACTTTTGGACCAATAATGCAGTAGATGTGCAAACAAAGCGTAGTGACACATGTGCTTACTAAATAAAACTTGCTGAAAATAATCAATCCCAAGAACAAGGAAATTCTAACATTTCTTCTCATGAAGAAGAAACCATTGAAGAATTCATCTCAAGCTTTTATACAAAATGTGAATGGAATCACAATTTTATAATCTACACATTGATGAAGAATGGAACACTCAAGTAATCCAAGGCCATCTTGGAGAGATATGTCAAGAAAAAAGAAGGCACAAACATGAGAACACTCCTAATAGGTATGTACATAATTTGATTTTAAACAGACACAAAGAAAAAGTGAAGAACTTCTATAGTGTTCATGTTACAAATGTACCAAATTTTAACAAAGATTAAGAAAATCACTTGGTTCATAAAATTACATTTCCCTTCTTCAGGTTTTCAATAGAATTATAATATCAATGTTTCTCCTCCAAGGTCACCCTCACATTCTCAACTAGTTCATATATTTCATGTCTCTTGTTGATCAGTTGATCCTATTCGACACATGCCAACTCCATGAATACAATCCACTATTTTGTAGTGTTATCTACTTCTTTGAGTCTTTCTATGCATTTGCATAACCCCTACCCTACTGACAACATATTGTGTACATAGTTTTAATTTCCCTTTCATGTTTTTGTTGTCCTCGTTTCCCATTGTCTACATGTTTTCAATAAATGCAAAAGTCATAATTCTCTTGTTCTCTTGTCTTCTTCTCAATGGATAAGTCACTGGTCTGAAATAAAGATTATGAATTCTTCTACATTTTGGTAGGGAATGTGATTCCATAGTATGAGCCAATTGTTGTAATGAAAAAAAAAATCTGGAAGTTTTTTTCATGAGCCAATTGTTGTAATGAAAAATAAAAAATCGGAAGCTTTTTCCAAATGCCCTTATTTATGTCCCAACAAGTCCACTATGCTCTATCGATAAGCATAAAAACCTTGTATTTCTCCCCTAAGTTTGGTGCAGGTCCCCATTGTCTTCAATATGTGTGGTACCTGTTGAGTCTGAGAACATTCTTACACCATGCCACTTGTCATGTTTTTATAAATATCTTTGCCTACATATGATATACATCATGTACACTTAAGGAAAGAAATGTTTCCAAATAATTATAAAATTTAATAAAGCCACACCTAAGAAAACTCCCTACGGGTAACTCTAAGTAATGGTGATGGGGTTTATAAAACTCATAAAAATGGCTACATGTGTAAAAATGGCACATGGGTTGAATTTGATTATTGTTTAATTTTTTTATGATTTTAAGCATAAAATGTGTATTTGAAATAATAATCCCATCCAATTTACATATTTAAAATATAACCATCATACATACGCGCGTGCGTGCGTGCGTGCGCGTGCGTGCGTGTGCGTGTGCGTGTGCGTGTGCGTGTGCGTGTGCTTGTGCGTGTGCGTGTGCGTGTGCGTGTGCATGTGCGTTGGAAATAAGTAGATAATAATTTTGATATATTTAATTAGTAATTTATGAAATAATATTATTTTTTATATTTTTAAAAATAATATTGAAAAATTACTTATATAAACTTTTCTTAACAAACATAGATGACCATCAAATTTATCGTGAGGGCCTTCTTCCAAATGCACTTTGACCCAATATTGTCTACATGAAGCAAGTTGGACTTTTAATATAAATTTATAATTCGTCAAAACTCTAAATTTTCTCCGCCCATGCACATTAATAGTCGGGTCCATGGGTTCTATTTGATGACCGTTTAGATGTTTTTTGTGATTTCAGCCGTAAAATACTTGCAAATATTTGTAATAACTGTCGCTTGTGACTTACATATTTAAAATTTGACTACGTCATTTTTTATATACATTTATGTATAAATTATTAAAATACATATAAATATATATTCAAAATAATTCAATAAATACTATAAATAACATTATTTTATATTTTTAAATGATAATATTAAAATATTATCGTCACCCAAGAACCGCCAAATTTAACTTCTCGTCGGGTCTCATGCGGAATTGAAATTTCATAAATATGAAAATAAAATTGAAAACTTGAACACAACTTTAAACATTATCTTATACATCATGCATCATTTTCTTAAAGGCCCTCATTTATTACCTAATTGTTTTTAAATTGAGTACAAGTAAACGAGGATTTTAAAAAGTGGTCGAATGGATATTTCAATGGTGACGACAGGTAAGAACTAATTGACGAAGGAGACAATCCACGTCTTTTGACCATATCGGTGGGTCCACTAGCCACGTCGCCGAAAACTAGAACGCACCGGCAAGATAAGGTGTTCCTAAGACTTGGGTGTTATAGAAGGTGTGAGCACTACGGAAAGGTTTGTTCAAGATTCTAAAATTCATGAAGGTTGCATGGTGCTAACACGAAACTACAAAATTTGTGATGAAAGCATGCAAGAGTGTCATGAGTCTATGTGTTTGGTGCATGTTGTTGCAAAGGCTATAAGAATGTTGCACTTTTCCATAATGTGTATCTTGGTGATGTGGAAGCCAAAGAGATCAGCGAATCCGAGGCATCTACATACGAAATAAAGTTTGTACATTAGTACAAGAAAGTGTGAGAAAGGAGACATGATATTTATGTGTGTAAGTCTTGCACAAGATTGCATGCAAGCACAATTCGGATAAGAGGCTTTTGTGTTTGCCTATAGATGTAATTTGTTAAGATGCATGGTGTACGAGAATTCATGTGCATTATAGAATTTTTTGTGAAAGATTGTGTAGAGCTAACACAAGACTACAGAAGTTGTGCGAGATGCAAAGGATTGTATGGGGAAAAACACTGAGGTGTCATGTGCCTCAATAGAAGATGATAAGTGTTAGGAAAGGTTTGGAAGAGTACAAAGTTATGCGGAATGATGTAAGGGTTGCACTCAATGTTGCGAGGTTGTCTACTTTTTGCAAGATACCACGAAGATAAGACAAACTACACAAAGGGAGTAAGTCACGAGGGATACTGTGTGAACAAATAGTTGATGTTGTAAATTAGTAAAAGGTTGTATCCTTGCCATGAGATGTTGTAAAGGTAAGTGTATCATTTTGTGAAATGTAGGAGCCACAAGAATTGTGGGATGAGTTTGTGTAAGATTCCGAAGTTGTGAGTGTTGTAGTTTGCTTGTGTGGAACCACAAAAGTTGTGAGTGTTGTGAAAAAAGAGTGTGGCATTGGAGAAGCTACAGATATTGCGAGAAAAATGTGATGTTATGTGGTACTTGTACACGAGATACAATGACATGATTATGCACAAGCTACAAGAAGAGCACAAACATGTGTGACATTGCCTCAACTCAAGGTGGACCAATTGAATTGAGTGATTCCTAGGAAGACCTTAGTGTCTTGCATTACCTCAAGGTGTATGAATTGAGTGGAACATTAAACAAGGAAAGTTAATTGTGATATTGTGTATATGGGATGAACCAATCAGATGACGTAAGACAACTTGTAGGGTGCATAAATATTTTGGGTATGTTTTGAAGTTGGAAGGTCATATGTTATCGAGAAAGTTTATCATGCAATCTACATGTCCACATCCCTAAGGGGCTTGTATCGAGATATTTTGAGCTTTGAAAACACTTTGGAATATTTTGAAATTTCTATTCAAGATGTGAAGCCGCACAAGAGATGTGCGAAAGAGAAGTTAACGTAGATCTACATGGCAAGATACGAGATCATTCACTCTTTTCTTGAAGAGCAATTATCCCCATTGTGTCATCCTTTAATGAGTTGTTGGAAGTGAACATGAATTTGTAAATGTTGCATTGACTATGGAGAAATCCAAATCAAAATAGTATGAGAGTGATACCAAGATAGTTGAAACTATGAAAAACCTAATCAAGTAGACTTATAGCAAAAATGTATGTGTTATGAATTTGACGTCTAATATCAAGACTATGTTACAAAAGTGAAGTTCGTAAACTTTGGGTGCTCTATATCTATAAATAACAATGAAACTTCATGCATATGCTCAAGACATGTTGCAAAGAGTTGAGTGTGTGTCTGATACCAAATCTATTGACTTAGTGTGAAGAACTAATGACAATGTTGTGTTAAACTTCTAGTTGTGATACCAATAATTTGTACTCGATCCCAAGAGGTTGTCTGAAGGATAAATCTATAATTAATCAAGCTAGGCAAGCCCACTTAAGTAGAATTGCAAATTGTAGAACATGCAATGGAAACTAATAAATAGATGTAGAAACAACCGTATACATTCAACACGTGAGATTGGCTTAACAAAGTGTCACTTCTATTCAGATGAAGAATAGGGTAGAATACATATGCATACAATGTGTAGTAAAGCTACAAGAGTAGGCTCTTGTGATGAGAAGGGGAATACATCCTTGTTAATTTGCATAGACTGTGAGTAACCGAGAGAAAGATGAGGAGTGCAAGCTTCGTGATCGGTAAGGGAATGCATACTATATGAATTATCTGGATTGGTAGATGATCATTCATATGTTAGGTGCACAAAGCATCCGACATATGGGAGAAATAGTTGGCTGATAAAAGATACAAAAAGCATGCAACTATCGGATTCTAGACAAAGTCTATTAAGAAAGAGGTTAATGGCCTCTCCTTTTCTCCTTCCTCGTGATTTTATATTGGATGTCTTACAATATATAGAGTCAAAATAAGTCAATTATAATAGACGACGGTAACATCTCATTTTATCTTTCGATCCGAGTGATGGTTAAACTTCTTTACGGATGTGAGTGGCAATTGAGCTTCTAGTGTTGATGGTTGTGCAATGAAATTCTTGACACATTGTGACATGATGATGGACAAGTTTGATGGAAGAGCAAAAGTGTCCGTAGCATTTTATAGAGGGCACAATGAGTCCTTGGTGCTTCGCCTCAACTTGGGGTGGCAAAATCAAGTTGAGTGATGCCGAGGAAGACTTTGTTGTTGTGCATTACCTTGGATTGTGTTAATCAAGTGGAGTGTCAAATAAGGAAATATGCCTCGATGTTTGCCAATTTGGGGTGAGCTAATCAAATGGCACAAGCCAAATTTTAGTGTTCATAAAAGATCTATTTTGAGATGTTCGAGCTCCAAAACAATCTTAGAACTCCCAAAAATGTCATTCAAGTTATGAAGTCGTGCAGAGGTGTAAAAGAGAAATTAGCTTAGCTTTGTGCAATTGTGCACATATCATTCACCCTTTCTTGAAGAGCCATGGTCCCCATTATGCCTATCTTTTGTTAGCTACTAGAACTAAACTTGAAGTTACAAATGTTGTTGCACCAATTTTGGGGCAATCCAAATCAAAATTGTTTGCGAGTGATACGAATGTTCTTGAACCAAAGACAAACCGAATTAGATAGGACTTGATACCAAAAACAATGTCTATGCTCAACATGGGTTTGATGTCCGATATCAATACTTTGTGTTCTATGAGTGAAGTTGAAAGCATCCGAGGTGCTCTCGCTCCGCAAAGAAATATGAAGCTTCTTGTGTGTGCTTAAGACATATTGCAAAGTGTTGAGTGTGCATCCAAAACCAAACCTCTTGGCTTGAGCGAAGAACTAATGATAAGGTAATGCGCTAAACTTCTAACTTTGATACCAATGATCCAAACTAAGCCTAGGAGGTTGTGTGGAAGATTTAGCTACAAATGGTTAAGCTAGGCTCACCCACTTAAGTAGAGTTGCAAATTGTAAAACATGCAATGAAAACTAGTAAATAGATGCAAAAACAATCATTCAACATTCAACACATGAGATTGACACAATAGCGGCACTTCTATTCAAATAAAGGAATATGGTAGAATAAATATTCATACAATTCAAGTGAGGCTAGGAGAGCAAGATCCCGTGAAAAGGGAATGCATACTTGTTGATTTACCTAGACTACGAGTAACCCAAAAGACAAGGAGAGGAAACTTTTGTGATTAGGAAGGGTAAGGCATCCTAATTGATCTTCCTACATTGGGAGATGACCCGGTCGGATGTTAGATACGCAGAGCATCCTTACATTTGGGAGAGATGGCCAACTTATACAAGATACATGAAAATACATAGGGTCGAAGAAGTCAACGACAACAAACAACAATTACGATTCGTTTTATCTTCTAAGTTGAGTAACGATTGAACTTATGAATGTGCATGGCGAGATGAACTTCTTGTGATGATGATTTTGTAATGAATTTCTTAACATGTTGCAAACCGAGAGGGTGCCACTTAACAAGCCATACAGAGCCAAGAGGCTCCACGTGGATGTTGATTCATGGGTTGAACTAGATTTATGCACAGTATGTTGTAAGGTGTTGCGAAGCATGCAAAAGTGTTGCAAGTTCTTGTGTTTGGCATGTGATGTGTGGAGGCTACATGAATGCCACATGTTGTCACAATGGTGTACCTTAATGTTGTGGAAGCCCAAAAGTTAATGAGGCAAGTTTGGTAGAAGGGTCCAATATGTCACCGATACTACAAGGCTCTAGGGGCTCTCTTGAAGAAGTTATGTTTATGCGAGTTCTAAGAGCGAGCACAAGAAGACTCATAAGATGTTTGCACATGTTCTTGCACAAGATAATAAGTAGACACAATTTGACCAAGGAACTTGTGCATTTTTTGTGCGGAATTGCATAAGCTACGTGTGTCGCGAAGCACAATTTAACCAAGGAACTTGTGCATTTTTGTGCAAAATTGTAGAAGCTACGAGTGTCATGAAGCAAGAGAACAACGTTGTAACAGATGGAACATGTGTGTGTGCATGTGTGCGCGTGTGTGTACACGTGTGTGCATGTGTGCGTGTGTGTGCATTGTGTGTATGTGTGTGGCACATCAACCCTTGCCAAAAGGAAGTTGAATGTGTAAAAGTATCAATATATATTTTCTAAATTATGAGAATATGTCAAATTCCTTAATCAATTTCATGTTTATAAAGGGCGAGCAATTTGAAAGTTGAATAAAAAATATACCTTATTAGTTCATGATGAAAGCTTTGAGCTAATGCATCCAATTCTACCTAACTAGTTATTATAACTTTATACTTTAAACCAATCATTTTTATAGTGATTTTTGTCTTAAAATTCAAAATTATACATTTGTTACCCAAAAAAATGAAAATATATTTATTTAACTCTTGATTGGTGCAAAACTTTGAGGTATTATTCCCCGCTTCACATAGATCAAGAAAGGATAATGGCCTGGTGGTCAAATCTACTTTTCACATGTCATGTCACATAAATATATGGTCAAAATAAACTCAAATATACTTCAATATAAATCTTGAACTGTTAACATTTTTAAAAATAACTTTTTTACTTTATTTGATTTATTAATTCGATTAAGAAATTTCTTTGACTAGTGACTCATTGAAAGTTAGACTTACAAATCACGACAAGTTTCTAATATATTTATTTAATTTTTCTCATCAAAATTTGATGTTTGTATAAAACATGAGAGAATCATGTAGCCACGAACACTATAGTATTTTTAATTGAGTGCGACTGTTCTAGTCATATAACAAGAGCATTGACATCATGATCATTTAAGTTGAATTGTATTGCCTTTGTTTTTCAAATTATACAGTTGTAATATTATACTACTACTAGATGCAACCTGCAACCTAGACAAGGTTTGTATGGCAACTAGTCCAATCTCTAGATTAACTGGTCGCTACACAATACTCGTCAATTATGTAGACTTAAAGTGTTTCCAAGTATATTTAGATATGCCATTGCATAGTTTTAATTTTATTTATCATTTAAAAAAAAAAACGGTTATAAATCACAGCCATCCTGGCTGATCAAATGCCAATTTTCTCAATTATGGAAGTCCATAAAAGATTTGGTTTCCCATTCATCTTATATATTGTTCTAATTTTACCTACAAGTGGGGTCTGATTTTCCAATAGTTCCAAGTTCAAGTAAGAGAGTAGTTGTCAAAACATTCTTTAAAATGGTTCGATCAGGTAAGTTGCCAACATGCAATCAAATTTCGATTTTACCTTCACACATTCTAGCTTTCAAACCATAGTCTACTGCTCGTGATTTTAAATGTGTCAATACATTGCCAGTACATACATTTTCACAAATGAATCGACCCAGCAATTTGCAGATTTTACGATGTGAAATTTACAAGTCTCAAATGCTACAATAACCAAGCATAACAAGTATCCTTGAATCTCATGCACTTGCATGGAATGTCAGAATAAATGTAAAATGTGGTTCAAATTGCATTATAGAATTTTATCCCATACCAAACCCAACAATTGTTAGGACCATGTCAAACATGACTTAGATATGCCACTATTGCCCTATATATATATAAGGGCAGGTGCTGATTTATTGAGAAAGTGAATTGAGAAATAGTCGAGCAATTTTATTTCTAAATGCTAGAATGTTTACAAACAATATGTTTTAGACTGCTGCAAGTAATATATAAAATGACGACCCAAGATAACAGGTCAGTATTACACTAGTTACGGGATTAAAAATTAGTTTTTGGATTGGAAAACCCCTTTTAAACAACAGAGTGGCTGGTTAACTCCACACCTATGCACATTATACAACATTGGCATTACTGCCAGATTGCAACCACAGAACTATGGGGCCAATGACATTGCCGATTACTTAGCAATACTTGAGAGCAATAATGACTTGTAATAAATTTTTCTTAAAAATAAATAGGAGTATAAATTGATTTTTAAGTGTGAATCTATATCCTGGACTTCTGAACGTCGTTCTAACTTTCGTACAACGCAAAATTGGAGCAAACCTTGCATCTGCGTATAAATTGCACCCAAAGCATTTTTTGGGGAAAAAATGTGTTGAAAGTGATGACAAAAGCACATGCTAGTGATATATCAAGACTGCACTTTTTTGATTGAGGCACGTCAAGATTCCTCTCTAGCAGAATATGAATGTTTGCTTCTTAGAATTTAAAATTTTATTTGCAGAAGATGTTCCGACAATTCTCTCAAGCTGTAAACATATTTGGACCACATCAGCATCCCAGCAAGGAATCAAAACTCTTGATAGAAGTGTTAGTCAACACAAGAATGGAAGGGTACAAGATTTCTTACTTGCAAACTATCAAAGCGTGAAAATAGAACAGTGCATTGTAGGGTTATCAACTCCTTCAAACATATTGGAAATCTGAAAAACAACAGCAAAACCAAGAGCATTTACACCCTGGTTCAGAACTAAATGCTAAGGAACAAAATCACGATTTCAAGAACCAACTACGCTATAGTAAATTTTCAAAGTAGTCACAATATAAGTTATGGGAGATAACAGGGTTAAGAACATCTGCTGCTAAAATCATAAAAGGACATAAACTAAAAGACCCTGTGCAAATAACAATTCATTTAGAAAAAGAATCAAGGAAGCTGTGAAGTACTACCTCGGCATAAAAATCATTCCTCTCTGGAAGAGAATAATAGATCAAATCCTGTATACCACGGATCTGCATCAAAGCACACCAATTCCTATAAACAAATATCAAACAATAAAGGAAAATGTGTTCTAGTTTGCTTTAAAATAGAACACACCTTATATCTATGATAGAAATGAGCACGCTCAGTATACAACATAATCTTGCGTTCCCTGTGGAAAAACCAAGTTCGTCCACGCGAAATATCACTTTGTTTTGTGTATCTGCAGAAATAACAATGCATAAGAAAAAATGGTTATATTCATAGTTCGCATACTTGTACTCGGCAGACCAAAAAAATTGACTCGGCAACTTAAAAAATACGCAAATTTCTTAAAAAACATAAATTTTAAGCAACACACAGCTACTTGGCCAATACTTGGGAATACTCGGCAATACTAGGCCAATACTCGGGAATACTTGGCAAGTTAACTGTGGCGAGTTTTAATGGCGAGTATTCGGTTGGGCAAATGAATGGCGAGTACTCGCCGAGTTTTCTTACTATGGTTATATTGATATGGATGAAGAAAGACCATTTTTCAAACGAAGTTGAACTTGATACTCCTCTGAATCTTCATGGTAAAAGCATGCAAAAAGAATTCAAACAGTTTGATGCAGAAGCAGCCAACATTTTAAAAGTCAAGTTAATAGAAATTGCTGAAGTAGAAACTTGCCAAGGCAGATTATAAACAGATAAAACTAGTGAGGATACGATACCAATCACAATTGGATTACAAGTATATTAAACGACAACAAAGTTCACCCCGCTTATGTTTCATTTTTGCTTGCAATAAGACAAGATAGAATATCTTATTACGAGCATTTTTATTTAGCATTTGTGTTATAAATCCTTTAATATTAGCAAATAAAAAGACTTTATAGCCGACTCCTCACGATCCAAAGACAATCATTTTTCAGTTACCATACCTGACACTTTATACACGAGTGACCTCACTCTTTAACTATTGGCACCCTGCATAGCTTCTTAACAACTTAAAATGTTACAAATGAGAAATGTCATTATACCAATGGCCTCTCATGATGACTATTCTGGAATTGGCGGTGATGCTAAACCTTGATCAACCTCAATTCTGCTCTCTCGCACATGCACATTACTTCTCAAGCTATTGCACAACGATAATAACAAAAACCAGTGCAGTTGTGTGCACCAAACAATCATGTGGTAAATTGCTGTACATCAGTCCCTTGCACAGTTATGTTCACTCATCATATTAAAATGTTTTCCTAGAATCAACTTTTCAAACACAAGTACTTCTTGAGCCTCATTTTTGTTAGCCTCATTTACCTAATTCATTCGAAACAAATCTCTTCTTAATTTCCTACAGTTGAGCCTGAAATGTCTTGAATTTCCACAAAAAAACAATTTATGCCATTAGAATTTCACATTTTTTGTATTTCCTTCTCCTTTATCCTTTTCCCAATTATTTCTTGAAATTCAACATTCCTTGTCCTCCTTGTGATATTCAATGCTGTCATAAATGCTTAAATGTCTTTACCAATTGCAATTAACTGATCCCATACATCCAATTTTGTTTCTGTGGGCTAAAATCAATTCTTACTCCACTTGAGTTAGTTCACCAATTTTTCAAAAACATGACTATTATTGTCTTTGTTGTTCTAATCAATAATTTTAGCTAAACATTTGGGGTATTTTATTCATTTGGCACAGGTGATTATCCTAATACGAGAATATGAAGGTGGTTATCACAAAAGCCTCTTATATCTTTTCTTCATCTTCAACTGGTACCTTTTTTATCTTCTTCAGTTGAGTTGATACAACTAACAAAATTTCTAATACATCAATATTGTTCTTATTGTGTTTTCAGATAAAATATTTTTTCTCATTCGATGTAGGAGATTGTGGAGAATAATTCTCTGAAAACTGACCATCTAGCCCAATATTTTGAGATGATTGTCACTAAAAATCACCATCCTTGCAAATATAAATACTATTGTCAATGTGATCAACCCTTATAAATCCATCTATAACTTCTAGAACATGTCATACTCCCCATTAATAAGACATAGTTGTTGAAAAGTTTGGGTGCAGTCAAATTAATAAGAGAGCCTACACAATACAATACACAAGTGTACAGTACAGACTGGTGTATCATTATTAGTACTCTCTGTTACAATGACATAGTTGTTAAAGAGTTTGGGTGCACTCAAATTAATAAGAGGGCATACACAATACAATACAAAATTGTCTATCATTATTCTTTGGTTGTGTAATGTCCCTTTTTGGGACTGAAACTGAAAAAGGAGGAAACCACACAAACCCAAGTGAAATGAAATCTGATTTTTATAACAGCAGCTGTAATATCCTTCAAAACCCTAGGGCGAATTGTATAAGAGCTTAGAATTCACCATACAACCATGCACAACTGAAAATTACTTCAAAATGATTAATTCAAACACGACAATCAATATCCATCCAATTTGGTAACAACAAATGGAGAAAATCAGCGAATATATACTGTTGTAATTAAATTTAGGACAGCAGCAAAACAACCACAAACCAACGCTGAAAATGATAGATAAACACCACCAAAAATCATAAAAATATAGATTCCGGCCTTATAAATTATGAAGAACCCAAATATCAAAGAAAATATGAATTATGTGCCCTAGAAGGCACCCAACAACCACTTAACCCAAGTCGCTCCCTCTAGGGAGAGCTCCAAAATGCATGCAAACCCTTGTAGATGTCTTCCTTGATATTCTAATGTCCAAATCTGCAAGAGGTCTTCAAAGATGTCTTCACTTCACCCAAAAATGGAGGGTTTTCGTCCTCCAACCAGCCACAAGGAAGGTTTTCGTCTTCCTTGGAAAAAGCCACACTAATGGATTGTCGCCCAATAGTGGAATGACAATGAGCAATCAACCCAAAGATCAAATGTAGAGTAAATGCGCCAAAATAGATGATGAAAATGAAGTCATTGATCTCCTTTTATATCCTTCCTTTGGCACCAAAAGCCAATTAGAAGGACCGACCTCATAAAGCTTCTTTGGGTCTTTTAATTTGCCTTTAAGACACCTCCAACCCAGCTGACCTGCCTTATTAAAGGAAACCTAGACTGCACGGATACGGATACAGTACGGTTTCGGTATGCTGAAACGGCAAATTTTTAAAAATCTCGGGTATGGTACGCTTTTGGGTACGTTTTATATATATATATATATATATATATATATTATAAATTTAAAGAAGCATTTGCATACTTATTGAAATTTAATTCTCATACATTGCATACTTATTGAAATTTAATACTCATAGAGTCATACAACTTAAAATCATTCATAGAACATGAAAACAAAATTGAAATTTCCAATACTTTGAGAATTGAGACTTGAGTTTGTATTGATTCATAATGACATAATGTTCAAAACATGATAGTAACTTAAGAATGTTAAGAATGTTCATAATGACATTATTTTGTTGGTTATTGTTGCAATCTTAGTTACTTGTGTCATTTGTTCCCCACTGAAATAATAATCACCATGTTTGACAAAGTAGCCAATTATATGGCGGATCTTTATGAATAATATTATATTAATAGTGCTTTAATAAGTTAACGACCAACAACAAAAATGTTAGAAATAGGAAACTTTAAAATTAAAAAAAAATTGCATATTTTTAAAGTTTTTTTGAGTTTTCTTTTAAAAAGACATGTAAAGGGGCGGAGTGCGGCTGAAAGCGTACCCACCAAAGGCATGGTACGCTATGGGTATGGTTTTGTCGTACCCATAGCGCGTACCTTGCCTTTCAGGTATGCGTTTGGCTGTACCAAAGCGTCAATATACTGGTACGTTTCGGCTGGTACGAGGACCCTAGGGCGTTTCGCGTGCGGTATAGAAGGAAACAATAAAGAAAACATTAAAATCAATAAAAGAAAATTGAAATGGAATGCAATCCCTTCCCTTGCTTAATCATGTTTCATTGCCACGGAAAGGGAATGGCTAAAAGTCCATTGCTAAACTCTCGAGTCGAAAAAGGGGGCATTACGGTCCTCCTTCCCAAAATTGCTTGTCCCCAAGCAATTGCAAATTTGGCTGCTCCAACAATCTAGATCATGTGCCTATCAAATGAAAGAGTTCTTTCCGACAAAAGCTCATATGCCTAGATACCATCATTCCCAAACAACTGAATCCCATAATTGTCAAGGGAAACAACTTCCACCTGATGATCATGGTGTCTAATTATTCCATCACCCATATCTATATGCTCTCCCTCCATCAAGCCTTCTATCCGGAACATGAGGACATCTTTCAACACTCTTTGCATGTAGGTAGAAAATAAGTCATAATAGCAATAAATCAATCGGGATTCCATCCAATTAAGCACTAGCATGGCTAGGAGTGTCCTCACTAGTGGAGTTCACCACTATCAACACCATGCAAGGAAACCTTCTTAAATTGCACATGGCTACTGATCCATAGGGATCTAAAGAAACACCACTTCATCGAAGGAAAATTAATCGAAATGAGAAAAGACTATTAAGTTACAAAACCGTTGCCTTATGCAGAGCAACGATTGTGTAGCAACCCCTTTGCATTGGCATCGGTGATTGTGTAAGCTCATCGCGTAGTTGCATAACCGTCGATCTGCGTTCTCACTGCGGTCTGTCACTAATAAAAACAAAAACAATAAATCCACGAATGGTCGCGGATTTCAAACGTCTTAGCCATGTCTCTTCCTTGGATGACTCTTCCCATTCTCTAGTGCATGAGGAGGACATGGGGAGCAAGCTATTTAAGCAAGAGGAATGTGTGGAATTGGATCATCGAAGATTGGATGGAGAGAAGTGAGCAAGAAACCATTGATGTTAGAATTGTTTTGTAGAAGCAAGGTGTGAGAACAAAGCAAACAAGTAGAGAAGGGTGGAAGTGACATTGTTTGCCTTACTTCACTTCTTGTAATCTGTATTTTCTTTGAATTGGCCAATATAATATTGGGAAGAAAGAGCAATTAACCTTTCCGTGGTGTTCACTCAAATGGGGGCTTCAGGATAAAATATTGTGTTGTGAGTTGAATTATTATCTTTTCATTGCTGCAAAATAGTTCTAAGTTTCAATTTCATTCACTAACATTAAAGAACTATCATTTTCAAGTAAATTGGAAGTAGCAACAATATTTTTGTGGTCTTGTGAATTTCCATAGAAGGGTTTACGAGATCATTTTCGTATCGAGTTGACTATATTATCAAGGGACTATGGTATTCATTCATGTGTGATTTGTATAACAGTGACAAGGTCTAAAGGCGAAGAAGTATTACCTTGCGATCCGAATATATCTACGAAGAAGTGGAAACAAAGGATTAGAGATCAAATGGAAGAAGAGAACTTGGTCCATAGAATTGAGATACTGGAAAGCACTATGGATAGGTTGTTTCAACACCAACGGGAACTCTCAGATCAACAAAGGACAACAACGGTTAAGCAAGATTCCATGGACTCAGTGGTTCGAGCTTTGGCCAAGAAGTTTGGCACTAGAAAAGAGCCACGATGAGGAAGATATGGAAGAGCGTGAAGAGGAAACTCCAATTGGAAGAGAAGATAAAATTCGATCATGCTCCTTTTAAATTTGAAACCAAACCAAATATTAAAAGATTTGAAGCACAAGTAGATGTAGAGTTCTTTAGATAAATGGTTAAAACAATTGGAGGTTTGTTGGCTAGATTTTCTACATAGCACAAAACCTAGGCAATCGTGAGATAAATCTCCCTCATTTACCGGTGACGCTCCGTGTCAGATTTGTCAATTAAAGTATGCTAGTATCTATATGGGGTTTTACTTTAACTGTTCACTCATGAACCATAAGCATACGATTCGCACAAGCAATTGTTTAATTAAAGGAAATATTTATAGAAGAAGGGAATTGTATAAACACTAAGAAGAAATGGGAAGATGTGCATCTCAATCAATGATAAGCAGAGTTGATTGCATGCACATAGAAGAAACCAATAGATATAAACACGAATTATAAGCAAAGTAGCTCTAGATTTAGATCTAAAATAATACAAAGTCTATTTAAAGATCTAAGATAAAAAGCAATAAACTCAATACACCGTGACACAAAGTTCTCCGGAAATTTGCTCTGTATATTCCTTTGTTTCAAGTGGCTCTCAAAGGTTTAGCACAAAGTCACGGAACACAAGGATGCTGCTTACAAATTCTCCTCATTAACCCGGGGGTTTTCTCCTACTTATAGAATGTAGAAGGAAAGTACAAATAGAAAACTCAAGCTGAAGCTGAAACATAAACAACAAGTAAAGATGACATTTGGCAATCATCCTCCACTAACTTCTCCTTAAGTGACACATGTATTACTTAACTAATAGAATTGTTCCACATAACTTTAAGTAATGGTTTCAAAACCAATAACTTTAAAGTTTTACAATTTCATCGGGAATGTGGAAAATAAAAGTAAAAAAATAGAAGAAGTCATGCCAGCTGTAACATTTATGTCTTTCTTTTTGTTCTGATACTGGATATACTTGTCGAACATGTAACTCAGCATCTTCCCATCTATTTTAGCCACCGCTTCATTTTCTATCTGAACTGCAAAGCAATCCTTCGTTCAACACCTTGATACACCCTTCCACATCCTCAAGTTTGGACCGAACCTTGCATGATATCTGCTGCGGTGCCACCGATCTACTAATGGAATTCATTATGAAAGGTTTAGTAGCTCCATCAATTCTCTTTTGTACCATCAGAAGAGACCCTTCCAGGGAATTAGGCACTCTGCTAAGAACGATCCATACGTATGAAGTAACACTTCCGACCACTTCCTCCTCAGTGAAAGAAATGATATTGTCAGTAAGGACGATGTTCTACTCAAGTGCTGCATCCTCTTGACAAAAACTCTGCTGATCTCCAAACGGAAAGATACTGCAAACTCATTTGCTTCCCCTTCTCAACTAATCCATCCAGATACAATCGCTTTACAACCAATACATCTCTCGGTGACTTGTTGATTTCGGCCAAAGTATTCGAGTTACCCTCAAAGAATGTGTTCATATCTACTATGCTCGTCACTAGTTGCTTCAGCTGATTTGCTGCATCATTCATAACCTTTAGGCGGGTTGGCACCTCTCTGAGTTGTACAGAAGCTTGACGAATAATCAGATTCTTCCATTCATCAATAGCTTTCACCTGATTGCTTGCATCTTCCATCTCCTGCATAAGATGATCACTCACCTGCTCTGAAATGGGCTGAGTGGAAGATTTAGCAACCTTGGCTATGATCTCGCACAACTAAGATACCTGCTTCTAAAGTTCGTCTTTCTCCGCCTTTTCTCTGTCAAGCCTAAGGAATAGAGCATCTATCAATGTTTGTGTATCCTGCTTCAATCCTTCTGTGGTGGCTTGACCGATGGGTACTCTGGTTACTGTTACATCTTCTGCCGTGAGCTCATCCTCCTTTCCTTCCGCCGGAACTGACATCTCAGCAAACTTCTGCCCCGACTCCTCGATGATCAACCTTGAAGTTACCTTAGCAACTTTAGGTCTTCTGTCTTTTCCGCCTAGACTCCGGAGTAGCTGCAAGTCGTGTTCTTCCAAGTTCATCTCCACTCTAGCTTCTGGAACCAACTCCGAAGCCAACCATTCTGAGAAGTTACTTCTCGGAGAATGAGAAGTTGTTGAGTGCACTACTATCTCCCGCTCTGTTTCCTCTCCATCAGAAAGTGCTACAGTGTTATGGTTGCCATCTTGAATCATCCAAGGACAAAGCTCTTTCGAACTCTGCCATCTGCGGCTTCAACGTCTCTTGGGCAGTCTTTGAACAGAGTGGCCGAGGAGAGAAGATAAATGTCACCGGATTCGGTGGAGGCATGGAAGTGTCTCTTTGAGGTGCACGAGTTGGTGAAATATTGGGTCTTGGAGAAGCTAGAACTAAAGTCATATTCGTGGAAGTGATCTTCTCCTTTGATTGAGATCTTTATGTACTTTCATCTTCTCGGCCCTTCTCTTTGCTTTCTCCTTCGTGCTTTCTCTTGAGGAATCTCTATGCCGAAGTTGCCGTGATTTGATTCATCGATTGCTTCATCAAGGCGGTATCCTTCGTCAAGAACTAGTTTGACGTATTCACGAAAGCAGCGCAGACCTTTCTTCAATCGTATGGCAGCCCCCTACGTTATCTGAAATACGGCTCTATCTCCCCCATTGATGGTAAGCGTCAAGTAACACATTCCCGTCATCTTTAAGATTCGCAGTATCCGTGCTAGTCAAAGTCGAACACTTGCCGTCTTGATAGCTGCTGAAATCATTCTTTTTAACCTCGTACTCACTTTTGCACTTCATCCAGAAATCCTCTAATGAAGGCACATGTGCGTACTCCTGGGAGATCGTCTTCTTGGCTACTCCAAATGGATCGAAGTTCAACCGTGTCGGGAAGAACTCTTGCTCATACTTGGATAACATCTCCATCTCCATCCCTCGAGCTCTATGAATGCTCTGGCACCTATAATGTCCCACAGTGATGGGAAGAAGCCCGTAGACTTGTGTCGTTTCGATTGAAGGTCGTGTATCTCCACAAGTTGTCTGCTCAGCTCCATGGTGATCAATCTATCATTCGGATATCTGGGCAGCTTAACCGGTTCTCCAGAAAAGCCAATAACCCTGAGGTATGTGAAATCTGCAAACTGAATGAATAGACTGCCAATCTTGGATACAGACTTCCCATGCTTCCTTGCTCACCCTGTTGGCCTTCAGGTCCTTGTCTAGCCTGCAAATGAATTCGTAGAAGAATCCATCGTTGACCACTTTGAAATCTTTCTTGCACACAAGTACAGTAAGCTGTGGGTAGCACTCGAAAATGGGGTCCTTAGAAAGAACGCCACATCTATCCAGTTTGGAGAAGATGCCTTGTGAAGCTGCTGCATACACCAAGTAGGAAGTCATTTTGAAGTTAAAAGTACGCTTCACGTTTCGGAGTTGCTCACAAATGTTGTCGCATTTAATGATTTCCGACCAATTGATTATGGAATCAACCTTGTTGACTTTAATGGTCCGATGAAAGCATACATCCATATACGGAAAGTGTGAGCATTCGCCTCACCATTAATCCTGCATAACAATTTGGCAACATCATCTACCTCCTGCACAAAATTGGACCGCGGAAGAATTCTTGGGAACTTAAATGGAGATCGGGCTTCTTCATGTATCTCTGTTGTTCATTATGTTCACGCAGTCAACTCTATGTTTCTCCCACTGCATTGCCGGCACCCTGAATGCTAATGGAAGTCAACACCTTTTGAGCCGGAATCTTCAAACAATAATTGATGAACTCTGCGTCCAAACGAATTATTGTTTTCCCATAGCGTCTCGCACTGATCTGGATGAAGGATGGTAAGATCTAGCGCACTCCATAACAAACTCTGGCAACTGGGTTGTGTATGGAAAGGTTGCAGCTCGAATAATTCCACTACTTTTAACTGCACGTATGAGTGAAGTCTTTCCTGCTCTGGATCTATCAATCAATTCGGAAAGAGGTTCCGGACCTAGATCAGTGTCTCCTATGTCTGCAAATTTGGAAGTGATGCATGACTCCGTTGAGCTTTCTTTTTCATCCCCTCTTTGTCGTGGCTTTGTCTTTGTCTGAACAATTCTTTTTCTTATTATTTGGTCGTATTTCTTCAAAAGCTAGTGCAGATCTGGATAATTTTTCAAATTCGGAGGATATATTCAATGTCTTGGACATTAATTAAAACTCATTTTCTTTTGTAAAGCACCTGTAATGAATTCCTGCAATTAATTCAGACAAAGATGGCAATCGGAACATGAACAGTGAATTTTAATCATAAAAATCTGCACTATTCAAGACTGCTGCCTCAAAAATTGATGTTTTATTTGCATGCAAAGTGAGCATGAATTTTTCCAACTTCACCTGAGCACCTGTATCACTTATGCAAACACAAATCAACCTCCTTCAATGCATGCGCCAAAATTGGAAGCTTTCAGCATTAAATCCACCTTCTTCTGAGCAAAAATCCTCTTCAATATTGGGCGCACTTTTCCTCTGGGCTGCACTTCTTTACCTGTGAATTAATTAATTCATCCTTAGGGCAGCCCATGCTTATATAACCCTCATAATTCTATAATTAATAATTGCCCCTCCTATTCCTGGCAATTAATTAATTAAAAATCATGTTTTTCTCTTTAACTGATGTGCTAAAATTGCATGTTTAAGGACAGCCATCAAATAAATTAAATTTATTCAATTTAATCATCCACTCTTCACTCCACTTAAGTTTCACAGTGTGCTTTAACCTTAGCCACTGAAAATAGGAATTAATTTAATCATTTAATACTTTAAAAAGTATTATTTATCTCCCAAATGGGGCACACTTTTTCACATGAGGGGGCTGCATTAAATAAATATTATTTATTTAATTTTAGACAATCTATTTCAACCTCCTTTATTCCCCTTTATCCTTGTTGACTTTTCTCCATGCTTGGGCGCCAAAATTAGAAGAGAAATTAATTAATTTAATCACTTTAAAGGCTGCCTTTATCTCCCTAAAGGGGTCGCACTTTTTGGCATGAATAATTCTATTTTTAGGAAACACATGGTAATGGGATAATTTACCCTGCAAGGCAGCCCCGAAAATCCCATTGTCACTTAAGTTATTTGACTTCCATAATGGGATTATTTACCCTGCAAGGCAGGTAATAAAATCCCATGATTCACTTAAGTGACTTTTCTTTTATTCCACCATGGGAATTTTTAACCTGCAGCAGCGGTGCAATAAATTCCCGCCGCCCTCTTTGCCTCTAATTTTCCCACTACAACTTAAGTGACTTTTCTATCATGGGAAAAAGTACCCTGCAAGGTAGGCAATAAATTCCCACTGCCTGCTGCTTCTAATTTTCCCATTATCCACTCTAATTCTTTGTTTTCCAAAAATGCGGCCAGCCCAGAAGAGGCTTTTTGGTGCGCGACTTCGTCTTTTCCCAGTGAACTAGACCTCCGATGGTGACTTCCTTCTGGCATAACGTGCGTATATGATCCCAGTTACTCCAGGCCAAGAATCAGGCCAAACCGGCAAAGGAATTGATCTAGAGAAATTTCACAGAAAACGAAACAGGAAAACACAAACACAAAAAATTGTCAAAAGTCACAAATAAAGCCCAAAACTTATTCCTAGTTAAAACCCTTCTAGTATATAGGAATAATGATATGTTCGATCACAACAGGGTTAAATCGGAGCGCAAATTGCCTCAAACGGGGCTCAAAATAATTAAATACAAATTTTCCACAGACAAATCCGATGACAGAATATAACAATTTTGGGCATCTGGGTATTTGGCGAAAATGGCTAATATGGCTCTTTGGGAATATCTTGATGCAATACAAGAACTTTCTGGCAATAAAAACACAAAACGACCCATTATTTTAAAAGTACGAAAATTTTTTTGGATAGGGTAGTCACAGATTTCTAAATGAAATCTAGGGACACCAGTTGGAAGAGAACTTGGTCCATAGAATTGAGATACTGGAAAGCACTATGGATAGGTTGTTTCAACACCAACGGGAACTCTCGAGATCAACAAAGGATAATAGCGGTTAAGCAAGATTCCATGGACTCGGTGGTTCGAGCTTTGGCAAGAAGTTTGGCACGGGGAAAGAGCCACGATGAGGAAGATATGGAAGAGCGTGACGAGGAAACTCAATTGGAAGAGAGAAGATAAAATTCGATCATGCTCCTTTTAAAGTTGAAACTAAAGTTAAGATTAAAAGATTTGAAGGACAAGTAGATGCAGAATTACTAGATAAATGGTTAAAACAATTGGAGGTTTATTTTAGTGTGCATAATATCACTAAGGCACAAAGGATTACCTTTGCACATCTCAAGATGGAAGGACATGCTTTGGTTTGGTGGGAAACCCATCTAGCCACTTGTGAAAAGAAGCATCCTATTGTAAGTACTTGGGAGGGTTTTAAAGAATTGCTAAGGGTAAATTTTTATCCTATTGGCCATAAGACTGACCAAATGATTAAATGGCAATATTTTAGACAAACCAGTGGTCAAAGTGTGTAAGATTACACTACTGAGTTTCGGAGGCAAGCCATGTTGCTCAATATGGACTTGGAGGATGAGGATATTCTGACCAAGTATTTGGGAGGACTTCACACTCACCTTCGAAGGAAGGTCATCTCCACAAAGCCCAAGGATCTCAATGAAGCATGTGTGCAAGCATACTACATAGATGATGAAAAAAAGCAAGGAGAAGTGGAGTCAAGGACAAAACAGTCAACAAATCAGCCAAAGAAAGAGCAGGGACAAACAAGTAACAAAGGTAAATGGAAAGGTAAAAAGACCGCTACCACTTTGAATACTTGTAAAGATCCTAAGAATTTTTGCAAGAATTGTGATATCAATGGTCATATTGATGTTACATGTTGGAAGTTACATCCGGAATTGCATCAAAGAACCGAACCAAGGACTCCAAGAAGTCCATGACAGCTGTAAGGATATATGGGGAGGTAGAGATAGAGGATGATTCTGATGTAGACAAGAGGCTAGGATACACAGCCTTCAACATGGATGGCCAGAAACAAGAGGAAGAAATGAGTAAGCTATTTCAAATCAAAATCAAATCAAGAGGACTAAGGTAAATGCTTTGGTTGATATTAGTTCTCAATCTAATTTGATTTCTAATGCGGTTGTAAAGAAGCTTGGTCTTGAAACTTATGAGCATCCACATCCTTATCCTTTGGGATGGGTGAAGAAGGGTGTAGAAATTCAGGTAACAAAAAGATGTAAGTTCAAGTTTGGAATTAATTCTTAGTATATAGATGTATTAGAAGTTGATGTAATTCCACTTGGCGCATTTGATGTTTTTTTCAGAGTACTTATATATCGGAGATGTTATATTCATGAGAAAGGAGAAGCGTACTGAGATGGGTCAAGGATGGAGTCAATTACAACATTTGAGCACACCAACATAAGTCAAAACTTGTTATGGTAAGTGCTAACCAAGAAAAGAGACTAATTCAGGCAAATCATAATCAATTTTGTTTACTTTTATTGAAAGATAAGCAAGATGGGGTAGAAATTTCAAATATTTCTAACAAAGGGATGAAGGATTTGGATAGCATAATTCAGTCTTTTCAGGAAGTGTTCCAAACTCCCAGTGGGTTACCACCAAAGCAAGAGGTAGAGCATGAGATTCAGTTGTTGCTAGAGTCCCCTCTACCAAATATCAGGTTGTATAGGCAATCCTTGTTGGAGAGTACAGAGGTAAAGAAACAACTCCAGGAGCTATTAGACCAAGGGGTAATACATCCGAGCACCTCGCCATGCGGTTTGCCTATTGTGATGGTGTCAAAGAAGGATGGTTCTTGGAGAATGTGCATCGACTACCGTGCTTTGAACAAGATTACCATAAGAACAAATATCCACTCCCACGCATAGATGATCTCTTGGACTAACTTCAACATGTAAAGTTCTTCACAAAGTTGGATCCAATCTGGTTATCACCAAGTCGGGATGTTGGAGGATATATGGAAGGCGCATTCAAGACAAAACAGGTTTGTATAAGTGGTTAGTACTTCCATTTGGTTTATGTAACACTCGCTACATTTATGAGATTGATAAATGATGTATTGCGGGAATTCATAGATTCATGTGTCATTGTATATTTGGATGATATTCTGATTTTTAGTGCCACATGGGAGGAACATCTAACACATTTGCAACAAGTCTTGCAAGTTTTCAAGGAGAAACAAATACTATGCAATATGAAGAAGTGTGGATTTGCCAAACAGTCACTTGTCTATCTTGGGCACGTGGTTAGAGGAGAGCTACAAGTAGATCCGAAGAAGGTGGAAGCCATCACTAACTGGCCAACACCAACGGGAGCCACAGAGACTAGGAATTTTGTGGGAGCAGTACAATACATGAGGAAGTTCATTCCAGGGCTTCTATACTATTCCCAAAGCACCTTTACACACAACGGCCACAAAGAGTAAGGGTTTCGATTGGGGTAAGGAACAAGACAAGGCTTTTGAGTTATTAAAGTACAAAATTGGTCATGCTCCATTACTTGCTCTTCCTAATTTGTAGCAGCCCTTTGAAGTAGAGATAGATGCCAGTGATTACGCTATGGGAGCAATGTTGCACTGAGGAGGTAAGCCAAGTATGTTATCATTCTGAAACTTTCACTTCAGCAGTTAAGGGATATTCAGTATATGATAAAGAAATGTATGCACTAGTTCAGACAATAAAGAAATGGAAACATTATTTGTTGGGAAAAGAAACTATTGTGCACACTGACCACAAACCTCTCCAAAGTATTTGCAAGCACAGTCTAAATTGTAGTAGGCAAGGCACTACAAGTGGATGGGATTCCTTCAACAGTTCCATTTAGTGATCAACTATAAAAAGATAGCACAAATCGGTGGCAAACATGTTGCCTAGGCCGCCCACACAAGAGGTCTCTAGGTTGGTAACTATCTCTCTCGGTGTCCCTAGATTTCATCTTGAAATCAGAGACTACCCTATCCAAAAAAAAAATCGTACTTTTAAAATAATGGGTCATTTTGTGTTTTTATTGCCAGAAAGTTCCTGTATTGTGTCAAGATATTCCCAAGGAGCCATATTAGCCATTTTCGCCAAATACCCAGATGCCCAAAATTGTTATATTCTGGCATCGGAATTTACTCATGGAAATTTGTATTTAATTATTTTGAGCCCCATTTGAGGCAATTTGTGCTCCGGTTTAATCTTGTTGTAATCATACATGTCGTTATTCTCATATACCAATAGGGTTTTAACCAGGCAAAGAGGGATGAAAAAGAAAACACAACGGAGTCATGCATCACTTCAAAATTCACAAACATACGAGACACAGATCTAGGTCCGGAACCTCTTTCCGAATTGATTGATATATCCAGAGCAGGGAAGACTTCCCTCATGCGTGCAGTTAAAAGCAGTGGAATTATTCGAGCTCCAGCCTTGCCATACACAACCCGATTGCCAGAGTTTGTTATGGAATGCGTTAGATCTTACCATCCTTCATCTAGATCAGTGCGAGACGCTACGGGGAAAACAATAATTCGATTGGATGCACAGTTCATCAATTATTGTTTGAAAATTCTAGCTCGAAAGGTGGTGACTTCTATTAGCATTCAGGATGCCGGCAGCAGGTGGGAGAAGCATAGAGTTGATTGCGTGAACATAATGAACAACAAATACATGAAGAAGCCCAGATCTCCTTCTAAGTTCCCAAGAACTCTTCGCGGTCCAATTTGGTGCAGGAGGTAGATGATGTTGCCAAATTGTTATGCAGGATTAATGGCGAGGCGAATGCTCACACTTTCCGTACATGGATGTATGCTTTCATCAGGACCATTAAAGTCAACAAGGTTGATTCCATAATCAATTGGTCGGAAATCATTAGCGACAACATTGGTGAGCAACTCCAAAACGTGAAGCGTACTTTCAGCTTCAAAATGACTTCCTACTTGGTGTATGCAGCAGCTTCACAAGGCATCTTCTCCAAACTGGATAGATGTGGCGTTCTTTCTAAGGACCCCATTTTCGAGTGCTACCCACAACTTATTGTACTGCGTGCAAGAAAGATTTCAAAGTGGTCAACGATGGATTCTTCTACGAATTCATTTGCAGGCTAGACAGGGACCTGAAGGCCAACAGGGTGAGCAAGGAAGCGTGGGAAGTCAGATATCAAGATTGGCGAGTCTATTCATTCAGTTTGCAGATTTCACATACCTCAGGGTTATTGGCTTTTCTGGAGAACCGGTTAAGCTGCCCAGATATCCGAATGATAGATTGATCACCATGGAGCTGAGTAGACAACTTGTGGAGATACACGACCTTCAGTCGAAGCGGCACAAGTCTACGGGCTTCTTCCCGATCACTGTGGGACATTATAGGTGCGAGCATTCATAGAATCGAAGGATGGAGATGGAGATGTTATCCGAGCATGAGCAAGAGTTCTTCCCGACACGGTTGAACTTGATCCATTTGGAGTAGCAAGAAGACGATCTCCCAGAGTACGCACATGTGCCTTCATTAGAGGATTTACGGATGAAGTGCAAAAGTGAGTACGAGGTTAGAAAGAATGATTTCAACAAAGCATCAAGACGGAAAGTGTTCGACTTTGGACTAGCACGGATACTGCGCGAATCTTAAAGATGACGGGAATGTGTTACTTCACGCTTACCATCAAATGGGAGAGATAGAGCCGTACTTGGGGATAACGTAGAGGGCTGCCATACGATTGAAGAAAGGTGCAGCGTGTTTCGGTGAATACGTCAAGCTAGTTCTTGGCGAAGGATCTTGCCTTGATGAAGCATTGATGAATCAAATCACGGGCAACTTCGGCACAGGAGATTCCCCAAGAGAAAGCACGAAGGAGAAAGCAGCAGAAGGGCCGAGAAGATGAAAGTACATAGAAGATCTCAATCAAAGGAGAAGATCACTTCCACGACTATGACTTTAGTTCTAGCTTCTCCAGCACCCAATATTTCACCAACTGTTGCACCTCAGCAGGACACTTCCATGCCTCCACTGAATCGGTGACATTCATCTTCTCTCCTCAGCCACTCCATTCAACACTTGTTCCAGAAGAGACGTTGAAGCTGCAGATGGCAGAGTTTGAAAGAGCTTTGTCCTTGGATGATTCAGAAGATGGCAGCCATAACACTGTAGCACTTTCTGATGGAGAGGAAACAGAGCGGGAGATAGTAGTGCACTCAACTTCTCATTCTCCGAGAAGTAACTTCTCAGAATGGTTGGCTTCGCAGTTGGTTCCAGAAGCTAGAGTGGAGATGAACTTGGAAGAACACGACTTGCAGCTACTCCGGAGCCTAGGCGGAAAAGACAGAAGACCTAAAGTTGCTAAGGTAACTTCAAGGTTGATCATTGAGGAGTCGGGGCAGAAGTTTGCTGAGATGTTAGTTCGGCGGAAGGAAAGGAGGATGAGTTCACGACAGAAGATGTAACAATAACCAGAGTACCCCTCGGTCAAGCCACCACAGAAGGATTGAAGCAAGATACACAAACATTGATAGATGCTCTATTCCTTAGGCTTGACAGAGAAAAGGCGGAGAAAGACGAACTTTAGAAGCAGGTATCTTAGTTGTGCGAGATCATAGCCAAGGTTGCTAAATCTTCCACTCAGCCCATTTTCAGGTGAGTGATCATCTGATGCAGGAGATGGAAGATGCAAGCAATCAGGTGAAAGCTATTGACGAATGGAAGAATCTGATTATTCGTCAAGCTTCTGTACAACTTGGAGAGGTGCCACCTAAAGGTTATGAATGATGCAGCAAATCAGCTGAAGCAACTGGTGACGAGCATAGTAGATATGAACACAGTTGTTGAGAGTAACTTGAGTACTTTGGCCGAAATCAACAAGTTGCCGGGAGATGTATTGGTTGCAGAGCAGATTGTACCGGATGGATCAGTTGAGAAGGGGAAGCAAGTTGGAGTTTGCAGTATCTTTCCGTTTGGAGATCTGCAGAGTTTTGCTGAAGAGGATGCAAGCACTTGAGAGTAGGACATCGTCCTTACCAGACAATATCATTTCTTTCACTGAGGAGGAAGTGGTCGGAAGTGTTACTTCATACGTATGGATCGTTCTTAGCAGAGTGCCTAATTCTCTGGAAGGGTCTCTTCTGGTGGTACAAAAGAGAATTGATGGAGCTACTAAACCTTTCATGATGAATTCCATTAGCAGACTGGTAGCACTCTAGGCGGATATTGCGAGGTTCGGGCCGAGCTTAGAGGATGTGGAAGCGTGTATCAAGGTGTTGAACGAAGGATTGTTGCAGTTCATGATAGAAAATGAAGTTGTGGCTAAGACAGATGGGAAGATGTTGAATTACATGTTCGACAAGTATATTCAGTATCAAAACAAAAAGAAGATATAAATGTTACAGCTGGCTTGACTTCTTCTATTCTTTCTTCTTCTATTTTCCACGTTCCCGGATGAAATTGTAAAACTTTGAAGTTATTGGTTTTGAAACCATTACTTAAAGTTATGTGGAACAATTCTATTAGTTAAGTGATACATGTGTCACTTAAGGAGAAGTTAGTGGAGGATGATTGCCAAATGTCATCTTTACTTGTTTATGTTTTAGTTCAGTTGAGTTTCCCATTTGTACTTTCCCTTCTACATTCTATAAGTAGGAGAAGAACCTCCGGGTTAATGAGGAGAATTTGTAAGCAGCATCCTTGTGTTCCAGACTTTGTGCTGAAACCCTTGAGAGCCACTTGAAGCAAAGGAATATACAAGAGCAGATTTTCGGAGAACTTTGTGTCACGGTGTATTTTGTTTCTAGCTTTCTATCTTAGATCTTTGAATAAACTGTGTTACTTTAGATCTAGATCTAGAGCTACCTTTTCTTATAATTTGTGTTTATATCTATTGGTTTCTTCTATGTGCATGCAATCAACTCTGCTATCTATTGATTGGGATGCACATCTTCCCCATTTCTTCTCTGTGTTTATATAATTCCCTTCTTCTATAAATATTTCCTTTCTTAAACAAACACACTTACTTTGGCAGAATGCATAACTATGGTTCATGAGTTGAACAGTTAAAGTAAAACCCCATATAGATACTAGCATATTTTAATTGACAAATCTGACACGGGAGCCTCACCGGTAAATGAGGGAGATTTATCTCATGACTACCTAGGTTTTATGCTATGCAGAAAATCTAGCCAACACTCTCATTTTGAGCCCTTCACAAAGGAAGCTTATGAAGAGGCATATTCTCAAGACAAAGATTTTGGGGATATCAGTAGTTGCAATCCAAGGGGGCTGAAAAGATAGGTATTGATGATTGTTACCTCAAAGATGGGTTGCTCTACCGATGGGGGAAGCTATGTGCCAAAAGAAGAAAGGATTCTATTGTTGAGGGAAGCACATACCTCGAAAGTAGCAGGACATTTTGGTGTTGACAACACTTTGGCCGACTGCAAAGGTATGTTTACTAACCCAATATACAAGAAGTATCTAAGTTCATAAGAGGATGCAAACTATGTTGTACTAGCAAGCCTAAAATCAGGAAGGAAGGTTTATATATGCCATTACCGGTCCCTACTCATCCTTGGGAAGATATCTCTATGGATTTTGTAGGAGGACTACCTATGTCTAAACATGGCCATGATTATCTATATGTTGTTGTAGATAGATTCAAGTAAAATGTGTGTTCTTATGGCATGTAAAAAGACAATAAAAGCATGTGAGCCACTGAAATTTTCTTTGCTAATGTATGGGTGCATTTTGGTTTTCCATAGTCTATTGTTTCTAACAGAGATTGTAGGTTTTGGGTTAGTTTTGGACTACTTTTTGGAACAAGATGGACTTGCATTCTAGGAAGAGCATGGATGAAGGCGTGATGAAGTTGGCAGTGAAAGGACTTGCATTCGTCATCATACCATTTGTTCATGGGGCAAGATCTAGATAAGTGAGAGTTGATGGGAAGCGGCGGTGGATCTGGTGGAGTTAGGAAAAGACTTGAGGGCAGCCTCCCAGATGATGGAGGAGAGACAGGTGTACTTGGTTATAACACAATCCAAGGAGAAGAACCGGGACTCAAATGGAAGAAGCTAACGAGATGTGGGAGGAAAAGGTATCAGGGTCCCCCTTGTCGAACCGGAAAGTGGTATGAGGAAGGCCATGAAGGGGGACAGTGGCTGGAGGGGGAATGTCAACCTGGAGAGAAAAAGAAAGGAGAGCATGATCCCACACAGGGGGTGGGGGAATAGAGATATGACGGACAAGCGACAAGAGGTTCTAGCTAGAAAGTACATAATCCACCACACTCGCACCTCCACCATGAGATCGGCAAGTAAAGAGGTGAGATTCAGGGAAACAGGCAAGTCCGTTGAGGACCACTAACTCATGAGATTCACCTAACTGCAAAAGGTGTCGGCCATAAGTTGTGAGGGGTCTGAATCATCATCTAACATCCTGTGAAGCCCCACTGTATTTGGATCTAGCGCCTGGGTGCATAATACATCCTTTGAGCGGTCGTGGAGAGAAACTTGGAGAGCTCTAGTACGGGCGTTAAAGTCACCTAGAAGGATGACTTCACCAACCGTTGAATACCGAGTAATGCTAGTGTACAAGTCGATAAAAGGATCACCGTCATGACCATTGTGGATAGCATATGAGGAAGCAAGAGGGAAGTAACAAACTGCAATATAGATGTCACTGAGATGGGGGCAGCCCCACCGATACAGACCCACATGAACCTGGAAACTCATCCATGGCAACCAAATATATTCTGCTCAGGAGAAACCTTATACAAACAGGCCACACCTCCTGAACCCCTAACACCCCTAAAACTCGTATCTTGTCTACAAGCAAAGTACCAATGATCCCCCGTGATATCTGGAGAGGTCGCACAGGGCTCTCGTGAGTCTCAGTGATGGAGAGAATGTCCGACGACTCAAGAGCATCATTTATGAGGCCGGGTGAAGACCAAAATAAACCATTATCGTTCTAGCACCTAATGGACATACTTGTACCCTACATCCTCTCCCAACCGGCCTGTCATTTGGAAGTCCCTAGCTGAGACTCCTACCCTGGAGGGAAAGTGTCATTAATAACTGCTCTGAGATTCCTAATAACTTCCCATTTTCCCTCTTTTCTCGCTGCAATAACTAGTTCTCTAGAGCGTTTGAGCTCCGCTACCCGTGATCTAGTAAGATCTTCATCAAGGAAAATCTTATTGGGAAGAGAGTATAACAACTTTTTGGCCCTAAGAGCCCTGAATTGATCCGTAGCTCATCTAAATCGAAGAAAAAGGGTGGAGTCATAACCCAACCATGCTCGATCAAGTGTAATGTTGAGGACACCCAGGTTCTCCCTAATGAACAAGTTCCCAACAACCATGGGGTCCGGTGATGAAAGGGGTAGGGGATCCCCCGCACCTTGAGGTTCAATTCCCTCTCGCATCTGGTGCGTTCTTCCACGAGCTTAGCTTGTACTACATTCTCAATGAGTTCCATCTTTGTCAGTAACAACTTGTGCCCACGATTAGATGTGTTTTTGTTTTGTGTTTAAAGAAAGTATGTTGCAATCTAATCTCTTCCTATTTGTTTTTGAGATTGAGGATCTCCACATGCAAAGTATCATTGGGATGTTTAGGAGCATTGTGTCCTTCAATGTTGATGACTCTTTCATTCAATAAAACATTATCATATTCGACTGCTACCATGCAATTAGTGAGTTCACAAACTTCAGCTCAAAGAGCTTGGTTCACTACTTCCATCCTCTGGACTCTGTTGACCAGTTCTTGTATGAGGTTATTTATGTCATCGCCGGGATTCTGTGTATTCATCAGGAAACCTGTAATTGTCTTGAATTTTGTCTTCAACAGTCGCTTGGCCCTCCATTTCCACCTGATTCGTGGAATTAGTGTGCAATGAAGAAGGGGGAGGGATAAATTGGATAGGCGGGACAAAGATTGGCAAAGGAGGTGAACTATCAAGGGGCATCCAAGACTGACTCTGCAAGCTTTGAGCAAGTGTATGCGATAACCGCAAACACCGAGAAAACCAATAAGAAAGAGCTCGCCACGATCCTGTCAATAGAAATCACAACCTCCCGAAATTGGGACTTGTAATATGGTGTCGGAATCATAAACTATTTGCATAGAGAAGCTAGAGTTTGTCTCCTTCCGAAATCGTGACCGAAGCTTGTGTTCATCCACTTAATGACAATAAGAAGAGGAGCCAACCAAAATTAGCATAAAGAGCTCTTTTGTAAAGTAGGGATGCAAGTAAACATTGGCAAAACCAAAATTATAATTTTCTCAACGAAGAGGAAGAAACAACATTGACTTTCAATTTGTCGAGTCTTTCGAAGTGGTGTCAGAATACAAGTATATTAGCCTCGACTTCCACAAGTTCGGTTGGGATACATGCACAATGAAAAGAATACAAGGTGGTCGGGAGCTCTTAATCCACTCCAAAACAAGTGGAGAAATGTTGAATTATGGGATTGAAAGACCACCAGGGTCCTATTTGGATTACTAGTTACACCAATGGTGTTGTATGGTTGTGAGATATGGGCTAGTGGAATGACAAGTTTGAGATGGAGGCAAATAGAAAGGATCCGAAAGCGGATAATCACAAATAATAGCAGAATTAAGGTTTTAGTTCTCTATGAAATCATCCTTGCCAAAACTAGAATCCTCCCTTTAGAGGTAATTCATATGACCAAGTTTCTTTGCGTTACTTGAAAAAACATAAAATATGAAGACCAATAGGTCACCTAAGGCCACAAGAGATGAAGCATTACACAAACGGAAGAACATGTGGATGAAACAGAAGACCAATAGGTGGCCTAAGGTCACACGAGAGATGAAGAATGGCACAAACGGAAGAACCCGTGGATGAAACAGAACCACAAATGGATGAAGCAAATGGGACATTAGCATAAGCGAATGCCCAAACCTTAGGAAACACATAAAACATTATGTGAATGAAAAGTTTAGAATGGTGATGTGGAGGAAGAAGATGAGCAAGAAATGGCAACACTATATTTGAGAGATCAACCCAATTTATGAACAAAGCACATATAGGGGCTGAAATTAAATGGAGGAAAAAGATCTGCATTTCTCAACTAGGACTAGCTCCCATATGCTTAGATGTGAAACATGCAAATGGACAACACCTAAGAAACGGTATAAAGAGAGGGTTTGTGTTTTATGCACTACATGAGCAATCGAAATGGAGGATCATTTCATCCTTGAATGTCCAAAGTATGCAGACATGCAAGCCAAGTATGCAAAAACATTAAGAGTTGGCTCCATGGTAGAACTATTTGAGGAAAACAAAATAAAAAGGTGGGGGAGATGTTAACTCAATTCAGCAAAAGGAGAAGCAGCCTTCTAAAAAAACAATGTTGGGCCCACGAATCTTTGAGAAGTTGGAGCAATTAGAGTAATCAGTGGTCCCATGGACCATTTGGTCTCACAGACATAATTAATACCATTTCATTCCATTTGGCTGTCTTTTGGATGATGAGGGCTTTGGAATTTGTTGGGGTATTGTTGCATCAATTACCTTGGCCAAAATTCTATACTTTTATTGGTTCAAATATCTCTGCCCGGTCTTTTGATGGATGTGCTTGGAAATGTTACTTTTATCCTTTTTAACTTTATAAATCATGATCCCTTTTCACCACACATAACAACAAATTAAGATAACAAATAAAGCTTTAAAATGAAGCTTTCGGTCTTCCAAGGTGCCTCCACTTGTTCCTCACATGTGACAGGATTTTGGTAATTTGAATTTCCAAAACCTTGGACATTGGCTGAACAGCTTACATTGACACACGTGTGGGGGACAGCTCTAGGACCCCAGGTGTTGGTTGACAATGCTCAAACACACAAATCATACTAGCCATGCCTTCATATACATTGTCTGATAGAGTATTACACATTCAAATGAGATAATACTGAAGTTTCTCGTAACATATTAGAGATGTTGTGCTCTTTTCAATAGCTGAAAGTTAGAATTATGTTTAAAGAAATATTCAAGACTTTCAAATTGATATTAGAGTTTATACAATGCTAGACACAAGAAAGCAAATCGTAATAGAACCAATTATGATACTTCGATTACGAAGACATTTTTTACGATTATTTCCCAAGCAAGATCATCACATGAAATCAAGTAATGTTCACAGATAAGCATGAAATCCATATATGTGATGTGTTTGGGTTCCTTAATTCTTAGAAGTCATAAGCATATTGACTAGTCTTGAGCATTCAAATAAATTTCTCAATGTAATGTAAATAGAACCCTGTTAGTTGGCTATTACATATGGACAATCAATTTATTTATTTATTCTTTACTGGCATGTCTTGCTCTTCAAAACTAATATTTACATGTGTCTAGAACACAGTTCCTTTTCTTCAAAAATCCATTACTGAAGCACTAGCCAAACATATATTACTTTAGATAGAGCATTATTTAAATAACAAATAATAAACCAGACCAAACATCATTTATGGGCATACTTACTCGCCAAGCAAGCAAAAAGAAGCATTTTGCTCTTTTAAGAAGTTTCGAAGGCGTACAAAGTCAAAGTATGAACTTATAAATATCATGATTCCACCCTGCATAGCCAAGATCAAATTGTTAAATGGCTTCTTATTCACATTAGAATATTCAAGTGCAATTGTTTATAGATAACTAAAATTTTGATAGCAATTTTAACAATGTTCAAAACAGATTCAGATGAGAGAAGACAAGTCCGTTCACTATGCTTCGAACTTCAGTAAAGAATATAAAACTTCTATAGATCACAACATGTTCTGCTTTAATTGAAATAAAACTTGGGCAACTAGGCTATGAGATGCCATCAATTAGAATGAACTACACTTTGCCAACAATTTTGAGAATGAAACAAGGATTGGAAAGTAACGGCATAATGCTCTTCCAGGAGGTGGAAATCTATTTCAGCTTTACAAGAAATTCGGTAAACAAAAATGACGAGATGGAGTTATTGGGATAGGGCTCATAAAATAATTATACCTGCAGTGAGTCCTTGATTTTTGGGAATATCTGCACCAAAACCAAAAGGCATTATTACTAACAGTTTCTTATCTTTCTCTTTCTTCCTTTTTCTGGTAAAAAAATGTTGGATCAAAATTTACAAGTAAATTACAAGGACAGTCTATGACCATTAGAGAACCAACAGCATTTACACCAAGATTTTATATTGTTCAATACCATTTTAGATTGCTAGATGCTAAACCAAGAACAAAGAAAAAACAGCCATGTAATCATTTAGCTTTCCACCTTTTTGATAAGTAGGCCAGGTACTTTATTAGTTATCCACTCAAAGCTGACTTTTTGACAGCATCCTTAATGGAATTGGAAATTTTCTTTGGTCACCACATTGGCAACCTTGAGTTCATTTCTAAAATCTCCATCCTATACCTTTTTCATTCCTTGCTAGTCTCTTACTTATCCAAAGATAGATTAACGCCTCCAGTTTTAGTTCTCAGCCTCGGTGTTTATCCGAGTATCTAAACATTTTTTTCAACATCGCTAATATCATCACCAACCCTTTGGATTTCTCCAAATTACACACAAATTTATTGATATTCTTGGTGCTATGATCTTCCTTTCCCCCCTCACCCCCTCCCCGCAGCAAACAATAACAGACTCCTGAATTGTTTCCATATTGATTAGCTCTACACCGCTGTCCGCTTTCATTTTCTTAATTTTTAACATGGGTCTTGTAGTCACATTGTGTTAAGTGGTAATCATATGGCTTCTCTTTTGTTTTCTCTTAAATAAAAGTGATACATTTACCTAAGAGACTTTTCATATGCTTCAAAAAAGTATACATTTAGGGGTGGCCCAGCTCTCGACGCCTCTACTCTAGCTTATAGCTGGGGGAGGAAGGCATATATGATAGTCAATGGCCTAAAGATAAAGAATCTACACTTAGTAGAGATAGATGGCCCAAAATTTGAATAATAAACTTCCAAAAAGAAAACTTGCATCTACAACCACAAGGAGTACATGCACACTGCCCATCAGGATTGATGATTTTTCTATGCAAACTTGTCACAATTTCAATGTCTGATGCTTTGGGGATGTTAGTTACATCACCATCTTTAGTCTTACATTCAGCAATTTGACTTATTGTTCCCTTTGCCTAGGTCCCTAACTAACAAATACTTTGTCTAATATCCCTCTTAATCAGCCACACAAACCCTTGTTATGAGTGATCCATACACAATCAGAAAACAAGCCCACACTGAAAAACCCAGCCAGACAACACAATTCTAACTCAATTGGAGGACCTGTCAATATAGTGACAAGATCGCTAGGGCAGTCTTGCCCTGCAAACCAGCAGTTGCATAATTCAGTGGGAATAGTGCAACTATCAACAGCAGTCCTGCAGTTAACAACCATTGCACAAATTGTCACTGCTGGTCTTGCCCACACATGTGGTGGCCCTGTCCTCTGTAACAACAGTAACACAGAATGGAAAGCGATTGCAAAACAATGTCTCTTCAGAATCCCAATGGTTGGGGGTTCTTTAATGCACAAATAGAAATCTCCAGAACTTGTATAAATTAGAGGCAAGGGGTATGGGTCCATGGGGTAATGAAGTTAGTGGTCTTGTAGCAGGGAAGTGTACGAGGTAGCATAGGGTTAAGAAAACTGTAGTAACATTATTAAATAGCTGGTTGGACACTCAGTTTGTGATCTTTGTAATTTTCCCAGTGAGCTAAAGTAGGGAAGTGCTGATCAGTTGACATTACCAAATTGTCTTTCCCCAAACTGGGGTTTCCAAGGTAAAATTCTCTGTGTCATGGTTTGGTGTTCTTGTTTGCTTTCAGCTGCTAAAATTCTTGTTTGATTTCAGCACCGAATTCACAGTATACTATCTCCAATCTAAATTCTGATTCAATGCCAGTTGAAGTACAACTCATGCAGTAGCAGCAGTTTCAATTTTCAAGTCCACATTTAATTTCCAGCATGTAAGAACTTAGGAAATTACAGATAAATGAGCTCTTGGGATGTCATTTATTCCTCTCACAAGTTTCATTTCAGGTCAATTGTCAATCATTAAATTTTAGCCTTATCTTGACCAATCGGCAGAGGGAAAAAAATTAGAAGAATGTCCTTCCTAAAACTCATAACTATTGCCACAGCTCCTGCCTTCCATATTTTGAGGCTGCATCTTTGTACAAAATAGTTACAATGAATTTTAATATTCCCTTTCCACTGTTTGATCTAGGGAAAACATATTTCAAATCCTCACATCTGCATGATTGATCAACTAATTAGAATAAATGTTTTCAAATCACAAAAAAGATGTGTCAGTGTAAAGCCTAATACTGAATTTGGATGGTTGAAACAGAAGTCTGGCTAGGTGATTTAGTTGGGTATGATCAATGTGTAGATCAATGTTTTAAAAGTCTGAATCGGACTCGGAACTGACCGAGGGTCCAACTGGACTCAAACCAGAATCGTACTGGTTTAATATTTATGAACCGGTTTACTAAAAACTACATAAAATATTACAATTTTAACGAAAACAATACATTTTAAAGAGTCCAAACAATTAGAGATAAAATATGCAAAGTTTGTTCATGTATATACCATGTAAGGGTAAATTGATGCAAGAGCATCGTCAAACATGTAAATAACAAATTTTGATTTTTCTTGCAATTTTGGGTTGAGATAGGTTTAGGTGGTCATTTTCAGTGTTTTAGTATGGATCCCAACTTATTTGGGTCCCTCCATGGGTGTAATAAGGTCATTTTGGATTTTCCCTCCAAAATGCACCATTTAAATATTTGAATTTTCTAGTTGTATTTAGGGGTTTAGGTGCTAGATTTGGAAGCATGAAATGATGTAAAAGACTATCAAGAACCTCATATTATGTAAATAACATGTTTCCATCCTTATTAATTAGGGTTTCATAAGTTATGGTCACCTCTTACCATGGTTAGGAACTAGAGCTAGTTGTACCTACTTCCATCTTAGGTCATGAAAGAGATACATTCGAATGGAGGAGTCATAGTTAGGGTAGAGGAAGTGGTTAGAACTTGTAAGTGTGAAGACCCATGAAGGCTCAGGGGTCTGTATGAGATCCTGAAACCCCTAGTAATACAGATCTTTGTTTCAATAAAGCTTTGAATTTCTTGTAAAAATGAATAATGAATGAAGGATAAGTTGTGTTCTTGCGTCTTCTATATATGCATGTTTTGACAATGCTAAATCAGTGGTGTTTTGGGATGGTAGTATGATTTGAATGACAGGGTTAATCTTCATTGAATAAGATTAGGGGATACATGTATCATGTTTTCATAATTATAGGAAAACTCTGTATTTTGATGATATATATTGTGATTGTAGAGGTTGTGGATAGTATGCAATGGCATTATCTACAGGAAAGGCATGGAATGAAGTTAGAAAGGTCTGAGGAAAGCTAAGGTAGCCCCTTCTTGAAGAGGTAAGTGGTTTGAGTGAGTGTATCATAAGGAACTGTCAAGAATTGAGAATCCTGTAGACAATTATATGCATTGCTCAAGGAGACTATCAAAAGATCTTAGGTTATCGTTGGAGCCAAGACAATAGCTTTAATGTTGAGAGAGATCTGCCAACTGGTCATCTCTGTAGACATGGTGTTGTAAAACTGACAACGTAATATTTGAATGAGTTTTGACATGGTTAATCAGTAAAGCTTCTTGGAAGGATATTAGAGGAAATTAGGAGAGCTCTGCAGAGATCATGCCATCTTGACAAGGGCTTAGAGTAATATCTAAGGCTTGAAAGCTTGAGAACTACCTAGAAAACAGAGCTCTAAGAACGTAAAAATAAGCAAAGCTTATTGTTATAAATAATCTGTGCAATATCAAGAGTTACAGTCAAAAGCAAAAAGGTGTGGAATGCTATTACAGATCTATAGAAGTTGAGAGTATAGGTTTTGAAGAGCAAATTGGTTCGAGTTATGAATTAATTTTCCTACTCGGCTCTCGTAAAACCCTCATCTACGGTTTCAAATGAAAATTGTCTCTAAATCTCGTGTTATCCAATGAAATTTGCTAAAACTTGGTAGATAAAGACCGAATAGGATTTTCTAATAGATTCCATTGGTATCGTGTTGAATGAAGTTGTACGGATGCAATAAATTCTGACAGTCTTGATTTAACCTGCCCTAGACCTAAATAAGACCTAAGTGCAGCCTAACTACGATGAAACCGTAAAATTTGTCTAAAGAAACCATCTGAGAGTCTTTTCCGTCAGTTAGAAAAGCCAAATGGGTATTCTAAAAGCATATCGGTTCATGGAGAAAATGTGTTTATGATTTTTATCCTAGAAAGACAGGGTATGCAGGGCTATAAGGCAGAACAGTCATGATTAGGTGCCAAACAGAGTTTCTTTTGGAAGATTCTTGTATTTCAATGCTAGAGGAAGGTCTATAAACATAAGATCATCTTGTTGGGAAGTAAGTTGGTGTTTAAAATCCCTTACATAGATCTTGTTAGTCAAAGATCAGGCCTAGCGGTAATGAACCAGTTTTGAAGCCAGTAGAATCATTTTGGTGTGTTTAACAAGTTTGGGGGTGAATGCCACCGTAAGTGCATGATGGAAATTAGTAAATATAAGTATAAAGGTAACCAATCCTCTCCTTGAGTGCAAGGTGTCAGTGATTAACAAATAACAAGAGCGAGTTCAAAACAGGGTAGAATTTAGAGCTAGGCAAAGCTAAGAACAAAGTAGAGTACAGTGGGATATTTGTGTATTCTCGTTTGATTGGTTGTGAGATATTGCAGGACGGAGACAAGGGAAGTGAACATTGAATGAATGGTGACAATATAGTGGAAGAAGGAGCTCAAGTATTCCAAGACCTTGAGGAGTATCCTGGCACCTAAGTCTACAAAAGAAGAGTAAAGTCGCCTAAGGTCGCCTAAGGCAAGCCATTTGGTGTTGTAATCTCTTTAATGTTGGTTTGTCCCTCCGTCGATGATAGGAAGATCCTGATTAGGTAGTGAATGATAGGAATATCAATCAAAAGTTTCGAGTCCATCCTTGTTTACAAGAATTGGCATTATTTTTTATCAACTGAGCCTAACTTGTGTGTATTGGCCAAGTTATTGTGTTTGCTCTTCTTCATAAATATAACAAAATGGCACCAAATGCAATACCTATCCGAAACAAAATACATAAACAATGAGGCTCTAAATCACGACTCTTCAATGCAACTCCACAAACTCCAAATGCTCACAAATGCTCATTTAGAGAGGTGTGATGCAAATAGAGTGGGGGGGAGGTGTCTCTATATAACATAATTTTAGAGTTAAGAGTTGGAAAAAAATGACTAAAATGTTGGATTTAAAAGAAAAACAGTTTTAAATGTCTAATTGATGCTTTAGTTGGCATAGACCGGTTTAGGACAAAACTGACTAGTTTGAACCAATTTTGTACCTAACCGGCCAGTTCGGTACGGAACTGGTCCCTGAGCCAATTGTTCTACAGGTTAACACATTTTTATATTGAACCGGTTGAACCGGCCAGTTCTGGTTCGACCGGTTTTTAAAACATTGGTGTAGATCTGGAGTTTGACTGTCGACCACAAAAGTGAACCTACGGAGGTTCCCACGTGCCCATGAGTAGGGTCTTGCCCAATCCCAGCTCTTACAATAGCAAATCCTAATCTATAATATGACTTTCCCTATATAATTTGTCATCATTTATTCTTTCGGCTATCCATCAATGTTACTTAACTACATATTGTGGGAAAATACATCAAAATAGACTTGTCCAATGAATTTACAGGAAAACAAACCAGGGAAGATGTGACAAATCACAAATTATGAGAAAATGGACTGCATGTTTAGATCTGAAAACCAAAAGGAAAAAGTAATGGACACAAAGCAATCCTTGGGACTGTTACATATATAATGTATAATCCCTCAAAGAAGTTCCTATGAAATCTCAAAAAAAAAAAAATCAATTTGCAGTGAGTACAAACACAAATATATAAAGAATTAAGAAATGACTGTCAACAAAAGACGCCTATGATGTCATGATATTGAGCATTCAGCCAGCATCTTTCTAGTACACAATTGGTAACAAGAAAAGATATTCATTCGAATAATAAAAAAACATTTTCCATTAAGAACTTTATTAGTTGTGTCTGAAATTCTGAATGATGTATAGAATATTGACTTAAGTTCGATATATACTTTACATAATATTTTCACCACTTTTATCACTGCAGCGCTTGCACTAACCTTTTTACAAAAATTCAAATCGCTTATCATCAACGTCTAATACTGAACTGCAATCAAAACGCTCATAGATCTGCAACATAATGGACAAACATGATCAATTACGAAATTTCAAAATCTCAATAAAAATTAAAACTTGACATTTCACTTTTACACAAATTTTGCATTGAATAACAAGTGAATGAACTAGCTGTTTGTTTACCTAGCTTTCTGTTAGTGGTCTAAACTCACCTTAATGGAACACTTTAATTTTACTTTGATCCTTTACGATATTTTATTAATTCCATATCATGTATTATGGTTGGCCCTTACTTTTGCCAACCACATGTGTTACCTATGAAGGCAACTCACTCATTTGTCATTTGACAAGAAATTGCATTCAGTCATATAACATTATAATCTATCCACTCTTCATTTCTCTATGTTCATTCATTACAATGTTCTCTTCTTTTTTTTGAGTGCATCCAACATGGTAATGAGATCCTAAGTTACAACCTTTGACAACTCGCCATTGCGTGGAGGTTTCAAGCAATTCAAGAAGATCAATGTTCATGGCTAGTTTCAAGAGTGATTTTGTGTCTTCCCACTTGACTTTAAATCTAGGGGGCACCTTGGAGCTTATTGGAGAAATTAGTAAAAAAAAATCAAATTTGTCTGATCTGCTTCATCCAACAACAGCTCACTAGGAGATGATCTTGAGTCTATGGTTTTGCGACTCTAGAGCTCACGATTGAGGATACATAGTTGTTTCTTCCCAAATCACAAATCTCTCACATCACAAGATCCATCTGATTTCGCCAATCTTTAGTAGATTTGGAATCCATGCAGAAAAAGTAGAAGATGCTTTTATGTTGTTTTTGAAGCACCATTTTAGGGCATAAACCATATAGATTAAATTTGACGTCTTTTTGACCGCCATAGGAAAAAAATTCCTTGATGGCAATTTATTTTTCCTTTGGGAAGTCGTCAGAAAAATTAAGATATCTTGGATATATGGTGGAGTTTGGAGACCCTTTTTCCCTGGAATGCATTTTTGAGCTTCGCACAAAGTGGCACAACTAGAATGAGGCCATCAATCCCCAATCAACGGGAAATTCACAAAAAGGTGGAGTTAATCGGTGTGGAGATCGCACTTGGGTTTGTCCAAATGGATAGTTTTCTTCGCTTCAAGGATTTGTGGGTAGAACCTAAGGAGAAAATCAAAGAGTTCCTCTGCAAAGATATTCAATCCATTAGAGCTCTTAGGCTACTTATGAAGCGAAACAAGTACACCAAATCCTCAACCAACCTTCATCTCATGTCATTTAGAATTCTATTTGTTTGAGAAGTACAAGCAAGATGCGGCACTTCCGGCAACATATTTAAAGGAGTTGAGTGCTCTCACTCATGATTTTGATAGGGTTGAGGATTACTTGGAAAAGGTGTTAGATTTGAAGACTAAGCTTCACAATTGTGGCGACAAGTTTAAGTTATGACAAGGGCTGAACACCTAGCGCGGCAGCCATACAATCTCATAGAAACCCTAGTAAAGTGTTTTCCAACTCCAAATCACACATTCAATTCCACAAAAGGATTTGATTTTTGGGCCCGAGAAGGCTGGACCAAATCCCCATCCACTTGTTGCCTTTGGGTGTTGCGCAATATGTCTTGCTAAGAGTGTTTTGATAAAAGGATTTCACAATAAAATCCCCATAATTTTTATGAGGCCATATCATCTTATCTACTATATTAGATGGGAAGATAGGCTGATTGTATAGGATTTTGCAGTCCTATATGTTGTACAACATCCACCTTCCATGATGGAATTGTGTAAGCTTCAATCTTACAATAGAACAAAATGTTAGGAGGGATGTATATTTGTCTAATAAGCCAACTGAAAGTTGTATAGAGGAGGATGCCTGCACCATAAGTCTGTCCAAAATCCAATAATTTTTCCACTACCAACCTTCCACGCAAGTTGTTCATTGAAAATCTTTGTTCCCAATTTAATTAATCTAGTAACAAGTGATAATGATTGTTTCCAAGGGAGGTAGGGGAGTAGCTGTAGAGGGAACATGAAGATATTGGTTGTGAAATTTGAATGATGTTGATGCATATTAAGTTGGTATTCCAAAATTTCCAAGCAAGCTTCATTGTCAAAGCTTGATTAAACAAAGCTTTGTTCTAGACATTCAATCTCGCTACACCCTTGAATTGACATATTTTGTCCCATACCACTAATGGGTATCTGAATTTGTCATCTATTCCCTACTACAAAATGTCTCATTGGATGGCTTGAATATTGAGGCTAGTTTTATCTAGTATGGCAAGAAGGTTGAGCATATATAGGGACAACTTGAAGGACTTATTGAACCAGAGGTGTCCTACCAGCTAAGGATAACCATCGATTGGTCCAACTTTTCTTTTATCCGAGTCTTTATTTAGTTATTGTTATGACTTATGTCAATATTGATAGATCATTCTCAAACACCGAGCATAAGTTAAGAATTAAAACACATGAACAACAAGAGAGCAAAAGACACGTGCTGCCCAAAAAATGTTGAGGATGTGTGCAAGCTAGATATGACCAAGCACATGTGGAAAGCAAAAGGATAATTATAGAATCGCGTCACTTCCTCCCATGCAAAGAGGATGTTGTACACAACTTTTACATTAAACAAGGAAACTTGTTTTGCAAAAGCGGCAGAGAACTTTTATAGTCTATGCTAGTAGAGAACCTTTGTGTCTAACACGGTAAGTAGTAGTTTGAATCTTTCAATCCGTGCGGGTCCTACACATCGAGCAAAGCATCCTTTACCAGAAGTTGTTGAAACTTTGGAATGGTAGTATCTTGATGAGTGATAGAAACCTCTTCGTCCAAATGAGTATGGCTTGTACATCTTGATCCATATCACATTGACCACAGCATGGATGCTCTATTGACATGAAATATCTAAGCAAAAAGCATTGGGTGCAATTGCTTAGGGTGTATGGCCCATATCTTATGGGCTTGAACTTGTGATGTTGTTTGTTATGAGCTAGAAGATCTAATCAAAAAGCATCGATGCAATTGCTTGGAGAGTATTAGGACCCATATCATATGGGTTTCAACTTGTGATGTTGTTTGCTATGACTTTGTGTATGCAAGTTAAGCCAAACACAACCACCAATTTGGAAAGAACGAGGTATTCAATGGCACTTATGTAGTGTCTTAAATTTGGCCCAAGTTTGCAGGAGAACGCCTGAATTTCAATGCAAATGCTGTCCCTTTCAACGTTATTTGAAGTCTACATATGGAAGTTATGGTAGACAAGATTTGCTAGTTTTGGTTAGGGTTACACAATGCTATCTTTTGAAATTGTTAAAGCTAGTCTACTAGAAGAAGTGACATTCATATTTAGTGAACTTTATGAACTAAAAAAAATTGGAGAAGATCAAGTTGCAATATGGTAACTGATGGGTGGTCCAATTCAAGGCAAATGCCACTCCTAAGTATTTTTACACAATGCCATCAAGGTGCAATATATTCATCAGATCTATTTACACAAGAAAGTAGGTGATGAGTGCTCATTTCATTTTCAGATCCATCGAATCTGCCATCTTGGATAATGGAGAAGAAAATGTTGTCCAAGTTATCAAGGATAATGCAAGAATTTGTAAAGCAACATGTGAACTAATTAGAATAGATTATTAATTTTTGTCGTATTTTACTCGTGCATGTTTTAAGTCGTCTCAACATGATCTCTATGAGCAATCATTACCCTAATGAAATTTTTCTACATGTATTTTTGTTAACAATTACAAGATAAGGGACCCACTCAACATACAACCACCATAAGCTTTTGGTAGTAGGGAGGGGGAATAATGACTGTAATCCTTCGCTTCGGGCTTCGTCCTCTCTCTCCTTCCCAATTGGTGGTGGATTACATTCATTGTTCTTCCCACCGCTAACAAATTCTTAGGTGCTTGTATGCTAAGTGGGTCCCCTTACCTAGTAATTATTACAAAAATACAAGAGGAAATATGTCATTAGGGTAATGACTACTCATGGAAGTCTTCTTGAGATAAACACACGTGAGTAAAATCCCACAAAGATTAATAATCTAATTAAATTGCTCATTGATTCCTATGTGGACACCGCGTGTAACACAGATTTTGAATCTTTTCATGGAAGGTCTAGCAAAATTGGAGGAGATAAATAATACCATGCAAGAAGGAAAACAAATTTCCAATTTTACACTTAAATTATCACTTGAATTTACCTTGTATCACTTGTTTGCAAAGAGCGCACTTCTCTCCCCTACTAAAAGAATGTTTGCCACTAATATAATCACTTTGCGAAGAGAGACAAAGAGGGCTGTGTTTTGGAAAGCGTTGCAGAAGTGATTGAAAAAATTGTCTTATGAAGTTCATTTTGGAATGAGGCTGAGGGTGTTCTAAAGCTGTTTGAGCCAATTGTTAAAATGTTGATAATGGTTAATAGTGGTAAATCATGTATGGAATTTGTGTACAAGGGCATGGATAGAGCAGAGGAAGAATCCAAAAACACTATCATATGATGTTGAAGAAATTGATTGCAATGGAACATTGTGGACATTCTATTTTAAACTCTGAAATGGATTTATTTTTAAACAAGGATATGTTTCCCATGATAAAAACCCAAAGTTTCTTTTTCTTGATAAAGATCAGCAAGTGGATCCGACTTAAACAAAAGAAGATAAGCACATACCTGCTAATTCTGATTACAGTAAAGGAAAACCCAGCCCTTGGAAAAATTGCATAAGTTCTGGTGTAAAAGGGGATGCCCTATTAAGAGTTCTGAATTTTTGTTACATTTCAATCCCAATCTTGACAATTTGGAGTCCACAAATCATGAGCAACAACATGAAGCTTTGTTCAGTAGGAGAAAGCGATCAGTTGTATTCAACTGACATGAGAAGGCGCCACACTTCTCGAGGATAAGGAAGCCACTAGATATGTTCAATTGAGGACATGAGAAGAAACCATAATTCTTGAGAAAACAACCTAATTTAGAATAGAGCACCAGTGAGCAAAGAAAATGGAGTGATTATTTCACAAATTCTGATTTTGCAGAGAACAGAGAGGATGAAAGGTGCAAAATTCTTTTGTTTTTCATTATGCACTTCATGGGGGTGATTGTTGCTATCCCAAAATTGATTTCATGGCAGAATTTGATCAGAAAGGGTAGCTATTTCTCCATTCCAGTGAATGGGTTTGTTCAAAAGTTCCATTCATAGGCTGTTGGTGTCTAGATTTTATTTTTCAGCAGTTAGATTAATTAATTTTCAGCAAATAAGATGTTTCAGTATGCCTGGCATCACGATGCAGAGGTTTCAGTTGGCTTGTGTGTTCTTATGTGTTGTATTCAGCTCGTGTTGTGGTCCAAACAAGAGTTCAGGGGATGGGTTCTGAGAGATTGTGACAGACATTTTAAGCTCTGAAAGGACAGAATAAAGAGAAAATGAGAGTTCAAAAGTTCAGTTCTTATTGAACTTGAGAACAACCACCATTCTGAGCTTGATTTCAATCTTCAACACTTTTCAGTGGTGTTTGAGCAGTTGTAGGAAAAGTGTCAATTGAACTTGAAAGGAAAGAAGTTTCAGCATTAGAGGTTGCGTGAAGGTTTTGATGCTAAATGACTCTATGCCTGATAATACAAGCTAGATTTTAAGGTTCCACACATGCAAGATGTTGCCCCTGAGAGCCGCTAGAACTGTTAAGAAATTTCCACATTTTGACATTATTGTGATAATTCCAAGGTCTCCCAATTTCTCAACCTTTTAATTCTCAAATTAAAAGCCATAAATTAAATGTATGGGTTTATACAATTTAATATCACAAAAATATATTAGATGAGGATTTAATTAATATGTTGCAATGGATAAATGTGACCATTTATTTAAATTAATTTAAAGAGAATTAAAAGAATGCAATGAATGGATGAGAATTAATAAGAGCTTTTTGCTTATATTAATTAAACTTAATTAAAACATTTTCCAAGAGTTTAATATATTTGGATATGCACCAATTTTAAATTTAAAAGCATATTTATAGCTTTTAATATTGAAATAGCGGAGAACATAAACTTTAAGGGTTATTTATAGACTATCCATGTGAGGATAAAAGAATTAAAAGAATAATTAAAGGATATCCTTTAATTAGGTTTTGGCAGATATAAAAGCTATTTTCGCTTTTATCTAAAAATATTTGTAGGAACTTAAGCGAAGATTTAAAATTATATTTTATTCGGGATGAGGATGGATATTATTATCTAAGCATAATTATGGAATTTCAGAGTTGGTGCATGTTGTCCACTTCTTTTTATATTCTAGATTTGTAATTAAAAGAGAGAATATCTCTATATTGTTATCATCTTTCCTTGAATTTGCTTGAGTTCTTGTTTTTATTTCAGCAGTGCTATAGCCTAGGTTTCAAAAATGTCCAATACCTTTGAATTAATAGAGAGCAATTGTGTATTCAGTGTGATTGATAAAAGGTGTTGTGGTGAATTTCCCTTCAGCTTTCTTCTCATGTTATCTGGCTCCATTTTCATATTTAGGTTAGATCTCACCTTTGTTTTGTTATCTCATTGTGTCAATTAAACACTAAGTTTTGCATGTTTTAGTTTTCTTGTGTTGTGATCAAGTAGAGGAAAGGATTAAAATATCTTGGTGTATCACCCCTTTTGTGTTTCTTTTCTCTTTCATTTTCCCCAAAAAGTTTTAGACTAGCACTAGGATAGAAGGAACCAACCTACTTTGGAGATTGTACTTGAGATAACTGTCCCCCACTTTAGTACATTCCATGTTATGCCTGAACTGTGGGTAGTATTAGATCAAACATTTCAGTGCATTAACAGTCTCATTGTTTCTGTAAAGAAGAAATCGATTCTCTATACAACTTCTTCCTCTATCTTGATCAAAATATGTTTGGCCCTTTGTCATTGAGAGGTCATCATTTTCATGCATAGGCCCATGTAAGGAACCCCTAGATCTACCTATATTATCATCTCCTACTCCTAACCCAGAACACGTTAAGGAGGTAACAGCCCTTTGGAGACTATCAATTCACACATATATGGGACAGGTTAGTGGTGTGGTGTTCGTCTTTCCATACTATTGCTAAAGCGCCCAAACGCCTTCACTCGTATTTCTAGCATTGTGGATCCACTTCATTTCAAGGGTGCGGGCCTACATGTTCTGTCACTCACAACATAGGCCATAAGGTAAGCACACATTACTAGCTTTTTATCTATCATGAGAGGTTCATCAACCTTGAGTACAACAAAGAGGTTCCAAGGGGTGTACCCCTTTTACCCCGAGGGGATAGTCCAATGGGGTCCCTTATCTCAAGAAACTCGCTCATGGACATTGTTAGATCTTGCATTGGCCCTCTCATGGTAGTAGTGAATGATGATATTGTTGTTTCTTCTAGCTCGAGCCTTCCTACAATTCTGTTACAACATTAGTTTCTGGTCTTGGTCTCCAACTTTGATCTACTTCAACTCTTTCTTCTATTTCATTGAAGGGCAGTTCCTTCACATGGTTATTTGTACTCACAAGTAGTTCATATGGTTTAAAGTTTTAAAAAAATTGGTTTTAACCTCCAGAATCTTGTTTTTCTTAGTTTCTAGTTATTTTTGTGAACCTAGGATTCTTTCTCCCTAGGTATTTACTATTATAACTGAATGTGCTTTCAAGTCCTTATAGGCTTTGGTCACATATGCACACTAATACAATTTCTTTCTTCTTTCTTTCTTGAAGGTTTACTGAAGGACTTGGAAACTCTACATTTTGTGTATTGGATAGTTATGTTCTTTCAACTCCTATTGATAGGATTTGGTTACTTGTGTGCACTAATACAATTTCTTTCTTTCTTGAAGGTTTATTAAAGGACTTGAAACTTTCCATCTTTTGCAATGGGTGAGGAAAAAAAAAGAGTTCCTCTTTTCTACAACTCAACCATAATTTTGGATTGGACCTTTCTAGTCAATCTATTTACAAATGGTCCAAGGTTGATGCTGATTCTAGGACCAATACACAGAACAACATTGTATTCCAAGAACGTTATAGTAAGGAAGTGGATTGTAGTAGTACTTGAGAACAAAAATCAAAGTACATAGACAAACACAACAAAATTGTAAACTCATTTACATAAATAAATTTATATTATTGATCCACATAATCACAAGTAAATTGGTATTGTTACTCGGAATCATTATCTAGTAGTTTTTAAAGCATCTATGCGAATACATGCGGAATTTTGAAAACAGGTGTACAGTACAGCTCATTGTAATAAGAACTGAACTCCCCAGGATTTATGTACAATATTTTATGATTCCACTAATGGAAGAACATTTGGTGCTTAACCACTATACTCACTCAACAACACATCTACAAACAATTAATTTCCAAACAATGTGCTTCAAATAGTATTTATTTCAAAACCCTAATAAGAAAAATAATACACAATAAAATTGTTTACTGGCAACATCACACTTGTTCCCTGCACTACCAATCAGCCAAACAAACCTAAGGCTGTCTTGCATGACTCCAACTGAACCCATATAACACATTTTGTAGTGATATTTGGAACCATGCTCTCTAGAGTTAGACAGCTAAAGAATTCAAACACAGCCTCTCTCCGTACCAGTCAAAAAATGTTAAGAGTAAAAACAATGAAAGATTCAAGAACTTCTTGAAAACAGGAATTGGGTGATGGAGCATGCTGTTCTATCATTCATTGATCAAAACCCATGAGAACGGGTATCTCTCATCCTCACCTATAAGATCAAAATATACCTTCGTGGATCTTATAAACCAATTCATGATATCATCATGTACATCATTGTAGTCTTATGTCCACCAACCAACCAAATAACCTTTACCTAAGATTCACGCACAACAACGACCTCAACTAATTTCTATAAAAATATTATGTTTTCATAGTCAATTAGCTGTTCCCAGACATTATATCCAGTACTGATCTCAACCTTGTTGGGGAGATGCTTCTCAGATTTTAATTTACATAACATAAACTTATTTCAAAAAGTTCTCTGCGCAATCAGCTTTGGTGTTGCCAGATACTCTCCCCATGAGTTTCCAATTCACCTAAGAGAAGCATCCCTACAAAATCCCAGGGAGGGCAAAAAGTTGACCCCAAAATGGATCCATTGCAGTCCAACCCCTTCCATCGAGCTGAACACCTGTCCAAAAAGGGCAGCTGAATTGAGAAACTAGGGACCGCCTTGGAATATTGATTATCTTTCTACCTTGCAAGTAAAAGCTAAGGTCCTAGCATGATCTCCACTAGATTAACTAGCTTTCAACGGGCACTGATCCATTCTTTTACCATGTGCATAGAGAGATATAAATCTATACACCGGCAGATTAAAGCTCTCTACTTTAGCCACCATATGGAGTGTTCTGTATCTCTCAGGAAACATGAACACTTCAAGGATATTCATCCAAGCCTCTTGTAGTAACCAATTGAGAACCACTAGTTTGGAGCTGTTTCAGCACATGACATTATAGAATTCTTCTTAAGAAATTCAAGACAATCATCTTGGAGCCATTATTATGGGCAGTAAACAATTCTTTCTTCTTCTTCTTTTTGGAATATATGCTTCATATATTAACAGCAAATATTCACGACAAGGGCCTGTACAAAAGTATCAGAAGATGTGTAGGGGAAATACAAAAATGGTTACATTTTCCTTAAGCAAATCAAAAGAGCAGCCAGATCAGAATAGTTTGAGGGTTAAATTATTTAGCTTCTTTAAGCAGAAGAAGATCAATTATTTTACCATGTGCATAGAGGGGATACAAATCCATAAACCTGCATATTTTAGATCTCTCCTTTAGCCCCGTATGGGGTGTTCTATGTCTTTCAGGAAACATGAACACTTAAGGAATATTCATCCAAGCCTCTTGTAATAGCCAATTGAGAGCCGCTAGTTAGGAGCTTTTTCGATGCATGACAATATACAGTTCTAAAAAAATCAATACGATCATATTAGAACTGTTTCAAAGGGTAGTGATCCATTCTTTTACTATGTGCATAGAGGGGTACAAATCCATAAACCCGCAGATAAAAGGTCTCTCCTTTAGCCACCATATGAGGTGTTCTCTATATTTTGGGAAACATGAGCACTTTAGAAATATTCATTTAATGCTCTCATAATAGCCATTTCTTTAGTTTGGATCCATTTCTACACATGACATCACAGAATTCTTCTAAAGGAATGCTATCATTGTCCAGCATGAACACAGATTGCAAGATGTAAATCCCTTGCTTCTCTATGAAAATACATGAAGAAGAATTGCAGAGATTGTCAAAGAACAAGCTGACTTAACTCCCTTTCCCAAAGGAAAGCTATCCATGCTGAAATTTCCACTGCTGCAACAGTTTGTTGCACTGCTTGAAATGGGGTTTCTTTCCCTCAGTAGAACATAGCTCCTCCTTAAGCTTGTACTTCATGAAATCCCACTGAGGAAATTCAGCATTCTCACTCTTTTCATAGATCTCCACACAATTCAAAATGATGCTTAATAACTTGAGTGTTAATTTTTGCTTGATACATGGGTTTCTCAAGAATATCATAATTTGGAAACTTAGACTAGGCATCCTTTGAGAATTTGGTACCTTTCTAGTTCTATGTTTATGGTTACTGCTGCAGATGGCAATGCTGTTTTGATCATGCTGTATTGTTATGTTATCATACATCCTCTTGTTCATAGCATGAAAGATATGAATAGTCATATGTATATTCTGAATCTTGACTCATGACTGTAATTGCAATAATCTTTGAGCCTCAGACAGTGTTATACTTGCCCTCTTTAGATTCTCATTTGAATGCCAGGGTCTCTTTTCCTATGGCATTCAATTTTTTTAACACTCCAATCTACTAACATAATAGTTTACCCTTTTATTAAAACCAAAAAAGGATGATCATCTAGGCAAGAAGTGTTGGGGCAACCAGCATGTTATTCCCAAAGGAAAAATGGAGACAAGGAGGAGGTCTGGACCCTCCCACAAGGGAACCATTGCAGCAGGAAGAAGAAAGTAAAAGAGCAAAGAGGAAAGGCCGACTAGAGTGCGCACCCAAATAATCATCATTGCATTTTTCTATTTCTATTTCTAGAATTTTTGAATAAAATCTTCTAGATGGCTATATTAGATTCCAGTTGAATTACTGACATCATGATGTGCATTGTGAAGTGAACATAATGATCACATACATGGTTCTAGGCTAGTATGGCTTCTTTCATTGTTTCTTTCTTTTTACATTAAAATGTGGTTCATCCAGCCAAGAATTTGAATGTAAGGTCATCCCAGCCTATAAATATATTTACCAAAATGGGAATTGACACATGTTCCCCTTTACACTATAACACGAATTCAATTCCTTGAAAAACCAACATTCCAATAATGGTTTCACTTTTGTAAGGCATGACGAAGCCATGTGGAGTCAACAATTACAATATGAAGTTTCAAATATAATTTTCTTTATGAAAAATTGTCCAACTTCAAACTTTCAAATTTCAATCTTTTCAAGGCATGAAAATATTATTAAAAAGAACCTTACTTAAGAGGTGTTTTCCTATACTAAAGTAAACATCATTACATGATGTCAAGGTAAATCATGTAAACTAAATATGCCGTATGAAGTCATCATTAAATTGATACCTGGCGTACTTGAAGCAACACTTTTGGGAGAACACCATTGTACACGGCCGACAATTTTACCTGCAATAATAGGACTTATTGACTGAATATGATGTAGAATAGAATCATTTTACGCACAATGAAAGAAAATAAGATGCAAAGTCTTTTCTAACGATTTTACCTTGCCCTGGTAGTTAACACAAAAACGATTGAACAATGCATTTATGTCTGTCATAAAACAAACAATATTATCACCAGCTATGATATGGAAAGGTTTCAGTTGCAATAATTGAAACACAAATAAATTAGTTTATAGTTATACATATGTTCAATTCATAAAAACTTTTGAACATTGTTATCTGTTTATAAACACAAATTAAAAGCTTTATCAAGTTATGTTGTGACATAACAAGAATGGCATATGAGCATGCCCAACGGGAAGTAAAAGATCAACTCATAAGATTCAAACACTGCATTTATTTCTAAGCTATTGTGATTTCACATACATATAGACAGATATATATTAAAGATGCATGTGTGGATAAAAACACTAACAAAAGCAACCCATTGTAATCACCTAATTTTTGTTTGAGGTACTTGGCAACATCAGTTTTGGCACCTTCCCAGGAATTTGGATTAATGATACATATTTGACTCTTTTGACACACCTTTCTCCCTTCCAATTACCCACATGTCCCCTTGGTCACCTCATTTGCTAGTCTCGTACACTCAGGATCAGTTCTAGTTAGTTCAGAAATCATCTTAACCCTCTATAGACACTTTTTCATTCCCAAATCTGTCTTTTGACCTACAGGTCAGGTTCAGCCATCAATAGGCAGGTTTGGTATTAAACCTGTCTACACCCTGCTGAATCTGTCCTCCTTTGCAATAGTCAGTTTTTAATTTCGGTGTTTTCATCAAATCGGCCTAGGCGTGACTTTTGGTCAGCTTGCACAGGAAACCAATGAAGAGTCTCATCTATATACAAATGACACCAAAGGTTATTTAGACTCTCATCACTTAGACACTTTGTCAATACACGAATAAACATGTCCTAAATCTCTCAAGAGCAGTCTATGAGCTGAATTCTAAGTCTGAAGCATTTCCAAGCCAAAGTTGTATGTTAGTATGTTATTACGTGTCTTTTAGCAAAAGAAGAATCACCTATTTGCATATTTATTTATCTAGCTGCATGAGCATATAGGACGCAAGTTGAATCATGAAAACTTCAATCTTATTGATATAACTACATGGGCCATGATCCTCGGTATGTAGTGCAGCGCTTTCACACAGCAGGATGTGGGAGGAAAGTTCAGGCTCAGTCTAGGGCTTATCTTTCTCTATTGTTTCAATTAGTTTTAGGGTTTGATCAAAGGAAAATCAATTCAGCACTGTGGCACATCATCACAAGATTCTTGAGTCAGATTCTAGCAGAGCTGAGATATTCAAATAAGTTCCAGAAGTTGCAGAGTATTCTGAGCAGCAGAAGATAGGTTCAGCCACAAATATTTAGTTCGATACTGTACCTCACTGCCTCAACCGAACTTGACCCAGACACAGTTGCACAGCACCAAATTCCCAACTTCAATTTCTTCTGTGCAGTCATCTAGTGAACTAAATCAGGTCGGATCTTTCCTTTACACACACTTTAGTACTTCTTTTCCATTTCCAAGTGGTTAGACTGTCCCTTATCAAAATAATTCAGGTTCAGATTACTGTTTTGCTGTTTATTCTTAGGATCTAAAGTATAGCAAATTCATTTTAATTGTTTCTGGATTTCAGGTTTAAAACGGCTAAAACACCCATCAAAGATTGCATAAAGAGTAAGGCACTCCTCAGAGAAATTATATAAACAGTGGTTAAGTGCTTGACTAAAGCATTTCATCTGAATTTTCCCTTGACTAAGGCATTCTGACTGTCCAGCCAATTCTTTCAACAGGCATGAATATTCCAATAATTTATTTTACCTGAATATTTACTTTTCATTGCCAATACGTTGAATCACATACTTGCTAAAAGTGTTTTATCTGAATATGGTCAAGTGTATAATTCCCATTAACAATCGTGTTAGGTGTATCCATTGGAATAAAACCCATACTGTTGGGAAATAATCCACGAATGGAATAAGGCCTGTACTATTGGGGTGTAGCCCATGAATGGATTCACCGATACTAGTGGATGTGAATTAGACGAGGGACTAAGACCCATCCAATGGCATATAACCCATAGTATCGGTTTGGATACGGATACGATACGCGGATACGTCAATTTTAAAAACCCTTGGATACGATACGTCCTTACATATGTATTAAATATATATATATATATATATGTATGTATGTATGTATGTATGTATTTAATTTTTATGTACATCTACTCATTTTACTCATTTTTTAGTCCATAAAAAACTGAAATAATAATACAAAACTTGAATCAATGTTCAAAACATTCAATATACTTAAGACTTTGCATTTTATTGATCATGTGGCTGCCATACATATGATATACGAATATCATGTTAACATGAAATGATGAATACGAACAAAACTTGAAATTTGAAAAATACGAACAAAACTTGAAATTTGAAAAATATACTAGGATCCATGTTCAAATTTTCAAAACATACAATATACTTAAGATTTTACATTTCATTGTTCATGTGGCTGCCATACATATGATATAGGAATACAAACAAATCTAGAATATATCATCTAGATTTTCCTCAAAATCAAGTTCTTGTGTGCCACTTGCGCTAGCTCCACTCTCATTAACTCCACTCTCCACTCCTTGCGAACTCCCTTGAGCGTCATCTTCGCCATCAAATAATGAAAGTTGGGCAAGCGTGGCTACGGAGGCATCCAAGTCTGTGGTCTCTGGAATAAGATCCCAAAGTTTGTGAGGCCCTCTAGCATACTCCTCAGACTTGTGTGACAAGAGGCGCAAATTGGAGTGCACATATACCAAATCCTCAGCTTTTTTAGATGCCAACTTGTTTCTTTTAGCTGAGTGGATAAAGCTATAAGTACTCCAATTCCGCTCTGCCACCTATTACAACAAAGTTAGAAAATTGAAATTCAAAGACAAGTTAGTATCCTAAGTTCTAACTTAATAAAATTTAAAATATTCGAAATGATTCTAAATTTTAAAATTTATAAATGTTATACCTGTGAAAGAACTTTTATAGCAATAGGACGTAAGTACTTGGCATCATGGCCATGTACACGCCACCATGTGGTTGGAGTCAAGCTGCTCTTGTCGAAAAGAGCCTCAATCGATCCCATGTTGCCTTCTGAACCAGTAAACATGCCCATTTCACTTCTGACCACACTGGCTATAGATGGATCAGGAAAAATTCTTTTGAATGTTGCCCTGGTTCCATTTCCAACTTCGGAGTCAGAAAATGGTGCTTGCCTGTTTGGTAGCCCAAGTACATCAGAGCTATAGTACTTTGGGGTCAGTGCATAAGCAAGGAGATGTAATGAGGTGGTCATTTTATTCCACCTCTTCATGACCACAGTCTTGACCTCACCGTAGAAGGTCTCTTCTGGATCTTGCCCTTTTTTTGTATTATATCTCTGATACGCTCAAGCATGGAATCTATGCCATCATATATCTCTCCCAAGCATGCTTCATCAGTATCTACATATCGGATCATGGAGAGAATGGGTTCTGTAAAACTCAACAAGTACTCAACCTTGGCCCACCAATCCTCATCAAGGACCCATGATTTTACCCTTGTAGCTTTCTCTGTATTTGATTGCCTCCACACTGACCAAACATTGCTGATCACCATACTGCTTAAAGCCTCTCTCACCTTCACAAGCCGTCTCAAAACAAGCGTGTGAGAGGCAAATCTAGTTTTTCTGCAACCTTCAACAACTCTAACCTTGAGAATTTCTGAAAATGGCTTGTGACATATGATGGTTTGTGATAAACATTTGAATGTCATTTGCCTCAGAATAAATTTGCTCAATCCATGGGATTTTCCCAATCTTTTGGAGCATCAAGTTAAGGGAGTGGACAGCACAAGGGGTCCAAAAAATGTGCTCATATCTACCCTCTATGATCATTCCTGTTGCTTTACAATTTTTAGCGTTGTCGTGATGACTTGGACAACATTATGGGGGCCCACCGACTCAATTGCCTCTATTAAAATGTCAGCAATAAATTGTGCATCCTTGACTTCCCCTTCACAGTCAATGGCTTTAAGGAACATTGCCCCTTTAGGGCATACTGCAACAACATTTATGAGGGGTCTATTTCTAGCATCTTTCCATCCATCTGAAATGATGGAAACCCCTGTTTCCTTCCATGAGTCTCTGATTGGCTGCAAAGTCTTGTGAATGTGTTCCACTTCCTTTCCCAAGAGTGTGGTTCGAACTTTTTCGTAACCTGGGGATTTGTACCCTTGTGGAGCTTCATTGATACCCTTCACCATTTGATGCCAATATGGAGATCTCAATACATTAAAGGGCAGCCCACATGCATAAATGCATCGAGCAACAACCTCATCAGCAACCTCCCTCTTTTCAATATTAAATGCTTTCTCCAATGCTCCTTTTGGCCTTTTTCGTGAGCTCTCTGGACTCTCTTCATCAAATGGTTGACTTTGAGTTTGAATGAAAGGATGAGAAGTAGGTCTAGGTGTGGGTGGTAGTGATGAAGGCCTTCTTTGCGAAGGAATTATTCTAGTTCTATTTCTTTCAGCTTGTTTATCAGCCTCCTCTTGCTCTCTTAGGTACTCTGCCATTTTTTCATTTGATATTTTTGGGCACCTCTTTATCCCCACACCTCCAACACCAGTCAAATGGATTTTCACTCGGCTATATGAGGATTTGTATTGAGCTTGGCAACCATGACATGTCCAAACCCGACACCCACCACCAACAATGTTGTCTACCACTGTCACATGTCTCCAAAGAGGGGAATTAGGATCATGTTTCATAGGAACTGATGTGTTTTCAGCTTGGCCTTGCACTCCACCCGAAGCAGAACTTGATGCCATCCTAATCTGTTTTTGATCACCAAGATCACCATAACGGCGCGAGGTGAGAGCATACACAGAGTTAGGATGTTTAAAAAATTAAAAACATTTTGCCTTAACATAAATAAATTAGTTATGTCATCCTAATCTGTTTTTGATCACCAAGATCGCCATAAAGGCGCGAGGTGAGAGCATACACAGGTTTAGGATGTTTAAAAAATTAAAACACAATTTGCCTTAACATAAATAAATTACTAATTAGTTATGTCATCCTAATCTGTTTTTGATCACCAAGATCGCCATAAAGGCGCGAGGTGAGAGCATACACAGATTTAGGAAGCTAAAAAATAAAAAACAAATACATTAACATTGAACAATGCATTTAAAATTAAAAATGATTTTTTTACCAATTAATAAATTAAATAACCCTAAACTATGCCATCCTAATCTGTTTTTGATCACCAAGATCGCCATAAAGGCGCGAGGTGAGAGCATACACAGATTTAGGATGTGTTTAAATTATAAACTTTAAAAAAATGCAACATAATAAATAAATAAATAACCGTAAAAAAATAAAACGAAAGGATGAATTAAAAATAAAATTAAAAATTAAAATACGGTATACCTGTAGTGTAGAATCGTAGATCCTGGTTGCCTCTAAACAAAATTACAAATGCTACCTCTTCCTCTCAAGTCTACTCTTCTAGTTTTGATTCTTGAATGAACACTAAATTTAAAATTTTAAAACAATCTCTTCCTCTCAAGTCTCAACAATGGCTTCTTCTCCTTCTCCTCCTTGCAATGGTGGACTCCAAACAATAGAAGCAATCGCTGCCCCTCCTTCAAATCTTTGCCTCCTCTAAGCTCTTTGCAAAACCTCCTTCCAATCTTTGCCTCCACTAAGCTCTTCACAACTCTTCTTTGGCTCTTTGCTCATTCACTTGCAAAAAGACAATGAAATTGTTTGTGTGATTTCAAATGAGAGGGGTGGGTGCTTTTTATAACTTTTTGTGGGGGAGAGGGTGTATTATTTTATTCATTTAGTGTTTAGGGTTCGGTTTTAGGGAGTAGAAAAGTCAAAAATTAAAAAAAAATGAAATAGAACTTTAAAAAACGTATATACTGCTGGATACGTTCTTGATACGTACAGGGTACGTTAGGATACGTCACGGATACATTTGTACATATCCATGACGTATCTCGACGTACCGACGCGTATCAGAACGATTCATATCATATCCATAACGTATTTGTATCCGATACGTTTCAAGGGATTCGGGGGCGGCGGGTGTTGGCGTATCCATGCATACATGGATCACCGAAAAAAAAATTGTGATTGTAATATCAGTTATTATAAAATAAATAATGACCCTTGATTTGTTAAGGATTAGAAAACATGAAAGTGGGACCGAATTTATTTAAACACAAACTACCACCTAATGATCTAGTGAACATTAAAATAATGTACTCTAATATCCACCTTAAGATTAATTTGGGTATAATAGCACGATAAGGTGGTTGTAATCGTCATGGGAGTCCCTGATGGAAGACTTATCAGGGACTGGTTCCTCATGTAATATTTTTTTGCAGGCTAGGTCCTTAATCCCTAGGAATCAATAGCAAAAAAAAAAAATAGATTAATTTGGGGATACAAAACGGTATAAACAAAGAAAGCATTATATCCTATCTCACTTGACGACAACTTCTTCCATCTCTGAAAAAAAAATGCTGATGAACAGACTTGGCTCTAGTCAACATTTTGTTAAAGATGTCTGCAACCTTGTCCTCAGTAAGGCAGTATTTCAAATAAATCACAATCCTGAATCAAGTGCAGTCTGAGGTGCATGTGCAACTCAATGCATTTGGTAGGTTGAGGTGCAATTAGATTGGAAGCCATGTAAATGGTACTCTGATTGCCACAGCATAATGTAGTAAACTGCTCCCACTAAGATCATAGCTCTGTTAGAACACTTCAAATCCATATGGTTGTTCATCAGAAATGACTACCCCCTAATATTTTTCTTTGGTAGAAGAAATAAAATCAGCAAACTACATCTTGTTTTCCCAAATAAAAGGAGCTAACCCTGGGTTATAAAGATAACTAGTAGTAGATTTCTGATCGCCTACTTTTCCTAAATTAAAATTTGCATAGCCTACCAAAGACACCAGGCCACAAGAAGAATACTGAATGCCAAGCTAGTATGCAACCTGAATGTACTAAAGGATATACTATATTGCTTTCCACTGCCTCACACAATAGTTTTGTGTAAAAACCAAGAAATTGTGTGGTCAGCTATGAGTCAAATGAATAAGGATACCAACCGCCTTATCCAAGGTAGGATCAATTTTAGGAGTGTAACATTTGGTGGTAAACTTGACTCCAAACTAAAAGGGTAAGGCTTGATTTACAACACTCCATGTGGAACAAAGATCCTGAGCATACTTTTTGCTGTGATGAAACTTCCTTGGAGGCCTGGGAAATAAAGAAGGCCTAATTTGGTAATATCAAAGTGACTCATCAGAATGGATTTCACAGAGAGGATCAAGTCATGGCACTCCCTGTAACATCAAAACTTGGCTGTACACCTCAAACACACAGCACGTACACACCAAGATCAACTTGACGCCTACTAAAACAAGACCATACAAAGATTTATTGAGACCACATACAATGGATTAAGCATCACCTTGTACAAGTCGTGAGTGTCAAATCAACAAAAGGCCATGTCAACAAAGATTTATGGGCATGGTTTGAAAGATGTTTGGTCTATGTTCTAGGGTCGTCATATGCCAATTGTTGATAGGTTCTGGACATAAAGCATTTATTTCCAGACAATAGGTGTCATCTGTTAGACAAAACGAGTCCTTCCTCAAAATATGGGTGGGCAACACCATTCTGAGTTGGGATGTCGAAAAGTAACAGTGATATGTAATTTCCACTGAATGCAGATCTTACAAGAACGTGCACTGCTACAACTTGAGTTAACTTCAAATGGAATTGAAATGGAATGTGAATGAGTAAAAGAATGTGAATTTGATATTTGCTTCAAAATAGAACAATATAGATGAAAGGGAAATGTGAAAACCACATGAAGGGAGGATTTTACTGTGAAAACCACAATGTGGGAAAACCAGCTTTAGTGTCAACTGATCACCACCTCTCTCTTCATCAATCGGGAAACTTACAAAGAGCACATATGGAGCATTAACCAACACTATACTGCTAATTACTTCCTCTCAACTCTCTGCTGCCTTTTCTTTGTAATGGCCACTTACAAAGAGCACATATCGAGTATGAATCAGCACCATATGCTGGTCACTTTTTTCAACTCTTTGCCACCTCTTCTTCAATTGCATACTACAAAATGCACAAATTGAGTGTCGAAATCCACACTATAATGCTGATTATTTCTCTCAACTCTGTGCTGCAACAACTCAATTCCTCATAGCATATAACCAATGCCTCTCATTTATACAAGTACTTGGAGCATCCCTTCACACATAGAAGGACCCCTAATCATCAAGAAGCTGAAGGGTGATCAAACTACAGCCGTTATTGTTGTGTGCTGGCACACAGGGCATGACCATTGCTTCTTTGGGCAAGACCACAGGTGACGATAGCACCACCGCTGTGACCTACAGGACAATTATTGTCACATGTGCAACCACCTGTGACGAATACGCAAATGTAGATTTTCAAGGGTGGTCCTACCACTGTATTCAAAGTGCCTCTATTTGAGTTAGAAAACTGTTGTCTTACTGGTTTTTTTCTTAGTGTGATTGTTTTCTGATCCTATATGGATTATGCCTCCCTATCTTAGAGGCATTAGTTCCCATAAAAGCGTAGTCCAAAATGAGATTTGTGAATATTCTTCCCACAATCTCCTCAGTAAGCCATTGGGTGTGTCGGTGTTTGGCTAAACTCTTTCTTAGTTTCAGCTCCAACTCCATTTTTGGCTCTATCTTCTACTTACACTTCATCCTTGGCTTTTGCTTTGGCTTCCACTTTGCTTGATGGATTTTTACATTCGGCTTCCTGTCATAGCCTTTATCTATAACAATATGAGGCATATAAGATATTATTTAACTAATGTACGGTCATAACCACTTAAACCGTTTTATAACTAACTCTTGCATAATAAAATGACAGACACAATTTACAATGTGTGCATTCCGATCCTTCTTCATTATTTTTCTGTTCACGTCTTTTAACATTGGTATCAGATCCCTAGGTACTCCAAGGGGTTTGCAATCAAAGAGCAAAAGGACATGAGGCTGTCAGGGCACAGAATTGTGCAAAAACACAGTCATATTTTCCATGGAAGTCTGCAAATCCACAAAATAAAAGTTTGCTTAGGGCACAGGATTCCTAAAATACACTCCAACTTCGCAAGTTTGAAACGCCGTTAAAGGCACAAACCATTACACTCAAGCTAACCTATGCAAAGCTGATTCGAGGGCTATTTATTAAAGGTTTAAAACCTTCAAACATGACTAGAAAAGAGGACTTTCAGTCAGCCACTCATAGGGCACATAATTACATTGATAGAAGTTGCGAACAGGGGCAAAACACATTTGGACATCTTTTTGAAGCAATTAGGCCACAGCACAGTTCGCAAAACATGCATGAACATTCGACACCTTTGCAATTGAGAAAATGTCAACATACAATTGTTGTTACATTCAGGCATTCCCAGTTGCAAAATTTAGTCATTGAAGTTCTCAACACTATTCAAGGGCAGGAACAGCCATGAAAAATACAATCACGAACCAGGAGGATGTGAGGACAGAAAGAGAGACATTCAGAGGATCACCATTATAGTCACGTTCTTTTGCCATTATTACAGACCTGCCCTGGTACATTTTTTTGCTTTAAAACTCAGTTTTTTTTTTTAAAAGAAAACCAGAATTGTATTATAAGCAAAATGTTCAAATTAAAATGCCAAGCCATGATACTCATACTCCAAGATATATCCTTGGAATTCCAACAACAAATTAAAGAAGAGAGAGCATATTTGCAATTTATCCATCCAGTGATCTTTTCAATCTGTTTCCGCTTCTCTGGAGGCCATGTCAAAGGTAAAGGGCCAAAGTTGATCAGATTATTATGATCCAAAGCCCAGTTAGCTAAAGCATCTGCCACCTTGTTCTGATCTCTAGGCACATGTTGATATATGATGGTCTGAAATTGTCTAGCTATAACCTTAATATTATCCTGAATCCTAGCGATTAGCCAATTATTGGATCTATGTTGCTCTTGAGCTGACAGAAGGTTAACAATAACCTTAGAATCAAATTCAACTATAATTCTAAGACATCCCAGTTTAGTTGCCTCCTGAAGAGCTCGTTGAATTGCCAAGATTTCAGCCACATTATTAGTACAGTGCCCCAATTGATGAGCAAAAAGAAAAGGGGAGTTCCCAAAGAATCATGAGCTATCCCTCCCATACTAGTTGGACCCGGATTGCCTCTTGCTGCTCCATCAGTATTTAGTTTAACAAAGTCAAACGGAGGTGGTTTCCATTTTCTCAAAACAGAGGGCACCAATAGTTTAGAACATGACTTTGTCTGTAATTTGCTTTCCCCAAGTTGTGTTTTGAAGTAAAACTTTCCATTTTCCAGGTATTGGGGAGGGAATTTTCAAATTATGCACAATAGTTTCCACAATATTACTTCGAGTTAGTTCCTTGACATACCAAATGTCTCTACTTTCGGATTTAAAGATACGTCTATTTCTCTCTTTCCATACATTCCACAACATAAGAGAAATAGCAATCCAAATTCCTTTGCTAAGGTCCTGAGTATCAGAGACTGAGTGTTTCCAAACTCTAACAGTATCCACTAGATTCGTAGAGGAGTTCCAAGTAACAGATAGCCAATCAACAACTCAGTTTTTTTATATGTTGTGCACCGTTGCATTAATTTACGGATCTATAATCAAATCTTGTGTAAAATGGATGACAAAGTCATTATGTCTAGTCAAATAAACAATCTAAGGTCTATCATCGACAACTAGCGTAAGTCAATACTACGGTAGATGACAAAGATACCAAATATATTTTGTTAAAATAGTTTGCCTTCGAATACAAGGGAAATCTCAAAGACAACCAAATGGGGAAGAATTCACCGATGGAGAATACGTTTTTTAAAGAAACTCACATTTTGAAGAGGAGAAGGGATCTAGTACGAGATGAAGCTCGATATGGATGGCTGCCCAATTAGTTAGGGAGTTTGCAGATCTTGGGAATTATACCCTTACAACATGAGACAACTTGACAAAGTGCACTATTGATGTCGCTCAACATGGATGGTTCTCCAATAATTCGGAAGGTTCATAATTTGGGAGTTTGGTGAGGTGGAATCGGGAACTTGCGAATTCAACTCGAAACTACACCTTTACACGAGGTTATGAGGCAACTTGATAGAGTTCTACCTGGTCAAAGATTTGTTTTCAAAGAGAGCTTTTGAAGAATGCAAGACTTTGTTTAGTTTTAATATTTTAAGCTTTTGTCAAAATATTTGTTTTTTATTTATGTAGTGTAAGTCTTAAGAGGGGGTATAAAAATATAAGGCTTATAGTTTATTATTAAGTCACTATTTGTTATCTAATAGCTAATGTACGGTTGTAAGCACTAGTCTTCAAACTATATTTTGCATGATAAAATGACATACACACACTTTATAATGTGTGCATTACGATCCTTCTTCATTATTTCTCTGTTCACGTCTTCTAACATTATCGTTGCGTTTGTTGTTCCACCAAAATTGTAGACTGTTTAAATTCTTGGTCAACTCCCTAAATGTATTGTCACATACGGTCAATGGCATTAATTATCTCTTATGGCACTAGTTGTCTTCTTGATGACACATCTCTTGAACCGTTGTAAACTCTTTTTTGTTCATGCGGATCATGGTTGTGTTCAACACAAATTTATAAGATAATGTAGTGCCTCATCATCAATAGTTATTGTTGGCCGATCTTCAAATTTGAACCAACTTTAACTTGCCCCGATGTTCTTAAAGGCAATGGCACCAAAATGATTGTTATACAAATTACACTACCAAAGGAACAACACTTACAAGATATTAAATGCATACCACAATGCAACATCGAAGAACATGAGAGTAATTACAACTTTATTTTGTAGGTCGTGCTCAATACAAGTTGTTTGGTACAAGGAGGGCCTGATGCTAAGCACACTAACCCTGATTTACATCATTCTATTTATATAACAAGACTCAAAAGTCGTTAGTTAAAAACAACCATCAACAAACAAACATAGCTACAAGTCATTACAATCGACCTAAAGTGGACAATACGAGTCACTAACAACATAACATCTTCAGACTTCCAAAACATGTTATTAATAATATGTTGATAACAATGACAATACTATCATAATGGTCTACACTTGCCCATACAAGTGGAGGTAATTCCCTACTTGCCTTCTACTAACAAATGGAATTATAAAACAACTTTTAAATGTGCTTTTGGAGTGCTACTCCATGTGACAGCTGCTCAAACATGTGAATGCAACTTGACAAGTTTACCTTTGCAAATTAAGCAAATGCTAAATCTAAGAATCAAAAAGCATTCCCTTACCATTATTTAGTAACCATAACGGTGATGAGGCCGGTGTTATGGGCTCCTCCTCCTTAATGGTGTTGCTCTTCTTCTACCCAAGTTTCCTAGCAAGAATGTGAACTACCATACCCATGGATTCTTGTTACTTGCTCATGTCTTTTTGACATTTCAAAGTAGATTTCAAGCTTAATTACAATATGGTGACTTTCCCTTTAAGGCCTTCATGTGAGGACTTGTTTTTCTAGGCTCTTCTTCCCCTTTTTCTTGAAGTTTCCAACACTTTGCATCCCAATGCCCACTAACCTTGCAATGAAAACAAAAATTATTAAATTTGCACATATTCATATCAAGTGGGAATTTTAAATCCTTGGGGTGTGACTTGAACTTCCTCTTCTTGTTTGCATGAAGAATGGTTTCTTCCTTTCCCTCCATTTCCAAAGAGCTTGGGCTCTTTGGTTTGTAGATTGTTTCCTCTTACATACAACCATCCAATGATTACTTTTCCCACAAAAAGTGCAAGGTATGAGATACAAACATTCTTGTGCTATATGACACCAAGTTCTACAATGGAAATAAATGATGGAATACTTGTCTCTTGCATACCTTCTTGAGTACAACCATCCAATGATTACTTTTCCCACAAAAAGTGCAAGGTATGAGATACAAAAATTCTTGTGCTATATGACACCAAGTTCTACAATGGAAATAAATGATGGAATACTTGTCTCTTGCATACCTTCTCTTGAGTTTTCCTTCTGCATGTTTGCACAAGGTCGAAGGAGTGTGGTACTCTACCTTCTCAATCGGGATGTGTCCTCTTGATGGAGATCCTTTTCACTCTTCCTTGATAGTTTTTCCATTATTACAAGTTTGTCCTCTCTTCGGAGGTGCTACTTTGGCCATTTGAAGTGGTGTTATGCCACCTTTCTCTTCATTGGAATGTTGTTCCTTCTTTGGAGACTCCCTACATTCTTCATGAGAATTCACAAAAAGCATGTTATTGATGCTAATATGTTATTACCTTGTCTACACTGAGTTATTTGAAATAGTGTCTTGGGATCCTCTTCTTTGCAAGGTTTCCTTGTTTCCGTTGTCTTGGAGCATTCTCCAACTTGTTTGCCACCAAAGTACCCCAATCCTACAGATCAAGGCCTGTCCTCAACCTCTTATGGACTTCTCACCCCTTGGCTATTCTTGCCAAGACCTTTTCCATAATATCCTATATTTGTTTAACTTAAAGAAAATTCCCATAGTATGCTTCTCAAACTTACTCAAAGACTCATTAAATGCTTCATTACAAGAAAGAGCATGGTTTTTTACATTCACTTCAGGTTTTGAAATTTATCTTTCCATTTTAAATCTGTTGTAGCCTATAGGATTTGGGGAAAAAATGTTCTTTTTCCCATTTTCTTCTTTCTTTGTTTGGAAGTTTGGGCTTTAATCTTCACTTGTTTTTACTTTCATCCATAGGGTTTGCAGTTTGCATTTGTAGTGATATACAAGAATGGTATCCTCAGCTTCAGGTAGCTGTAACAAGAAGTCCGATGACCCTGCTTCAAAGCATTGCACAAAGGCTCCGAAGTACAATATTGTGATATGCAATTATTGTGGTTTTATTATGAGAGGAGGCACCAATTGCCTCAAATAATATCTTCCATGGATCCAAGGCTTGGATGTGCAAGTGTCGATAAATGTGAAGCCTGAAGTTACACAAGAGATAAATACACTCTTCTTTCCATGTGGAGAATTTTTTTGAAAATCGATGGCAGCTGCACTAGTGGCATTAAAGATGATTTAGAGACAGGGCTCATCCATTGGAGACAGTTCAAGCCAAATGCCTTCGGCTTGACAAAGTTTCTTTGTTCCTCCAATACTCCTGGAGCACAATCTCGACTCAAGGGTATTGCTTGGAATTGGAAAAAGCATAATGAAGAGAAGATGCCTGCTGCAATTTTTCGGTATTATAACAACATACCATTCAATGTGGCGAGAAACCTATATTAAGATACATTGGTAATTGCATTGACCATTGCACCTAGTCCTCGTGACTTAGTGGCCTATAATTGGTAAATCCACAAAAACACAGGTGGTAGGAGATGATCAAAAAAGAATACAACGCAAAAAGGGCTCCAATAGTTTGTTTGATGGGTGGATGCATGGAAGGAACCACACTTTGATAAGATTTCTAGTATCTTCTGTGGTGGGTACTTGATTTTCTTGGAGTCCATTGATGCCTCCCACCGGTTAAAAATGTAGAGATTGTGTGATAGATTAGAGGAGGTGGTCATGTTGGTGGGTGTAGAGAATGTCATCTGAATTGTGATCGACAATGCGGTGACCCACAAACCTCATCACATTGCAAAGTTTTGTGGTCTCACTAACATCTCTTAATCAAATGTTTGTGAGCACGTAGTAGTTGGAGTCTCTCTATTGTAGGAAGGTTGACGGGGAAAGGGTTGTGTTACCATATTTTCCACGCAAATTGGCTATTTTTAGCATGGATAAAAATAGCGTGGCTAAAAGCACTTGGCTATTTAAAAATAGAGGTGCTAAAAATAGGAGGCTCAAAATAGAAGAGTTAAAATAGAAGTTCAGTTCTATTTTTAGAGTGCTTGAAAGCATGGTATAAATTAAAGATAAAGCAAACTGAGTTTCTATTTTTAGAATCAGCCAATGCGCCAAAGAGGAGAAATAAATATAAATAAAGAGTCGTTGTCTTGTGTTGGCGCCAAGGATAAGAAGGGCGTTTATTAGCTAAAGCAAACTGCCGTCTTCTTATTTATGCGCCAAAGATAGAAGCATGGAAATTAATTAAATAAGTTACAGCAGTCAGCCAAACGGTGGCACCAAGGGCTACGAATCAAGGGATAAAAGAATAAATAAAAGCAAACTTTTGTCCAAAAACAGCCATGCACCAAGGATAAGAAGAACTGTTATTAAACAAAAGAATTGTCGTTTGGTCTGCCCAATCGCATGCGCCAAACACAAGAGAAGAAATAAAATAACATAAGTGTTGCTGTCCAGAAATAGCAATCTATGGCACCAAAAGGAGAAGACTTAAATAAAAGGAACTACTGCATGTTGGTTGTTGGCGCCAAAGAGGAGAAGGAGAAAATAAATAAAACTAAATAAAAATAGCTCAGACAAGCTATTTTTAAAAGGCAGCAGTCTAATAAAACTGATTGGATTGTAAAAATCATATCATACACACTGTGGGTTGTTTTGCTTTGGCAATCCTAGCCTTGTACTTGCACCTCTGAATAAAAAAGCTCCATTTGCCCTCTCATATCGTTGTTTTTCTGAGTTTTCATTGTGTTTAATAGGGTATTGTATTGCCTTAGTGTGGAAATTACTCCCTCTACCACTGTCCTTTTCTCCTAAACCCTTGAATTAATTTTGCAAAATAGCTTAGAGTTGTGCAGGTGTGTGGATCTTTGATTTCTCTATGTGCAGAGTTACATGCATGTGTTAAACTATTGGTGTATCACCTTTATTTCCCATTTCCCACATTCTTTCTCCCTTTTCCTTGTCAAAGTTTTCGTTTTTTAGGTGATTCACAAGGGAACCAGCCCTCTCTGGAGGTTCGCCTCGGACATAGGTTACCCTGACCTTGAGGTGTTCCAATTTTGTCAACAGAGAGAGAGAACACACGCCATTGTCTATTAGGGTGCAACTTCGGGTGACAACAGCTTTACACACACACGTCCGGTGGAACAAGTATTAAAGATTGATGTTGGTTCAGCAGTTTGCAGAGCATAAAGTATTCAGAAATCAGCATCCTGCGACTCCTCAAGTTTTCACAGACATATTGGTTGCAGACTAGTAAAAGCTAATGCCAAAAGTGACCACCAGGTCAAAAGCTAAAGGTATACCATTTGATTTTATTCAGCTACCTTTACATTCTTATAAAAGAAGCAGATTTCATAGATCTTCCCCATATATTTCCCGAGCTAACAAGCTAAATCAATTGCCCAAAATCCCACAGCTTCTTGTTCTAAATTTCCTAATGGCTCTTCCTAGAAATGAAGCTTTTGTGACCTTTAATGATGGCAGCCCCTTGAATATTGTTGTATACAATGATATCCCTGCTTCCGCATTAAAGAGTTTACCATTCTTTACCGGTTTAACTCAAACCACTCTTGTAGAGCACATTAGAGATGTTGCAAATCTTTGCTCTATTTATAATATCACTCAAGAGAATGTAGCCATGAGACTTCTTGCAGCTTCCTTCAAAGATAAAGCCTTGCAATGGTACCGAAATCTACCTATTAATTCTATCAGTACTTGGGATCAATTAGGAACAATCCTTTGTAACCAATTTGAGGATAAATCGATCACCTTTCCTTGATTGAGCAATTGAGCACAATTAAAAGAGCCCCTCAAGAGTTCATGGTTGATTTTAATTTGAGATTCCAAAGAACTTGGGAAAGAATTCCCCATACCATCAAGCCTACAAAGCAGAGCATGCATTCTTGTATTATTTGAGATCCTTAAACAGTGACATTGTTGTCCTAGTTCAGTCCATGGGGGTAACACAATCCCTATTGCCTTTGATCTAGCCATTAGAGCTGAAAATAACCTCATACAAGCTGGCAAAATTGCACCTAGACCTCCTATGCCTATCTTTCCAACTATTCAGCCACCAACTTCAACTATAAACCCAATTCCAGTAGCAACAAGCAAGCCAAGCGTTACTAATCCAAATCAACCCTCTAAGTTGAGTGAAATAAAAGGTATTTTGCAAGCTTTTGGAAATAAATTTGTATCTATTGAGAGACAGCTTGCTCAACCTTACAGACCGTATCAGGCTCCTTTCCAATCTGCTAGACCTTCATATCCAGATATCCTACAAGTAGGCCTCCATATCAAGGCCCACCAACCATTAAAGCTGATCTTAATGCTCCTTCTACATCTATGGCTCTTGTTCCAGTCTGCAAGACTAATCTAATTCAAGAACCTTTTTGGTGTGCTCCATGCAATCATTCGCATGATCCTTTTTCTTGTGCTAATGGAATGTTAAATCAAGCTTTGATTGCACAAGGGATGATTCCACAACTTTCATAGTTGAGGCTCCTCCTCAAGGGGATTCTAAAGAAGCACCAAAGCCACCAAAGGCAAATTTGGTAAATTGGCAACAAGAGGATCAGCATGCAGCTAATACAAGGGTATACAAAAGAAGAGCAGTGGGAGAACCCACAAAGGTAAATAATTTGCATGGTTCATCTTCTTTATTTCCTGATAATACTAATAAGGTTGTTGTTGTCCCTAATGAGAAAGAAAGACAAAAAAATCAGATTCAAAAGGGCAGCTTGGAAGCACAAAAGAATTAGGAAAAGAGGTTGAAAGTGTTCCAAAAGGTCAAGCAAAAGGGGGCAGCTCTTCCCTTAATATCATAGATCAGATGAAGAAAGCTCATGTGAGCTTATCCATGTGGGATACGTTGACTATTCCGGGTCAAAAGAGCTTGTTACAAGATGAGTTGGCCAAGCTATTCAATTTACAGAGGATCATTCAGATAGAGCTAGTGCAGTGCATGCCAATACAGATCAGCCTTTTAAGGTTGATTTTCAGGCAAAAAGAGTTGGTAAGCCTCCTCCTTTAAACGTTTCTTTGATTATTGGTGATAATATGGTCCATAATTACATGGTTGATAGAGGTGCTAGCAATACGGTGATGCCTAAGCAGACATGAGATAAGCTAGGTGTTGGATAGATTTTCTGCATAGCATAAAACCTAGGCAGTCATGAGATAAATCTCCCTCATTTACCGGTGAGACTCCCATGTCAGATTTGTCGATTAAAGTATGCTAGTATCTATATGGGGTTTTACTTTAACTATTCAGCTCATGAACCATAGTTGTATAGTTCTGTAGCAAGTAAGCAGTTGTTTAAGAAAGGAAATATTTATGGAAGAAGGGAATTATATAAACACAGAGAAGAAATGGGGAAGATGTGCATCCCAATCAATAGATAATGAGTTGATTGCATGCACATAGAAGAAACCAATAGATATCAACACAGAATTATAAGCAAAGGCAGCTCTAGATCTAGATCTAAAATAACACAAAGTTTATTAAAAGATCTAAGATATAAAAGCTAGAAACACAATACACCGTGACACAAAGTTCTCCGAAAATCTGCTCCTGTATATTCCTTTGCTTCAAGTGGCTCTCAGGGGTTTCAGCACAAAGTCTGGAACACAAGAATGTTGCTTACAAATTATGATCTCTTAACCCGAAGGTTCTTCCTCTACTTAAGAGGGGCAATTACAAGTCGGAAGTTTTTTGTTGAACTAACACATGTGGAAGTTGGAAAGGAAACAACTGGCAATCTCCCTCCTGGAATTCCTCTTTGCATGACATGCATGATTTGCAACTAAAAATAGAACCTTCTATTTTGCACGTCTGCCACCTATCTCCAAGTAGTTGACTTCTTCAAGTAATGGCTTTTAAACCAATCACTTAAGTTGTATAATTTAATTAATTGGTCAATTATTTTGTCGAAGGAAATAAGAGAAAGAAGAAAAAAGAGGAAAGTTGCAGTCTTGTCCTTTTTCATATTCTGCATGCAATTGATTCAAACTAGATCTGGAAGCGGCTGGATCTGGAAGTGACTAGAAGCAGCTTGCGGGTATTGCCTTTGACATGTCTTCCTTCTTATCCTTGAAGCTTTTGCAGTTCTTCTCCAGTACATGCATCAGTGCAATGTTCGTCCGTAAATAACTCATCATTTTTATTTTTAATTGCATATGAGCAATTAAAAATTTTGAAAGCACTCCGAGTGAATGCAACTTCAATGAAGGCTTCAACTGGAAGATTGGAAGCACATGCACAAGATCTTGGAAGAAATTTTCCACGCACTGGCTTCTTCATGGGTTGCATTTGAAACAAGAGGATGAATTTTTGCCAGAAGCTTTTGCAATTATGAGATCTGGATCTAGATCTATGTCTCTCGGTGTCAACAAATCTGGAAGTAATGCATGATGTCGTTGTGCTTTCTTTTTCATCCTGCTTTGCCATGGCCGTATCTATCTTTGTCTGAGCAATTCTTCTTCTCTTTATTCGGCCGGAATTCTTCAAAACTGGTGCAGATCTGGATAATTCTTCAGATTCGGAGGATATATTCAATGTATTGGACATTGATTTAAGCTCCCTTTCTCTTATAAAAGCACCTGTAATGAATTCCTACAATTAATTCAGACAAAGATGGCAACCGGACATGAACAGTGGATTTTAATCATAAAAATCTGCATAATTCAAGCATGCTGCCCCAAAATTTGATGTTTTATTTGCATGCAAAGCAAGCATGGATTTTACCAACTTCACCTGAGCACTTGTATCACTTATGCAAATAATTATCCAGACACAAATCAACCTCCTTCAACCTGTGCGCCAAAATTGGAAGCTTTCAAAGCATTAATTTCACCTTCTTCTGAGCAAAAATCCTCTCCAAATGGGGCACACTTTTCCTCTGGGCTGCACTTCTCTGCCTGTGAATTAATTAATTCATCCATATGGCAGCCCCTGCTTATATAATCTTCACCATTCTATAATTAATTAATGTCTTTCCTATTCCTGGCAATTAATTAATAAGCTTCACTCTTCAAATGGGGCGCCTTATTTTGTGCATGCTCATGGCTGCCATTAAATAAATTAAATTTATTTAATTTTAGACTTCGCTTCCAATTAACTCAAGCCTCACAAGATGCTTTGACCTTAGCCAGCCATGAAAATAGGAATTAATTTAATCATTTAATACTTTAAAAGTATTATTCCTCTCTCAAATGGGGTTGCATTAAATAAATTAAATTTATTTAATTTGAATTCTATTTTTAAATTATTTTTGTCCACTTCCCTTTGTTGACTTTTCCACAAGCACTGGGTGCAAATTGGGTGAATAAATATTAACAAATATTTATTTAATGCATTATTATTCACCCAAGGTGGGTCGCACTTTTGGAATAAGGAATTTCTATTTTTAAAAGTCACATGACAATGGGATTATTTACCTGCAAGGCAGCCTTGAAAATCCCATGATCCACTTCAAACCCTCTTTTTCCAAAAATGCGGCCAGCCTAGAAGAAGCTTTTTGGTGCACGACTTCGTCTTTTCCAAGAGAACCAGATCTCCGATGGCGAATTCCTTCTGGCACAACGTGCATATGTGATCTCCAGATACTCCAGGCCAAGAATCAGGCCAAACCGGCAAAAGAATTGATCCAGATAAATTTCACAGAAAACGAAACGGGAAAACACTAAAAACACAAAGCGTTGCTAGAAGTTACAAATAAAGCCCAGGATTCATTCCTGGTTAAAACCCTACTGATATATGGGAATAACGATATGTACGATCACAACAGAGTTAAACCGGAGCACAAATTGTCTCAAACGGGGCTCAAAATAATTAAATACAAATTTCCCGCAAGCAAATCTCGATGACAGAATATAACAATTTTGGGTATCTGGATATTTGGCGAAAATGGCTAATATGGCTCCTTGGGAATATCTTAACACAATACAGGAACTTTCTAACAATAAAACACAAAATGACCCATTATTTTAAAAGTACGAAAAATTTTCGGATAGGGTAGTCTCAGATTTCAGGTAAACCATACATTTTATGTTTTTTGAGAAACATCTCTTTTTAGATCAATATCATCAAGTATAGCTGAATTGTTTTGTTTTAAGATATATTTCATCTCCCTTCATTTATATTCCAAGTTCCAAGTTCACTATGAGTCCTTCCAAGTTCCAGAACCAGGTTGTTTCTTTGATCTAAAGTGATTTCTATGGCAAAAAACCAATTTGTTTCTTTGATCTAAAGTGATTTCTATGGCAAAAAATGGAGAAGAGTACTTCCTCTCACCTAGGGCTTGCAAGTGTGAGTGTAGTCCATTTCTTATGTTAGCAGTGCACTAACAGGCGGTATTAGAGTCAATTTTCTATCTTTCATATAGGTAAACCATACAATTTATGTTTTCTGTGAAGCATCTCTGTTTTTAGATCAATATCATCAAGTATACCTGAATTATTTTATTTTAAAATATATTTCATCTCCCTTCATTTATATTCCAAGTTCCAAGTTCAGTATGAGTCCTTCCAAGTTCCAGGAACTAGGTTGTTTCTTTGATCTAAAGTGATTTCTATGGCAAAAAATGGTACCCTAAACTCTTACGGATTATTTACAATTTCTAGGTTTGTCTCATTTATATCTTCACTATAACTCCTTAATTACATGTACAACTTAGTGGTGAGGTATATCCAGATACAATGAAGCCAACAGTTGAGCAATAAGTTAGACTATGTAAATGTCGTTGTGCATCTTGTCAAATAAGCATTAACTTCTTTATTAAGGTATTAATATTGCGAAGATAACCATAATGCCTAAATTCTTAGGTGGGATGTAAATGATAAAACCTTAGAAAGGGCTTCTTTTCAAAACTGGTTTACTTTCCAAAGATATCTTGGCCATAGAAATTGAAGGCAAATCCAAAATCTTAATAACTAAATTTTCAGAATTTGATGGTAGGACTGAACCCCTAGTTTTCTTTACGCAGATAGTGTTAGGGCAGAGGCAGTGATTTACAAAACCCTGGAAAAACATGAGAAGGATGTAATTCTCCTCAGGGCTTTTGCCGGGAACAGGCCCACGTGGTGGAATTGGTTTTATCACACAGTAAGCTTGCCCCATGATTTTTGTCAAAAGCAAAACTGGGGAAAAATAATTCAAAAGCAAAAATATACTGAGCTACTACTCCACACCATTCACACAGATGATAGGTACGCAAAGACGACTATTAGCCGATAACACCCTAATAGTAATAATGCCTTCCAAAGACCAATAACCGAGCAACAAAAGGGCATAAAATAAATCTTACCAGTTATGCTTACTTACTGAACATGACAATCAAACCAATACAAAAAACGTCCAAACGGCCTCAGGAAAGCATAACATCAACAACTCAACTCAACGAATTAACTTATCCAACTCCTTCAGAGCAGAGATGAATCTTTAAACAGAGCTAGATGCGTTTAAAGGCAAATCTAAACATAGCAAACCCACATGCACGAAAAGCAAATCTAAACTTAGCAAAAAACGAAATTAAAAATAGCGCTAAAAAGCGTTTAAAACGCTCAGACGCCGTCAAACCGTCAAACTTAACATAGTCGCCAAAACGACCAGAAGGGCCTTTCCCATAAGGGGAACGCCTTCGGCGTAATTAGTAGTTTCTCTCTGCTTCACCATGTTGGTGAATAATTATTTCATCAAAGAAACGCCCATATCTTCACCGTCACCCATCTTCTCAACCCAACAAGCTAGAGGAACAATAGCTCTGATACCATTGAAATATCCATTGTGGGATACCACTCGAAAATGCACAAAATATATAGAAATTGCAGCAAGTAAAAATTCTGATTTTTGCAGGAAATAACCAACTAGGGCAGCGAACTGATTTTAATTGATATCTCACAAAATACTTGCTCAAAACACATGAAATTTTACAGAGAGCTTGCAACAATGATAACAAACACTAGAAAAATATTTTTGGAATTTTTTGAATAATATATAACTGCCAGAAAATTTCAGAAAGCCCTAGACAGTTGACTAGAGAACTTCAAAAATTCATAACTTTGCAAATACAAGTGATAAAATTCTGAAAATCTAGAAATAACATCTACAAATAATATAAATGAAATCCCAACCTCCAGATCTGGAAATATCAACCTGAAACCCCTCCAAAAATTGCTGCAAAATCCCTAAGGGTGACGTCACCCTAAGGAAGAGGCTGAAAACTCTCAAAAATGTCTCCAAAAGTGGCGCCAAACCTTGCTCTGAACGCTGCCACAAATCTGATCTGAAACCCTTCGATTCTTCTCCACAAAAAGTCTTTGAAACCCTTCAAAACCCTTCTCTAGAATCTCTGAAAAATATCTTTGAATAACAGCCCTGAATCAGCTCCAAAATGACAAACTAGGGTGGATCTTTCACCACCAAAGAGTGCCCTACTAGCTAGGAATGGATCTCTCACCACCGAAGCTAGGGTTCCTGTGGGATCTTACTCCACAAGCAATAACAATGCAAACAACAGTTGCTCAATATCCAAAATGTGTGAGTGTGTAAGAATGAGCTCTATTACTCCCCCATACTCCTTTTATAATTTCCCCAAGCAACAAGAGGCCCAAAAAGACCCCAATCGACCCCTTCTAGGGAGAACCACAAAAACATAAAGTAACTTAAGTTACTTTTCCCCTCCTAGTCGCCATAGGGACTTAAGTGACCCCCAACGAAAGATTATAACATTAAAGTGCCATGAGTCCCCCTTAACGACAAAACATAACATTTGTTCCCACCAAGCCACTTAATACTCATGTCAACGCAAAATATAACAAATAAGCAAGGTGGTAATAGTCATCCATACCCAATAGCCTCCAAAGTGTCGTTAGACCCTCGGATATGACCAAGGCTAAGACAAACGAAAAGCCTCCTAGGCCATCCGCTCGAATCGAAGACATTACATTCATTTACGCCCATCGTTTTGGTTTTATGGATATTTTTTTATTTATTTGTGGCAGCCCTGGCAAAAGCAAGAGGCGCAGACATGGGGATGCACATCCATGGATATGGGTGTATGTTGTGCGAGAATATTGACGTGGAAAGTGAGCGGCGTAAAGTGACACAACACACAAACCAATTTAAAATCAAACATAAAGATATATTGGTAAGTAGTGTTACTTATTATGTTATTTGTTAACACAATAAATATTCGTAATTATTATTCTAAGCTTGGCCATCCATTCAACTTCTCGGAGGCTTTCAAAATGTACAGTAGATGAAGGAAAATCAATTTCAAAGCGGCCAAAGAAATTTCAGGACTTGTATTTTCTAAATGCAAGAACGTAGACTAATTCCAAGTTCTTGAATTAATTTTGGAGACACTTTGTCCATTTTTAAAACTTTTCATGCCAGAAATTTTAGTGTCCATCTGTATTTTTTTATTGATACCTATTTATATGTGTTCCAATGAAAAAGTAAACCGTAAATCTCCCAAAAAGGGATATCTCTGATTTATATGTGTTTGACTTAGCTAAGGCCCTAATGTAATTCAAAGTAAATCAACAAACAGTGGGCATTTGGTCTAGTGGTATGATTCTCGCTTAGGGTGCGAGAGGTCCCGAGTTCAATTCTCGGAATGCCCCTTACTGCCCCTCTTTACTTGCCCTTTGAAAGACTTTTGTAACATTTTTAAGTTTACAAGAATCACATTTGTAGCCTGGCACCGCTACAAGAATCACCTTTTCCCTTTTCAAATCTTCGCCCCATCCCCTTCGGCATTTCCATTGTACACTCCACGTACGATTGCTAGTCATACAAGGAATTGCCCCTCTCAAATGCAAAGAGAAACCATCCATCCAATGGTGATATTCTTGCATCTGTAGCACTTTATGCTGCTGCCTGTTGGGCGAGTCAGTGCAATATTCAGAAAAATTGCAATGAAACAGATTTGTGTTAATAGAACTATCACCCTCACTATATCACCAAAGGGTGAATCATCACCTGAAGTGATAAATGACCGAAGGTGGAAAAATGAGTATGTAAATCCCAAAGGGCATTCATGGTTCATGCCCCGAGAATTTAACCATCGCGCCTCTATCTTTTGGGTCTTTTTAACACTTTGCTCTCATTACGTGCTCCATTTTAGAAGAAATGCATCTTATATTATACCAACAAACAAAATATTTACATCAGCGAAGCATAAATAGCACTTGAAATTTTTTTCCTATGAAAACAAAAAGCGCTTACATTTGTGTAATTTTGGCTTTAACGTGCATAGCCAGATTCTTTCTAACAATATACCACTCCCTTGAATGGAGTGGGGAATTCACTTTATGAAAAAATATCCTATAGCTTGTATTCAAAAGGAAATGTATACCAGCCAACTTACCGTAAGACATTACCCTGCAACTAACTCTGATCAACCAAGTGACTCCTAAACTTAGACCTAGTCAAGAAAGAGAGGCGGTTAATAAGTAGTGTAGATATGCTTGCAGCCATACCCAGAAGATCTTGGCAGATGAACATTTCCAGAAGACATGCAGCACTGAATTTTCTTGTTTACAATTAACACCTAAAAAGTAAGATATGACAGCATTTCTGAGTTTTCTTTTGACTATCAGACCTTGGTGAAGCAGTAACTACACCAAAACCTTGGTTAGAAAGGAGCTGATATCTCTTATTGATAAGATTGTTCTTTGGGTTTACAGACTCTCCATCTTGTTAAGATTGTTCTTTGGGTTTACAGACTCTCCATCTTGTTTAGATGTGGTGCAATAGGGAGTTATGTCTTGCCCTAACATAGGGATCCCTCTCTTCTCATTACTTACAAAACCTTTATTTTATTTCAGCTTTTATTTTACTTGACTCCCTACTAAATATGCATTAGGCATTCCCGTCATCCCATTTATTTTGCAGTCTCAATGATCATCTTTGGTCATCCATTGATGATGGGAGTAATTTAATTTGAATTATTAAATTACTGTGTTGGATTTCAGCAACTAAACATTTCTTCTGTGTTATGTGGCATCTGGAAAGCTTGAATCGTCTGTAACGTTTCATTAGATTCACAGCTTGTAACATACTAAAGAGAATTCCCTGTCTAAGGAAATATCCAAAATAAGAATGCTTGCTTATTTAAAGGAAGAAACCTCTCAAAGCTTTTGAACCTGTACAGAAATAAATGCCAGAATGAATACCTGCATTTACAAAATTTGATAGGACAATCGTCTGTCGATAATAACGTGCTTGTCCATTCAAATACCTAATCAAACAAGAAGAAATATGACAATTATTTTCCTGATACCCTTAAGTTGTCCAAAACTCTTTAGGAATAATAGCAAAATTTATTAAATGGGAAGGATAGTCAGGGTATTACGTCAAGACCAAGTTTATCTAACCATTAAGAACAATCAGAGAGATAAAAGCACTAATGCCTCCAAAAACAACTAATTAAAGTTCCACAAAAAGCTTTAAGCACCTCACCATTCTCGGATCCGCATGAAGTCAGTGCCGCGCTGCTTGGTTGGTAACTGGTTTAATTGGTCAACAACTGAAACAATATGGGACCAATTCTGTGAAAGAAAAAGGGCAGCATTAGATTACATACAAACATTATCAAACAAGAGAAATTATATATCAAAAGAAGGTAAATTAAACTATAATAATACCTGCATCAAAATGACATCAGCATTGTCAATCACTAGAATCTGCATGGCGTAAGAAAAAAGAATTAAAGATAATCTGTTTGATATAAGATCATGCAAAAGAACAAGAAAGTCTATTGAACACCTTGCAACATAAAACAATAAACAGAATTAAGCAATAATTTATATAGGTAAATAATAAGACCAACAGCCAAAATGTTCCTGAAATCAACCAAAAAAGAATATATAGTAATAAAAATTAGCACTCCATCTCTACCTCTATGGATGACAAGAAATCCACGTCTTTATTCTTTTCAGTCTCTGCTTCTCCAATTCGCTGTACAGAATGAAGTATTTGCAGGAGCTAAGTTTCAAGAATAGCTCGATCTGAAGCTTGACTTGTAAAAAATAGTAAAATATAGAGTTTCTACGTATTTAAAGACTAACAAGAAAGCTTTCCATTTATGATAACATGTTTAAGTTACAAAATTGCGTAAAGGCGTCCTTTAATTGATTGTTTGGACTACTCATTTGAGCACAGAATGAAGTATTTGCAGGAGCTAAGTTTCAAGAATGGCTCGATCTGAGGCTTGACTTGAAAAAATAGTAAAATATAGAGTTTCTATGTATTTAAAGACTAACAAGAAAGCTTCCCATTTATGATAACATGTTTAAGTTAGAAAATTGCGTAAAGGCGTCCTTTAATTGATTGTTTGGACTACTCATTTGAGCACAGATGGTCAGGTTTTCAATTCAACGGAATATACTTTTGCAGATAACAAACTAAAAGAAAATTATATAGAGATGACATATTGAAGAACTAGTCGTATCAGATAATGCACCTACCCTGCACCTAAATTTGTTCTTCTGAGGTGTGAGGCCAAGGAATTTCCCTGTAATCACCTGGGAGATGATTTTCAATTGGTAATCCATGAAAGGGTGTATTTTCAACAGTGGGAAATGTTACTAGAGTGGACTGTCATGATGGAAGACTTTTCTCATCTTAGAAAAGTACCTACTACCTCTATAAGTCAAATTGAAAAAGTATAAAATAGAAAGTTTTTCCATTAATTAGAAATTTCATAACGGTTCATGTCCCCAGTGTAAAATAGTCATGGTGAATCTTTCAGTTGGATGGCTTTACTGCAAACTTTAAGAAAAGAAAACTTTCAGTGGGATTATATAAGCAAACACACAAAACTTCCACTATATGGTGTGTTCCCTATTTAGAGGTTATAAGAAGAGGGCAATTCTTTAACTGGGTTCAACATTCATGTGCAAAGATTAAAGAAATGCCTGGTCTACTCTGTCAATATAAGCTTATGCCCTACAAAAATCCGGCCATTTTGGAGGTAGGTACGCCAGGTAGGTGTAGGAGAATTTGGCATAAACCTGTATTTGGATTCAAGACTTAACTAATTAAAAATTAACTGGAGCACATTCTTCTTTCAAGAACAGAGTTTTAGGGTGCTTAATGATCTGCCAAGGATTAGTGATCAATGTGAGGCTTCAGAAAGTTGGTGACGCAGACTGCTTGTAGCTTGTGTTGTAGAGATGAAATAGTGGACCATCCCCCTGCCAACACTTTTTTGGTATGGTTTCAAACTGAATTTAGATATCTATTCACTTTTGCTACTTCTTTGAGAGCACATCTCCTTGGAGACAGTTTGGATGATAAGGGACAGTAGCAAACTGTTCTGTCATACAATCTCTATGTGTGCTGTTGGATTCCTGCGGAAATTCAGGTGTAAGGCTGCCTTTCATGCTAGGAAAGTTGAGGGTTTTTAAGCAAGAATTAGCTATGCAAGTCAAAGTTAGATTGAAGTGTTTTGATAAGCTATTTAGTCATCTCACATTGGGCCACAAACGCAAATGTTAGCATTTCTAGCTTACTTAGGAGATAGTTTTGAATCACTGTTGTTATATTGATGTATATTCTTTGTTCCTTGTTAATATATAAGATGCATTTCAACGAAACAAAAAAACACAACTAATTATTAAAGTTTTGAGGTTGTATTCACAGTGTTGCATGTTTATGTTTGTGAACAGTGAGAGTATTCAGGAAAAAATATGTATAAATCTTTTAAATAACCAGTTATGTTTCAAATTTAGTTATCGAACAACAGTGCTAAGGGGTTGCAATATCTAGTTACTTCCCTGTTCTTGTCTTATGTTTCAACCATCAATTCATGGTTCATATAAGCTGTTCTTCCCTGTACAATGGATCGAATTAGGACTGCATGTGTGAACTTCTTATGTAAATAAGTCTGGCCGAAAATGAGCATATGTACCCCTATTTATGTTATTGTTTAAAATGACATATACAGCTTGCATTTCAACATCTAGCAGGCGTAATCACTTATGGATGCCTTATTGCAGTGCGTGGGTGCATGTGCGTGTGTGCATGTGAAAATGTGTCTTTCAAAATTTACCCCATTCCACTTCATCATGTTTTTTTCCATTTTGTTTGGTTGGACAATGTATCATGTTGTTTCATTCAGTTCACTGTTAACACATATAATGTATATGTAGCCATGTATGTATTACTTAAATGTGGAATTTTGGGATTATGTTAAGTCTAGTACTCAGCTTAATACGGTAATTAGACACAATATTTACTGCCAGTTCTTTCTGAGTACCTTTTCTTCCGTCCAACCTCTCAGCCCTAAGATGGCCTCCTTCATTGAGCACTTCTTGTAGATTTTATATGACCCCGTTGTTTGTCCACACAATCTGCCGTGGTATTGGTCACAAGGCTTAACCCTTTGGTCATCTAAGGATATGCTCTCCTCTAGTAACAAGTCGAGATGACCATATTATTTAGAAGGAACTATAAACTTTGTTCAATTCAAGAAATGAGATGGAAAATATACTTCATTTTTAGCTAAGTCACCGCATTCGCCGATTTTCAAGGGAAAAATGCGAAATTCGTCGAATCTCAAGCTTTCACATGAAATTAGTTGAAATTCGCGATTTTATTCGCAGTCTACCAAAAAAAAATCCCATATAACTGAAATCGTGCCGTCTTCTATAGTGCCGGTTTTTACAGTTAAAAGTTGAAACCTGTGTCACTGAAATCGTGCTCGAAAATCGAAAATCGTTCCATTTGTGGGCCATTTCGAAAGTTGAAAGTCGAAAATCGTTACATTTCCTGTTTGCAGTCATGCGAAGCCTATGTTTTTCGTGGGCCATTTCCTCTGTTTGCATTCGCCATATTAAAAATAGAAGATTCGTGAAGATTTACCTTCACGAATATAAGTTATAACTTTAGGTTTTAACTTTAACTTTAACATTGGTGAATATATTTAACTTTTGGTTTTATTTTAGCTTTTTAATATATGTAAGTTACAGTTTTAGTTTATATAGTTTTTAGTTTAGGTTTTATTTTAACATTCTTATTATATATATACTTTATATATAATACTTTTTATATTTTTATTATATATAGATAGTTTTTATTATATTTGTATTATTTATTTTATATATATATATATATATATAGTTTTTATTATATTTGTATTTAGTAATATTTTTATTTTATATTTTTAAAAATATATAGTATTTTTTGTAGTCGAATTTAATCACGAATTTTATCGTTGATTTTTAGCGATTTAATTTTTACTTAATTTCATCTTGGCGTAATTCGAACACGAATTCGAATGCGGTGACTTAGATTTTTAGTACCCTTCCTACCATGAGATCCAAAGGACATTGTATTCCCTATGAAGAGAATTCGGAAAGTCCCTCGTTATCTTCTTTGCACAAACTAGACAAGAAATATTTAGCAAGTATCATCAAGAGGCTATTAGTTTTATACGTTGAACCCTCCAAAGACCCTCTAGTCTTACAAGATTGATCACATCCTTCTTCCAACAAATTTTAGCCATTGGAGAGATCAAGCGACATGTAGATGTTGTAGCAAATAACTCTCCGAGCAAGACATTCGTGAGGCAATGCTCCATATACAAGAGCCCGCAAAGCCTCTTGCTTATTGCTCCCCACCCTCCTCGTAAAGGGATGACAATCATTCCTCATCGTGAGCTTTGACCTTGTGGACAAGTGCACATCACCAATTATCTTTCTTCCTTTGGAAACTTGTTTGCCTTCAATGATAGGAGAATCATGGCAAGGAGTTCCAAATAGACTACAAAGACAAAGACAAATGGGCCCTTTTAGCCCAAATCACTCTATGAATGAGAGAATCAAGCTCTGCGTTGACATTTTAATTTTGGTGAACAAAGGTTGTAAACCTTCCTAAGTTCGACTACTGACTAGGGTCTAGCCACACACAACTCTCTAGGCTTATATGAATGTTTATCCTTATTGTGTTTTTATGAAATATCCCTTGTAGGATATTACTTAAAAATGCACAAAATATAGAATTTGCAGCAAAGTAAAATACTGATTTTAATGAAAACGTCCAGCTGGGACAACGAATGGTATTAAATTGATATTACACAAAATATTTGTCCACAATGCATGAAATTACAAGGGAAGCTTACAATAATAATAATGGACACTATGCAGACATATTATGGAATAAAATATTGCTGCCCGACAAGGTACAGAAGCCCTAGGCGGCTAGTCCGCTTCAGAGGTCCGTGACCCTCTAGATACAAAGCAAATAAGGGTCTTTGAAAACAACAAGGCAAGTATAGGGAATAGCACTGCCACTGCAGATCTGTGTCCCTACTGATGGAAAAACCCCCAAATCGAGGCTGTAAGTCGCCGCGCAAGGAATGGAGTCGGGTGATGAGAGAGGCGCCTTCCACGGCCACCCTAGATGTCTGTCGTGAGTCGGATCTAGAGCCCCACTGATTGTCTTCCCCGAAAGCCCCCAAAAATCCTCGAAACCCTTCCTCTGACCCTCTGGAAATATCTCTGTAGTACGGCCCAAAAAACGGCTCCAAGATGACAGACTAGGGTAGATCTTTCACCACCGAAGAATGCCCTACTAGCTAGGGATGGGTCTCTCACCACCGAAGCTAGGGTCCCTGTGGGATTTGACTCCACAAGCTATAGATGCGAACGGCAGTAGCTGCACGTTAAGGGTCGATAAAATGTATGTTCAAAAAGTGTCTTTTCCTCCTTCCCCGTCTCCATATATACCTGTCCTTGGTAAACGAGCCCCCACAACCCTAGCGCATTTCATTCCATGGAGGGGCCACTAATGTAAAAGTATCTATAATTACTTTCTCCCCTTTTTGAGTCGCCGAGTCCAAAAGTGACCCCCGAACGCCAAACTGAGACATTAAAACCATGTGGCCCCTTCTCGCAGCCCCCGCCTTCCGACCCCTTGGGTATGACCCGGCTTGGACTCGACTTGACCCTTAGCCTTAGGCGTAGAAAAGGGGACATTACATTTTGTCTCTACTACATCATCCAGGTTTTTCCTTCTAAAAAAAAAAAGGAGTCAATAGTCCTTTCAATAGAGTCACTTTAAGCTTGCAACCATGAGAAGCAACCCTAATCATATAACAAATAATATTTTAATATCCCCTATGGTGCTCCATGAATTCCCCATCAAAATATTACCTAGACTTTAGGCTAGCACAATTATGATATCAAGTAGGGTGTTAACATCTCTTCAATTTCAAAACACCAAAATGAGTACCATAGCTTAGTTTGACAATTGATTGTTCTTTAATTTTGTTTTATTACTTGGAAATAACCAATGTTCGCCAAGTCCCCTTTTGGAAGGAGGGAAGGAGGAAGGGGTGGGGAGATGGGGAAAACGGGAACGCAAGAAGAGGACACCTAGAAGTATCCCTGAAATCCTATAAATGATATTCGAATAGGCAAACAACACGAGGACAACGATAGGGGACTAAGGTGGCGATGCATCCCCACAAAACATAGAAAATAAGATAATCTTTAAAAATTGTTCGCTTCTCGATAGCAATGTTCATTTTATAACTTTCAATGTATAGAAGTTTATATTGGAACTATAGTGTTGTTTTCTCTAAACATTAAAACAATAGCCAAATGCACTATTAAATGTATGCTTATGCATATTTGAAAATTAAGTTGTTGATACAGCCATTTTATTGGAAACTGATTAATATTTGAAAATTTGTGATTGTTTGTGCACATTGAGAGAAAGGGCAACTAATCCTTTTCTTTTCTTTTTTAAAGGTCAAGATCGGATATTTACTACTAAAGGGGGTAATTACAAAAGACAGTTTTCTTCTGTCAACAAAGCCAGGAAAACTTTGATAAGCATTGATAATTACAAGACTTACACTTTCAATGCTGCATGACCTGTTTATACAAATAACCAGAGACATAAAGATCTACCATGTTTTACGGCTCTTCAAAGGATACTTTAAAAGAAGCTCAATGCTGACAAGTTCTATCCTAGCAATCTATGAAAATAGATAGTGCTAATAAATTAAATAAAAGTAGCAGGTTCTTACATGTTTTCTTCTATTAAAATATGCATTCTCTAACAAACCTTCCACCCCACCCTAATACCACTTTTCATTTAACCCCTCCACAAAAAGACTATCCATTCCCCACAGGACCACAAAGAGAGCTTGCTGCTTTTGCGTGATTTCAATGGAAACTCCTTGTAGTATTGTGCAGAATTGTTGCCCCCTCCATAATTTCCTGCACACAAGTTGAAGTGGGCTGTCTAGCCGGGGGACCATGAATAGGTACAGATTTTTCTTCTCCGTGGATGGGGGCCATCATAGAGCTCTCTGCCTGGGTTGCTTGCCTTCTAGGATTATGAAAATGAATATCTTCCTTCTGCATTATATCCAGCAATCTTTTCTTCACCTCTTCCCTCGGGAGGAATCCCTCAATAGTAACCATACATTTTCCTTGCTTCATATGGTTGACTTGCTGCTCTTGGCAGGCCAAGAGTTGCCAAAAGGATATTTCCAGCACAGGGTTGGAAAACCTCTTTTCAGCAATTTGGTGACTGAGGCCTTTGATGGTTTATTCCATGGATTGAATGGAATTTATAAGCAAAGTATTACTAAGAGCTGGGTCCAGCTTTGGGAAAGAGTTTCTGCTTCCACTTTTAAGACCTTGAGGTGTTACCAATTGATGTTTGAGATACTGGAAGCCCTATAGTTTGCTTCCACTTTGAGACCTAAAAAGAAGATGTTTTCAGGCTCAAATTGTGATGTAGAAGATCTGCTTGAAGGATAAAAGCTGACAGTGGATAGTGGAATGATTGGACATAGGAGGTGAGGGGCTATAAGACCTGGGCAGCGAGCTACTAAACTCTCAAAAGGACTAGACACGTGTTTGAGGCATGAAGGAAAGAGGCAGGTGTTGACCCCTTATAATGTTGACAGAAAGAGACTGTACACGATTCAAGATGGTATAGGGTGAGGTAATAAACATACCTGTGGGCGACTTGCACGAAAATCTGGATGGCGTTGCATGGTAGATGCCTGTCAGATTGCAGGGGTCTCTGAATCACCATTTTGGTTGTGATGTGAGGCTACCGACCATGTTGAGCTGCTCTACCACCTCTTAGCTAAGGGTTACTCACATATGGCTGCATTTTTCCATGGACATTCTTTTATGTGATGCAAAAATAACTAGTGCAAGTAGTAACCAGCAAGCTCAAATGCCAAAGAAAAACCCTGTGTGAAGCACACATTATTGCTAGTTGTTACCTAGGTAACAATGTCCGTGCTTGACAGCCTACTATTATTATATATATAGCTAGCATCAACCAATTGTATTATATAGGTACTTGGCCAATGGCATTTATGCTCAGGAGGCCCAGGGGCACTATATCTAGTAGATAGCCCCGATGAGGAAGTTAGTTAGTCATGATCCAAAGCCTTTTATAACAGACCACCAAGAAGTACTTGCTGAAAGTAAATAATTATTTGATGTTTCTCCAGTCATTACCAGAGTTTTGGATTTTATAGATACAGAATTGGAATTATTATAATTTTGCAACATTAGCTCATATTCCTAGAAATCTTCTTGATCTGTTGGAACCCCTAAAGAAGTCCCTTCTGCTCACGATCCATGGCATCCCTTTTCTGCATTGGTTCTATATGAGACTAATTTGCAAGAGCAGACTCCCGAAGTGTAGGTTTGTACACTGGTACTCTCCAATCTGTAAGCCTGCATGGTGCTGGAGCTTCCAACCTGGATTACCTGACTTTTGTCAGACACAGATGCTCCACATTCTCCTACATGGCTTTAAATACCAATCCTTGATAGGGTCGTACATATGAATTTTTCAATGGTCCTAATTCTATGTTGTTGATAGCCATTATTTCTCAACTGATAAATACAAGCATTCTGTTTTATAATGTATGTAGTCAACTTGACAATACCCTCACCCAAGATGGGAATCCGGGCATCATGATGCGTAATCATTTTTGCCAATTGATTGAGGCTACCTTCAAGATTATTTATGGCAACTATCAGGGGTATGTAGACTCTAGTAATGTGAGGAAAGGGAGATAGCCCTAAGTACTCATTGAAAGTGGGGTCCTATCTGTATGGCCCTGAATACTACGAGGATCATGGTTCAGAGAATCATGAAGGATAAAATCAAAAGCTACCAAGGAGCATTAGGGAGATGCAATGGAATATCAAACCAAGTAGTTGCAAGGGAGTGCTATTCTGGTTTTGCGTAAGTGGGGAATTGCAAATCAGCCGTAGAAAATATCCTAGTAAATATCTGAGGATACAGGGGAGGAAGACCATGCTCGACTAAGGACATTGAAAGGGAACTCATATTATGTAACAGTTGAGATGAAGGCCTTACCTAAGCATCACCCAGGAAAGATGGAATCGACTGAGGAGTGGCACTACTTGCCTCAGGCCCCAACTGAGTGCCACCCTCATTTTCTACATCATTGAACCATATGGGTTGTTGATCATTTCCATTACTCGATTCATCTTTATTGCATGCAATTGAAAATTGTAAGAAATTATTTTCAACAAGCTCTTCTCTCTTATAAACCCTCAACGATTTTATTTCCCGAATAGACAATAGCACTTGCAATAGCCCCTAGTTGTATTCATATATTTTGGCATAAGTCTTGGACTTCTTCTGAGCCCCATGCTTCATTAACCATGCGAGGACACTTGATTAGCATTGAACCAATATGATCTGATGCATGACTTACATAGATTGCAGATCTTTCTAAGTGAATGAGCCTTAACTCCCCTTGCCTCCATTTAAGTGTTTGAGCTCTTCCAATAACTACTGATTCACGTCTATGTTACATGGTATGAAGAACTTTATGGAAAAAGTTTGAACTTTGCCAAACTTTATCCTTGTCAAACATGAACTCAAACTTTATACATGGAAAGTTTTTGACATGATTTTGCAGTATTGTATCAATGTGTGTGTGTATACATATACCAACTGAAAGCAGAGGACAGAAAGCTCTCTCCACTCTGTTCCTCTAACATATTTATGCATTTTTTAGAAAATTAAAATGATAAAAAAACCATTTGTTTGAACTTGATGACACTTTTTTCTTTATCCATTAGAAAGACTTGAACCAAACTTTGCATTTTTCGAATATGAATTCGAACTCAAACCTTGTGATAAGCTTGATGTTACTTGTACATGATTGTATGTACTTATGGGCTAAATCTGGAGGAAACTTGCCTATTGGACCCCCTTGAAAGCTGTAATCTTGCACTAAGAATGAACACATTATCACCTTCCCCCAAACAGGAAACCACTCAGATTGGACATGGTGGTGATGGGTATAAACTTTCAAGCAAGAGTTGTAGAAAATCTAAGACTTCCCATAACAGTATTGTTAGAAATATTCCTACAACTATATTAGTGTGAATATTGTTTGTTGGTAGAGTTGAGATATTCCTAGAACTATGTTAGTGTGAATATTGTTTGTTTTGTAGAGTTGTTCTAACAACTCTACATAATAACTTGTATATGGGAATAATGTGGGATATTAGAGATATCCTAGGGATATTATGATAAACTACTCTCCTTGTATATAGGACCACAACATCCTATTTATACTTGCAATAATATTCAAAGGGCCGTGTGAGATTTCATTCTATGTTTGTTCTTTGTAATATGTTCCAACATATTTTCACATGTGGAACCAGAGCAAGAGGGGATCTGCCCACGGCCTCCAGTAAAAGGGTTGGTGACCAGTTTTTGAAATTGCTGTCAGATCGCCATTATATACAACCACAGCCAGCTTCAAATGACAGATCCATATCCGCCTCGTGCAAGGTCCACCGTCCAAAGCCAATAGGTTGGCTAATGTTTTAAGTCTTGTTTATAATGTCAACCTATTAAATGCTTTAGTATAGTGAGTAGAATGTAATTTTATTCTAATTTAGGTCTCTATGTTTGAGTTATAACCATAATGTGTTTTTATTAATTATGGTCATATGTTTTGTAAAGTTTGTGTTTAGATTTTGGATGTCATAAACATTGTGAGTTGTTTTAGTGATTGAACTTTTAGATTTCGTCCTTGTATGATTTAAATCGTTGAGTTTAGAAAATAATTAAATATTACTTTCTAGGTAATAGGTTTTTGTTGGGTCAAATAATGTGTCGCGCCTTGTCCAACTTAGCAATAACATCAAAAGTACATCCGTCTTGTCGTATTTGTTAAAAGTGTCAAAAAAATAAAAAATAAAAAATTGCCTCACAGATGCATTTTTGGTTAAAACCGACATCTTGGGTGTTTGTATTCAACAATGGGCATTCCATTCGATGAATTCACTGGCCTCAATTTTTACACATGCAGAGTCAAAATTCAGATGCAACTAATGAATAAAAAATTGTGAGGAATGGTGAGCAGTAAAGAAAAAGAACCAACAGATCCTAGCAAATTGTTAGAATGGCAAAGTAGAGATGATAAGTTTAAAGCCATTATTGGGCTTGTACTTTCAAATACTGAATTACATCATGTGAATCTGTCCACAAAAATATGGGAATTGTTGAATAAAATTTTTGGTGCTAAAGTAGTCAATGCAAAATTTTCTCTGAAGTTGCAATTATTCAAACTCAAAATGAATGATGGAATCACAATGTCAAGTCATATCAATGAGCTGAGATCGATCATGAGACAATTGGCAGAAGTCAAAGCTCCAGTTGATGATGAAGAAGCGAAATTAATTTCTAAACAATTTGCCTTCCAAATATAGTAATGTTGTTTTTACTCTTGGTCAAATGCCTTCCAAGTCCTTGGAAGATATGATTTTAGTCCTCCTAGCTAAAGAGAAAAGATCTACAAAGGATGTAACTGAGGAAAGTGTACTATACTCGAGGAATAATTGTAAAAAGCTTTCCAAGGAGGAAATTGAATGTTTCTATTGTAAGAAAAAGGGACACACATCTTGGAATTGTAGAACTCGAGCGAATGATCTTCTCAAAGGAAAGCTTAAAACAAATGAAGCAAATGTGGTCACTGAGAAAGAACAAGTCATCGAGGAAGATCCAATGAATAATAGCAATGGTTACAATTCCAAAGACTTCGTGTACTTTGTAAGAAACATCCTACTAGAGGATGGAGGAAACAGAGGAAGAAGGTCGAATAGTGGCCTCTTGTCACCTACTAGCAACGAGGCCGCCTAGTGATGTAGTGGCATTTGTTTTCAGTTGGGTTTTCCACGTGATATGTTGAGATTTCCCATTTTGTGTGGTTTGTTGAATAAATCCCTTTTGAGATTTGGGGGAAAGAACCATATTCAAAAGAATATGGCTCTTGGGGGTAGGAGAAGATTTCGAGGTAAACTCAAAATGGATTGTTGTTCAACTAGGTCGGGAGCTCTAGGAATCTGCAAGATTTGGAATTCGGGAATCCAAGGAATGGGAATTGAACCCATGGAATTTGGCTCACAGCTACTCCTTCCCAATGGTAGAGGAGATAACTTGATGGATTTGTACCTGCCTAAATAGTGCTTTTAGGGAGCAGCATTTGTAGGATATGTTTTCTCTTTTCTCATATTCACACTAAAGGGTGGAATGTTAGAAATATTCCTAAAACTATATCAAAGTGTGAATATTGTTTGTTTGGTAGAGTTAACAACTCTACGTAATAACTTGTGTGTGGGAATAATGTGGGATATTAGAGATATCCTAGGGATGTTATGATAAAGTACTCTCCTTGTATATAGGTTTGTTAACTCTACGTAATAACTTGTGTGTGCAAATAATGTAGGATATGAGAGATATCCTAGGGATGCTATGATAAACTACTCTCCTTGTATATAGGATCACGACATCCGATTTATACTTCAATAATATTCAAAGGGCTACGTGCGCTTTCATTCTATGTTTATTCTTTTTCATATGTTCCAACATGTTTTCACAAGTATTAATCTCCATTTATCTTTATGGTCTATAGTAGGTTTATATTATGTAATCTTTTTAGTTCAAAATAGGTAAGACTACTTCTAATCGATGTTAAATATTAAGTGAAAGTTAAATTAGGTATAACCACCAATTGGTGTACCTAACATCATAGCATGCATAACTAGCATTCCTACATCAATAAACTTACCTCTCATTCTAGCCTCCTTTTTGATCGATGTCTCTTCAACCATTGTAACATGCAAAAAAACAATTAACCATTGTCTTGCAAAAGGGTTTGCATGAAGCATGTGTGTTTATATATAGTGAATAAGATAACTACTTATTCAATAGCTAGTAATAACTAATATTTTATTAGTTTAAATCAAAAGTCCTATAATATGAATATATAGATTACATATAATCTTATACGAGATGTTTACTATAGGGATTACCTAGAACAAACTATTCCTCCTAGTTAATAAGATTACATTGTATTCTTAAGTTCGCTAAAGAACCTTTTCCAAAGTATATTTGACTTGAGCCAAGTCTATATACATATCACTATACTCAATTCCACGCCATGAGAAACACGTGAAAATATTGATAAGACCCTACTTCGTATAAGAGATCTAAAACAAGGACCTCGATTCCTCTTTATATAAGCCTTGAGATGCATTACCAAGTTATATAATCAAATTTATTTATTTAGTTAGTGAAATTAACCTCAACAACCATATTTTTATGAATTCCTAACTAATTTATTCAATGAACAAAAATACCTATAATATTTTCCACTCTTTAATATATTGAATGGGATTAAAATTTCAACAAAGAGAAAATAAAGATACAAAAATTCATCGATTCAAATAACAAGCAACTGAACACCACTTAAGGTCGATTAAGACTGGAAGGATGATCGAGGACCTCATAATTAGCTACAAAAGTGCACATACACAAAACAATAGAAAAGTAATCATTTTTCAATAAAAGATTACCATAATGTGCACTGTATTTGGTCAATGACGTATCACATTAAAGAGAGGAAACAACCATTTCAACATTGTTCACCCAAAATATAACAAGTGATGTAGTCATTTTTACACCCACTAGAAAAGCGCAGGGGAATCCCATGCGCATTCAGTCTATCACCCGGTGGGAGCGGCGCTCACCGAGGCACGTGCGGGTACCGAGTCTCCCTTAATGTGAGTTAAGTGGGAACACATCATCTAGATTAGTAACTTAATAATGAGTAATGGTGGCAATGAGACATGCAATCATCATAGGGCTTAGAGCGGCCTCTAGACAAATGCACTCATCCCAAACAATATTAGCTAGTAGATATCATAACAGAACGAAAATACATAGAGTTTACATCTACTTCATAGCTTCCATTAACAAGATAAAACAATGTGAGCATGGAACAACTATACCCATTCTCATTCATGGCAGAATCCTCATTACATTCATACAAGAAACAATAAGTGAGAACACTTAGACTATCACCGCAGGATCTAGTCTTTCATCCATACAAAAAGAAATTATAACCCACTTAGTACATCTCACTTCTACCCAATCATATAAAGCTCTGCATAGTGACTATAATCTCTATCTCCCTTTCTCTCGGACTTTACCCGCTTTTGTCATGCCCCCTTTCTCTCTTGTGGGCGCCCGTATATATAGGCAACCGGACTGCCAAAGTGCCTCCATCTGTGGCCTCAGATCCGCTGTCAGGCGTCCATATGGGCCCTCCTTGGGAACATGTTCCTCTAAACCTAGGCTCCGCGCATTCGGCCATGATGGTCTCCTGAGTGCGCCTACCATCCAGCATGGGCTCCGTGTGTTGTCATGGTGGTCTCCCACGTGCGCCTCTATCGCTACGTGGATTCCTTCTATGGGCCCTGTGCTATCAGTCTGACATGATTCGCCTTGTCGGGTCCTACTTCTTACACCGAAAATGGCTAAGTCCCAAAACTGGGCTTAGTCCCGCGCGCCTTGTCCTGCGCGCCCTTCCTCTATTATTCCTTGCGTGCTTTCTCCTGCGTGCCCATCCTTTAATCCATGTCTTGCACGCTTACGCACCTTGGCGTACTTAGTCGATATTTCAGGGGCTCAACAAGTGAATTGGTTTTAAACTTGAAGTTGAAGGTCCAATATCAGACAAAGGAAAGTATCTGTTTGTATCAATTAAAGAACATGAATACAATAAATTCTTATTGAGCAGTTATACAAAGAGATGGAGCTAATCTACTAGAAGCAAACACAATCTGTCAGACTGTGCATAGAACACCTTTGGAGGCTGCTTAGAAAGTAATCATGATCGTTGATATTTGCATCGGAAAATAAAGAATTATTACAGCAAAGGAAAAGCTACAAAGCTGAAAATCCTCTGCTGCACAATCATGGTGACCAAACAAAAGTAAGGAGGATAAAAGAACACGATGTCACATTATATCCTTTTTCCAACAGATAAATACCAGAAAATAGAGTGCTATTCGTGATGACCAAATTTGAGACGAACCTCTATGACAAATATTACCTTGCAGTTAAGTTAAAACAGAACAGTTGAAAGACCAAGAGTTGTAGATTGAAAGTTATTTTAAGGAAGAACACTAACAGCGAGGCTGCGAGAGTGAGAAAACTGAAAAAAATTGAAAATTCCATAAATGACAAAAAGTTGAAAATTCCATATACAACCAAGTTCTCACTCACTATCTCTCAACTCCACAAACACTGCAACAGTGAACTACAAATACTGCATGCTCTCATTTTCTAGCATTTACTTGAGACGTGTCATTTCATTTATATGAAATTTAAAAGCATTTACTTACAGTAATCAACCCAATTGGTGAAGCAACAATAATGTCCGAAGAATAGAAATCACTGTAAAGCTTCACAGTTTTCCTGTGCAATACCACATAACCACATTAGTTGAGAATATATTTCTTGTATGTTTTTATTGTTAGTTTGGCAAGAAATACATCTATTGATCTGATTTTTTTCTTCAACCTGTGAAAAACCTAGCATCTTGTGGATAAATCAAAGATTAGATGCAATGTCTCAAAATACTCCACATTGTATGTATATCAAACATTGCAAGATAATCTAAACTTTTAGCCTCATGCGAAATAAAACGAAAGATGTAATCTTTTAAAGCTGGGTGAAATCATTAATTTCTTGGATATCCTTTGGTATTTAGCTCTCTATTGCTAACCAATGGCAATGGATAATGTTCCAATATGAAAAGTAATATAATGGTACAGTGGCCTTGATCTCTTTTTGGCTGGACAAATCTATCGCTCTTCTAAGTTCTTGCCTTTTCCCCTCTCAGGCAGCTTACACAATACTAAAGAAGGTGTCAGAAACTTTCTTTGTGGTAAACAAAGAGACAAGAAAGGAATTCCATTGGTATGGGACACTTACACATTACCAAAGATCCAAAATGAATCTGATATTTAGAAAATTGCCTCTAGATCAGAAAATTAGGCCTCCTACCAAACAAACAGTAAAATCATCAATTCCACAAGGAAAACATCCACTTGATGATATGGAAATAACCAGTGAGCATCTTCCTGTACTAGCACCCCTAAAGTACAAAATCCAAAAATACCATATTGATCAGTAAAGCTTCAGGATGAGATGGCAACCATCAGACGTTGGAAAAAGTGACACAAGACAGATCAGCTAGCCAGCAAATCTGTCACTTTGAAAATGACAAATGGCATGTGATTTGAAGCACAGATGTTTGAGGAAAACAGCAGAACAAATTTACCTAAAGGCAAACTCATTGAAGATAGCCATACAACTTCCAACTCAGGTACAGCAAGATGATTTCAAGCCAATACTGATATGTTAAGAAAGATAAAATATAGTTTTCTCATTGGCTTTAGGTTCTTTTTGGCCCTAGGGAGTTCCAGGCAGAGTTCAGTAGAATAGGAGGTTGTAGCAACGTGTTTTGCTGAGGAGAGGGTGTCATGAAATTGTTGTAAGAGCTTTTGTAATGGTCCATAGCTCCATCTGTAGTCACACTTTTCTATTTGAAATGCATATGACAACATATTGCAGGAAATAATAAGGCAGGCATTTAATACATGTGCGCGATATCATTGCTGTTTGTCCTTTCATGTAGTTGTATGTATGAATTATAATTAATTGGAGCACAGTTTTAAATTATTTTCTGCACATTAAACATAGTTAAGTGATACGGCAGCAGTGAAAAGCAAACATAACAAATAGTCTTGTCAAAGATCTGTGTTGGTGAATTGTATCAGGGATATCAAATTGGCATTGAGGCCACCTTTTCTTGGTTTTTGTAGGGATTTTCAGGTTTCAGGCCCTTTAATCAATTAGCACAAATAACGGACGAAATAGATTTAGAGCCCATGAATTTTGGACATTGAACAAGTGGAACCCACAAGTAAGAGCTTTGGATATGGAGCATCGAGAGGACGATGTGTATGAAGTAAGATTTCTAAAAGGGAATCAAATGTAGCAAACATGTCTGTAAAGATGGACAAGGTCATGGCAGCTCTCAGTAGGAATCTCGGTGTTTCTTTTGATTAGCCAATTCCATATCACAGAGAAGAGAAGTCCAACGGCGAATGAGAGAAATCAAGTAGTTCAGTGCCACAATCAGCTTTCAAATTGGAAGTTGAAGTGGAGATTTGGCCATATGAACGCCAAGTGGATACAGAGAAACTGGGTAATTGGCTTAAGCAGCTTGAGGTCTAAAACATGCATCAATTAAGTGAAGTGCAGAACATAGCATTTGCCCATTTAAAAAATTTATGGTCATGCACTCACGTGGTCAAAGAACTATATGAAAGAATTTAAGTTTTTGCAGAGAACCATCTGTGACAGAATGGAAGGTATTCAAGGATTTGATTGAGTCCACTCCTATCCAGTTGGGTATAAAAGGAGCAGCAAATTAGATGGTTATACTACCAGTAAAGGAAAGGGCAAAGTGTACAAGAGTACATGAAACTCATGAAACAAGCCATCAAATAGAGCATCTATCCAAGAGATGAAAGTGTGGTGATTAATCACCTTGACAGTCTACACGATCACCTAAAAGGGAAATTTCTACTCGTCAAACCCAAGAGTATAGATGACACTTGCGAGCAAGCCCAATGTATTTAGACGGATAGGAAGAAAGGACAGTAGGGGAATTCCATCAGCTGCAATCAGCATGACACTTCCAAAGAGAAGAAAGGTGAAGCAAAATAGGGTAATAAAGGCAAGAGGACTGTCACTACCATACACAAATGTAGACCCAAAAACCTTTGTATACATTGCAATATGGATTGTCACACTAAGGAGAGGTATTGGAAATTACATCTCACATCACATCCTAACAACTGCAATAAGGAGCAGGCCGAGAACAGTATAACAGCCAAAGTTGATGGAAGGGAAGTAGGATGTCCGTGTGATGAGAAAGTAACATAGACTACCATGCAAAAGGTAGTGGGAATGAGCAACAAAGAGGCCAAGGAGAATGAAAGATGGGAAAGCTATTCCATATTAGAATACAAGTCAAGAAGACCAAAGAAGATGTGATTTTCAATTCCAGTTCTCAAACAAATTCAATTTCAGAAGAATTAGTGAGGAAGCTCTGGATAGAGACTCGTGAGCATCATCCATAACCCTTGGGATGGGTACATAGTGATGTAGAAATGTAAGCAACCCAGCAATGCAGAATAAGATTTATCAGTGATGCTAGCTACACATATAAGGTGTTGGTTGATGAAGCACCCTTTATGTGTGTGGTGAAATATTCAGCAGCCCCTACATGTATACAAGGGAAGCAATTTTCATGAGAAAGGAAAATGAATACTGCAGAGTCGTGGACGGAGAGATTTCCATTATCAATGCATAAAGAGCAAGTCCAAAATTCCATTCGTAAGTGCCAATCAAGAAAAAGCGTCGTAATTGTAAGCAAGATATTTGCATCACTATTCTTAAAGGACAAGCAAGAGAGAAGACCGATAGAAGTAGGCAGTTCACAAACCACCACATACCCTGAAAGAGGAACTACCAGAATTACGTCAACTTCTACAACTAACTGACTACACAAATTATATCTCAGTATGCAATCTGGTTGTCTCCCATTGCTTTCATATGGAAAACAAGATGTCCTGTTCAGCTTAGGAGAGTCGGTGTTTGTCAAGGACTCGGTACACTTGTCACAGCTAAGCTTGCTTACTTTTTGTGAAGATGTTAAATATCTACCACTTTGGATGCACTCAAAAATGCTGGTTTTTGTATTTTAAAGGGTGAGACTTTCCTTGTTATTCTTTTGTCAAGCTGTTGTAAATATCTTGTCCCACAGTGTAATATAGGACACACTTCACAAAAACAAAAACAAAAATCTCACACAAAACTCAAACCTCTCTTCAGCATCTAAAGTCTAGCATTTAAGCCCTCAATAATGGAGCTAGTTGTAGTACAACTGATAGAAGACTAATGAAGTGGGAAAGCCCACTTCACATTTGAAAAAAATTAAGTTTGATGAGGCGTCCACAGAAACTCAGGTAGACTAGTAATTGGTGGAATTGTTAGAGAGCTTGGGGATTATTTCATAAACATAAAACCAGATCAAATAATGAAGCTGAACCAATTGGACTGGTTGATGGCCTTAGATTGGCCTTGATTCTTAAAATCATAAATCTTGTTGGAAATTGAACAATTAGTCCATCACCCATTGCTATAGGGAAGTGAATGAAATTATGAAACATCAAATTATTTTGATAACAAATGGGTTTCCCAAGAATTTCAAGAGCTAAAGTGGATCTCATCTCTAAATCTTTATTGACAATTTATCAAATGTTTAGAATGCAGATCTGAATTTTATCTATAAATGGCGACTAGGGCTGAGTATGAAATTCATAAAAATCAGAAGGTAAATTATGATATTTGCACCATAAACTGATTCAATGAATTTATAAAGCCAAACACAAAATTAATATCAGATTTTTGGGACCCAAAAGAGGCTGAAATAATTTATTAAAATTATGCAGAACTTGCCTTCAGACACAACTGGAAATAAAATATTTTGGAGCCAAAATCCCCTCCACAAAAGTTGATTTAGCTCACAAAAATTCTGCAAATGAAACAGCAACTCAGATCTGAAATTTGGAAGCTCAAAACACCTCCAAACAGCCCACCATGCAAGTCGCACTTCCTAGGAAAATCTGGAAACAAGGGAGAAATGCAGCCACACAATCTCTTCTCCAAACCCTTGTCCAAATCTACAAAGTACAACCCTCAAAATTACTTGGAAAACCACTGGAAAATCAGCTAACTCTTTATGCACAATGGAAACCCCAAGGTGGAGAATCCTCACAAACTAGAGGAAGGGTTTTCGTCCTTCTCTAGAACTCTTGGAGGGTTTTCATCCTCAAGAGTGAAGATGCAAGCAAAAAATGCTCAACATACAAATTTGGAATGAGAGAATAAACAAGTGATTCCTCTCCAAGCAAGTTCACTTGCTTAAATAGAAGAATAGGGCCCAAATGGCCACCCCCACATCCAATCAAAATTTTCCCTTCATTTAATACTTTCTTCCACTTACTTTCTCTCCCTAGGCAAGTCACATTTTCCCTTGAATAAATAATTTTTGCTAAATGTCTTTTGCCTTTTCTATTTTTATTTTAATATTAAGTTTATAATATTTTATTATAAGTGCTTTATAATATTTTATTTTATTTTATTTTTGCACTTTATAATAAACTATCATAACTTAAGTCCCCTTAAGTTTATTCCTTAGCCGTCGGGAAGACAAAATGGGCTAAGGGTCTTCGTCATGATTATCTTAGGAAGTGGGACATTTCAGTCCTCCCTTCCCAAATTGCTTTGTCAAGCAATTCAAACTCTTTTGTCTAAGTGTCATGACTAAGAGAGAGGACATGATGTAGCACTCCCAAACTTGATGATGGTCAAAATAGCATAACACTTGACCCCTATGCTCATTCTTGCTAAATGAGCTAAAATCAAAATACCACCTTTATCACTTCACTTGATGCTCATGAAATAAGGTTGCATCCACGTTATTACATGATGTTAGATTGCAGACTTTTCATCTTTTGTCTCATGGTCATTCACAAATTGTTTCCCAAGGTGGCATCCCCAAATCTGCTATATACAATATAGCTGTAACATTATTTCCCTTGTCCAAGATACCTCTAATGTGAAGTCATTCAATCATGATCACATCATAATTAGAAAACTGAGTTCCTTCACAATTGTAATAACTTTTCCCAATCACATGTTTGTTTCATTCACAATCCTCATCTTTGCAATTTCACCCATTCCCTCTATACCATGAATTCTGATTTTTTGTTTTCCTCAAAAAAATTTCAGTTTATCCACATGAGGAATGAATGCAAGTTTCCCAAAAGATGGCAGCCAATGTGTCCAATGAATGATTCCAACTTCAAGTAACCCAAATGTACAAACACATTCAAGTACTTCACATCTCTTAATGACAATAAAGAAATGAGTTACCTTCTTTGTGCAAGACATGTCTTTCCATGGACATAACTCACCAATTCCTTCTATGTTGGGAATATACATGGCTGCTCCCTCATCATACTTTATTCTCTTTCCCCATATTTTCATTTCATCGTAAATGCAAGAGAAAGGGAAATCAAAATTAGAACTCATGCATCCATAAACTTCATCATAAGGAACTTCATACCTTTTGTTGTACCCATTGATTCCCGTCATGAGAGAAGACAACACATCTGAAATAGCATAATTGGGGCTGCTCATCATACCTTTGCAACTCAGAATTTCTGATATAGGATCAACATCTTCATTCTCCTTCGATTTTTCAACCCATGCATCATCTTCTTCCTTAACATCATGCAACCATTGCATCCCAAAAACAACCTTACCTCTAGCAAACTCAACCATAATAAATATACCACATACCTCATGTCCTTTCAATATCATGGGTTGCTGCATTATTTTCTTTGCCAACATATGCTCATTAGCTGAATCAAGAGCAATGTGAAAGGAGGATGTGTTTATCCCATCTAGCATACCTTGAGACTTGATTATGAAATAGTCTTCCTCAATCATCCAAGCATGTGCACGCTGTCCCAAATGATAGAAACATGGCAACAACATAGGAGAACTCAACAAACTAGAAAATGGTAACCATTCTCATACCTTAGGATGCTAAAGTCATGAATGCCCCTTGAATTCAACTCCTCTTTTTTAACAGCAGATTGCACCTTGATTCTTTGAGCACTTTGAGGACCAAATGCCCCCACTAACCCTTCCAAAGGTTCCACCATGAAGCTGGTATAAAAATCAGTCATGGGCTCTATTAATAAAGCCTTTTCTCCTCTCTTTCTGACTGTTGTTACGAACAGTCAGCAAGCTGAAAATGAATATAAAATATTCTCTTATCCTCTTTAGCAATCAGAAAATCAGCGTTAGTACCTTGAGAGGTACTCTCCCTTCTTGCACCGGATTCTCCAAAGAAGACACCATGCTTACCAACACTTGTAATCCCAAAATACAATTCTGAATTCCTTCTTTTCCTTATGAGATCAGTCACAAAATTTTCGAAATCAGAATTGATAACCTTGGACAAATGCAACATATTACCTGGATCCCATACCTTATAGTGCTCATGAACACTTATATCATGAGAGGTCTTCCATATTTGCTTCTTTCCACCACTATCTTGCCACACATTAGTCAAAGAATGTACCCAATTCAAGAGTGGAACACTATACCTCAGAATTCTAAAGGTAGGATCAACAACTGATTTCTCTTTTTTTCTTACATATTTATCATCCTTGGACTCTTTGTTGTTGATAGAGTATCCCTTAGGATGTTGCCCATCTGTAAGTGTCATATTATGAAGCATAAAACACTTGTTAAAACACAAAATGACTCAAAAATGACTCAATAGTTGTTGTTGTTTAGAAACCTCCAAAACTGTTATGTCCTTTCCTTTCATGACTCATGATTTTAATGAAGATCATCAAAAGGTTTACCTTCTATTGCTGATTTAGAAACCTCCAGAATCAACACCATCCCCTTGACTCATGATTTTGTCACAACATAAACATCAACATTCTTAATTTCCATCCCATATATAATTACTTGGTAAATCCATCCCATTTGGATGACTGATGATGGTACCTTTGGAACTGAAATATTTTTTCAATTTTGCAACCAACAAGCAATGTTTGTTCCTCACTAATGCAATTATTTTGCTTATTAAAGTCATACCTTTTCCTTGAAGCTTCTTCTTCTTTACTTTGCTAGTAGATCTGATTTATCTTCCTTCATGGGTGTAGACTCCATGGCTTCCTTTCCTTGCTCATCCTTGCAATCTTGCACATCAAATCTTTCTAGAAACTTTTGTGAGAAATCTGCAAGTGAAGCAATGGATTCAACCCCTTGGGTCTTCAACAATTGATGCCACCACTTATGTGTTGCTCCATCCATGTATCTAGGGATGAGTTTGAGGGCATCATCCTGACACATAGGCTTCCATAGCAAATATCTCTCAAACTCTTTCAGCCAAGACCTAGCAGAAATTTCACTAGTACCATCAAAAAATGGGACTTTGGTCCACTTCATTTTTTTTTTTTGGTTGCATTCAGATCTGATTTTTCTTTTTTTTTCTCACAAGTTGGAGGATTAACTGCTCTGATACCACTGTAATGTCCCCAAATGAACACTTTTGACCCCAAATGGATTTTAGGCCAATCCCAAACCCCAAATGCATGATTATAGACAATTTATCAAATGTTTAGAATGCAGATCTGAATTTTATCTATAAATGGCGACTAGGGTTGAGTATGAAACTCATAAAAATCAGAAGGTAAATTATGATATTTGCACCATAAACTGATTCAATGAATTTTTAAAGCCAAACACAAAATTAATATCAGATTTTTGGGACCCAAAAGAGGCTGAAATAATTTATTAAAATTATGCAGAACTTGCCTTTAGACACAGCTGGAAATAAAATATTTTGGAGCCAAAATCCCCTCCACAAAAGTTGATTTAGCTCACAAAAATTTGCAAATGAAACAACAACTCAGATCTGAAATTTGGAAGCTCATAACACCTCCAAACAACCCACCATGCAAGTCGCATTTCCTAGGAAAATATGGAAACAAGGATAAATGCAACCACACAATCTCTTCTTCAAACCCTTGTCCAAATCTGCAAAGTACAACCCTCAAAATACTTGGAAAACCACTGGAAAATCAAGCTAACTTTTATGCATATGGAAACCCCAAGGTGGAGAATTCTCACAAACTAGAGGAAGGGTTTTGTCCTTCTCTAGAACTCTTGGAGGGTTTTCGTCCTCAAGAGTGAAGATGCAAGAAAAATGCTCAACATACAAATCTGGAATGAGAGAATAAACAAGTGATCCCTCTCCAAGCAAGTTCACTTGCTTAAATAGAAGAATAGGGCCCAAATGGCCACTCCCACATCCAATCAGAATTTTCCCTTCATTTAATACTTTCTTCCACTTACTTTCTCTCCCTAGGCAAGTCGCATTTTCCCTTGAATAAATCATTTTTGCTAAATGTCTTTTGCCTTTTCTAATTTTAAGTTCATAATAATTTATTTTTGCTTTATAATCTTTTCTATAATTTTAACTTAATGTTTATTAGCCGTCGGGAAGACCATAATATTTTATTATAAGTGCTTTATAATATTTTCTTTGCAACATGTATATTCTTGATATTTCATGCACAGGATGAATTGTAGAGTGTATTAGAATATAAGGCTATATCGGTTATTATTAAGTCACTATTAGTTATGCATTAACTTACAATCTGAAATTTTGCCATTAAAAACAACATGCAAAAATGCAATCAAGGGATTCACATGGGCAACAACAATTTGCATTTCCACCATTGAAACACACAACTATGTTAAAAACGCAAAAATACAGTCATGAGAATAGAAATACAAAAATTAAAAACTAAATGAAGTTAATATAGTCATTGTTGAAGATCCACTGGATGCTGAAAGTGGTGAAGAATATGCTGATGAAGAATAATTATTTTAAAGAATCCCGCACTTTGAAGCACGGGAAGAAATCTAGAGTAGATTAAGCTCCACATGGATGGCTGCCCAGTTACTTCCGGAGCTTGTGGATATTGGGGATTATACCCTTACAAGGGTCATGAGACAACTTGATGGAGAATTGTGGATGTAGCTCAACATGGATGGTTGCCCAATAATTTAGGAGGTTCATAATTCAAGAATTTGGGGAGGTGGAATCCAGGAACTCACAAATTTAGCTAAGGGGCTACACCTTTATGAAGGTTACGAGGCACCATGATGGAGCTCTACCTAGTCAAAGAACTATTTCCAAAAAGAGCTTCTAAAGAATAAGTGGCCCTGTTTGGTTATGTTATTTTGATTTTATGTGCTGTATGTTTGTATTTGCTTTCTATGGTGTAAGCCTTAAGAAGGGGTATTAGAATATAAGGCTTATTGTACACTATTAAGTCACTATTCAGTACACATTAACTAATGTATGGTTGTAACCACCTCAACTATTTCATAACTACCTATTGCATAATAAAATGAAGGGCGCACAATGTACAACGTGTGCATTCCGATTTCTCTTCATTCCTTAGTTGTTCACATCTTCTAATAGAGTGCACGAATTAGGCAAAGGAGGCATTGTAACCGTCTCCTTTGACTTTTAGGGTGCAAGACAATGACATAAAAGTTTCATCAAATGCATTTTTGGTCCTAATGACTTAGCATACAAAACAAAAGTGATAAGGAATGAACTATCAATCTGGAAAGCCTTTAAGTGGAAACTTGGGGAGATCAAAGACAAAAAAATCATGGAGTTAGAATCTCGTATTTTTACCTAATCATAACTCTTTTATTTTCTATGCAAAGCCGAGCTCCTTCACGTAGTGTGGAATTGATAGAGCTAAAATCAAGTGCGGATACAGCGGTGAATAAAGTTGAAAAGGTGAAGCAGCTTCAGCATGCCATGAACTTTGTGGGGGTTTTAAAGGTCTAGAACAAAGCATGTAATCTTAAGCTCTCCTACCACGCTACACTGCCAGTGAATTCCACTCCCATTAAAGGTTTCTGGTGATAGTTTAACAACATGTTCTTCCTTCGATCTCTCAGATATCCTATGAAATGGACTTTGTAAAGAGCCGCAATGACTAAGCGTTGCATAAATAGATAAGGATGCAATAAGTCCAACATTTATTCCTTCGGACGTCGTAATAGGACAAATACGTCCATAATGACTAGGATGAATATCCTGTTATAAAACTGCAGTGCCAAAATGCTAACCATAATACTTAAGCCTCTAAAAGTGAATTCCCTGCCCCTTCTCTGGAACCTATCAAGCATTCAAGAGGTCATTCATGCAAGTTAAATCTAGTGGAAGAAGCATATTCAAATTTGATAGCAAAGGTCAAATTGGGACCAAAGTTAGAGGACATTGTACCACCAAACACAGAAAAGACTATTTTGGAAAAATACAAACATTGGGATGCCAAAACTCACAGCCATGAAACTAGGCTGCAGCCCAAAAGAGCTTCCAAATAAGGTGGTTTAACTACATACCCGCACCTTGTTGTGCCTATTGTGCTATATCTTTCAATAGTATGTTGATAGCTTAGTCTTGGATTTAGTTAATGGTTGGAAAGACTATCAATGTGTGGGATTATTAAGGGTAACTTTGTTCTTCTTTGGCCTTCTGATTTTAGCCAAGGATTGCTAGTGTAGTTTGATAGTTGAAGTTGTCTCTACTATGGCATTTTTATGTCAAGACCAGGCTTTCAATGTACTAAGAAAACTTCATTGGGTTGGTTTTTAAATGGAAAGAAAGACATTTTCATATTTATCTATCTTTTCAGTTGAGGGACCAGGTAAAACCCTCATTTATATAGCAGAAAAGAAACATTATACATTATGAGGTAAATGAAGAAAGATTGCTCACAAAAGAAGAAAGTATTTGCTAAATAACATTTAACCTGCTAGTTCTAATTGACAAGAAGTTGCAAAAGTATAAGCGCCTTAGGTAAAAATTGAATATCAAATCCCATTACTTTGTGAATTTGATTCCAAATCGAAAATGATCTTCATTGTTCCCTCCAAAAAGAGCTTGGAAATCAGCAGGTTTTGAAGATTTTTTTTGTTTCCATTGCTTCAGTACTTCAGGCGTTGCTCTATCTTCTAGATCTTCATTTTCATCATCCTCGTCAGCACCAAATTCATCGAAAAACCTATCTTTGAACTCAATATTGACCTGAAATGGTATCATAAACATGTCAGTCTACCATTGTCATACATTATTATGATTGAATTTCATCTTAGACAGCAAAATATTAGAGCTTTTGAAGCTCATTTCATATCACACACATCTTTTTGCAGATTCCCTCAATTAAGTGTTATGAAAACTCAAGAATAATAGATTCCTAAATACCACTCAATAAAATAACAGATGTCTTTACCCGTACATATTTAAATCTGCACAATGCTTTCAAGCATCCATATACAATGCTAAGCAACTCTCCTTTTATATCAGTTTGTTTTTCGGTGAATTCCATATCACTGTTAACTTGTGGAAAGAACAATATAACAAGCTTGATAAATCATAACTTATATTCCAAACACCAGCATGTGAGATAAACAGCACTAATTAGATCAACAGGAAACATTAAATGTTGTCAATCCCGCCAGGTAAGACATTTTTTAGCTCTCTACTCAAATGGAATTCAGTCATTTAATGTTCTCTGTACAGAAACCCATGTTACATGGTTCAAGAGCAGTCACTATAGCCGTCCCTCTCATCAAATACATTGTCCTAGAAAATAAATTAACCTCACTGAACTGTCATGCAATTGCAAACTGTGCCAGACCAGAATTTAAGTAGAAAGATTGAGGAGTCATCCTGCAAACTGTAAACAGTTTTACTACTCCAACTTCTTTTTCTCATAAATAAATGAAACAATACATATTTATCATAAGAAAACTAAAAAGTTTCTCAAGTATTTCACTTTATTAGATATTTGTTAACATCAATTGCTTTTGACTTATAATGAACAATAAAGTATCAATATTGCAAGACACGAAAAGCAAAACATAAGCTGATAGTAACCAAAGAACTCATACTTTGCATGAGCTTGGTATCAACTCTATTAACCTCTTTACAGTCCTGAGTGCAGTGCTTGAAGTGGCAGAAGAATCAGAACCTACAATAAACAATGTCAGTCTGAAATACATCGGCCTCCCTTTTCCTTCTTTAAAAAACATAAAGCAAAACAGTTCACAAGATAGGAAGTGATGCCACCTTTGGACGAGTAAATCCTTGATCTCGAGGTGGCTCAGCAGCATTTATTATTTTATTATCATTAACTGACTGTTGACTCAATCTTGCATTATTTTTTGTAACAAGGTCTCTCGTTCTATGGACATGATCAAGCTGCAAAGTAAATGTCAAACTCACTTCAGTATGCAAATTATCAATTAAATTAGCAACAAAGAGTAATAGTATTGAAGATTGCAAAATGAAATAGTGAGCCATATGAGAGGGTCCACATTACAACTGATGGAAATTTGGGGCAGAGAACTCTAATCAAAATAGCATACACATAACACATACAAGATGCAAAAGATAGGCATCTGTTACACTCGAATCGTCATCTTGGCCTCCTTCCATAAATGCATTTTTGTTTGAATGCAATATATCTTGATAACTGTTACCTGCAAAAGCACCAGAAACTTTGATAAGATCAAACAAAATCTTCATTGAAAAATGAATTAAACAATGTCTATATATATACTGACACTAACAGGTTAATTGTATTGATAAAAAGGAGAAGATGGAAAACAACCAGCTCAAGGCTGATTACATGGAAAACAAGCAGCTCAAGGCTCATTACAAGTATGAAACTGGTGAGAGCATATGAAATAGAAATACAAGCAGAGCACAATCCCATCGTTTAAACCTGAGTCACAAGGTTTGAGTTCGCATTCATGTTTGATGAGGATAAAGTTCGGTTCAAGTTCGCCAAGGGATAAAGTTCGAGGAAAAAAAGTCTTTAAGTTAAAAAAATGCATAAATATGTCAGAGGGACAGAGTGGAGAGAGCTTTCTGTCCACTACTTTCAGTCGGTATATGTATATATACATACATTTGTAAAATAATGCAAAATCATGTCAAAAACTTCCCATGTAAAAATAATGGATAAAGTTCGAGTTCATGTTCCATGCTCCATATTAAAAATAATAGATAAACTTTCCTATTGCAAATCCATGCTCCATATTGAATAACCAAAACTCATATTTCAAGAAATGCCCCAAACATACATAGAGAAAAGAATTGACTTTGCATAGCAGAAGTGAAATCGCCGCATTCTGCTCTTTTATGAATAGTTTGCCACTGTGTCTGTAAACGCAACTTTACTCCATAACTTTCAAGTCTGTCATCATCCTACAAAGAAAACAAATTAACAAACTTAAGTACAAGAATAGACTAGTCCTAATGGCATCATACTTAGACAGTGTACTTTTTAATTACGATGTGTACCTTAAACTTTAAAGCATCAGGATAATATTTTAAACATAATACAAACTCTCCAAGATGGGGACTCTACATAGTTCCACAACCTACGACTGCCTGTCTATTCACTTTCCTGCTGTTAACGTTGAACCCACCATAATACTTGTAGTGCAAAATAATTAAAGGTGACCCTTTTTCCTTCATCCACGTGATAGATACTGCAGATAACTCAAAACTGCATTTGATATTGACACAAACCTATCAAGCTTCCTTAGCGTACTTATACAACATACCATAGACAAAAGTTGGAATATCACCTGCTCTGTACACTATAGAACAAATGACACCATAATACCCCCATGCACGAATGGCATTGTGTTGGAAATATTGTCATTGATGTCAAAGGATTAATCATTGATGTATTTGGTTAATGGAATCGTGTAACGGAAGCTGATGGAACTACTGATGGATGTTGACGGAAATGGTAGAAAGTAACGGAAATAACCAGCAGTATAGAAGGGCAGAAAATGAAAGTTTAAATACATGAAAAGAAGCATTTTTGCATAAGGATTATCATGGTATAAGTGAGATATACACAGCTGTACATAGGAGAGAGATATCAGCATTTTAAGGTGTTCATATGCCATGTTTTATGGTGAAAAAGAAGATTCAAATGACAGAATTAAATCTCCATGTTTTAGTATGATAAGGGGTGATTAAAGGAGCAATAAATATGTCCATAGGATGGTTTAAAATACAAATAAAAATGCTGTTTTTATTTTGGACGACCCCCTTTGGAAAATAGTCCCACTTTATAGTTATGGCCAACATGTGTAGTTGCGTTATTAAAATAAAAGATGGTTAATTAAATAATGGAAAGGTTGTGTTGGTTGGAATGATGTGTCTTTTCGAAAGGATGTGAGAAGGATATATAAGGGACTGAAATAAATAAGAAGAATATTCTGAGCAGCAATTTGTTCTATCATCTGTTGAAGCAGCAACAACATAAAAGATAGAAAAGAGTTTTTTTTTCGTAAGGAAGGTTGGTGCCTTCATATTCGAAGAGATCGGTGTCTCTTGCTGAGTTGGTGCTTAGCAAAAGGGGTTGGTGCTCCTGTAGGTTGGTGCCTACAAAATTGTAATTTGGGGATTGGTGTCTCTTGTAGGTTGGTGCCTACAAACATTTGAGAAATATAATAAAGAATATTTTCTCCGTGGTTTTCTCCCGAAAGGGTTTCCACGTAAATCTATGTCTATTTGCATTGTGTTGGTTTGCTTTGCATTTATTGATTGCTTTGATATATTCACTATGAAATTGATTAATTGTGATTACGGTTCTGAGATTAAGTGTTAAATTTAAAAATATCATAATACTGATTCACCCCCTCTCAGTATTATCTTGTGCTTAACACATTGTTAGTGATGTCTTATATGCATAGAATAAAATAGGATAGCATCTCACACAATTATCCAAAGGCCTGAGAATAATAGTTTACATGGCAAAAATAGAATAGCAACTCGAATGTGATACAAAACCACATGCACGTGTGCATGTATGCAAAGGGTTCTGCATGCTGCTGTATCAAGAATGGGATGCACACCACACTTGCAGGCATTGCCTTTATCCAATGTCAAACCTAATACAAGACCATATTTTGAGGAAAACTTACATAAAAAAATAAACAATCCAAAAAGATGCCCATACACAAGGTCTTTAAAAACATTTAAGTTTCCTTATTTAGGTCAAAAATTCTAGCTACTACAAACTTTTTCAAACCTAAAATATCATCCCAGCAAGAAAACAATTGTTTGATATTGTTCCCTTTACAAAATCCTGACCCAGTTCTAATATCCTTACACGCTGCTGGCACTACTACATACACTAATCTGTTTAAGTTGTTTGTTTTCATTTTCTCCATCGTTTGCTGCCCAACTTTCTAATAGAAAGCAGACACAGGACCCCATCAATGGAATCAGTCTCATTGTGCATTTAGCCAGGGCGGATAGAAAATATCACACGGCTTCAGAAGGTCCTCCTAAAATCAAAAGAAAGCAAACAAAATAGCAAAGCAAAGATGCAAGAGAGTTTGATCCTTGTCATTTTCAAAAAAGAAAAATATTTCATATACTTCTCCATCTAAAAACATTGAAAGCAACAAGATAAATGAATCACCTTTGGAAAAGCATCGTTAGTGGTTATCCATTTGCATGTTGGCATTCCATGAGCAGGGACCTCTGATTTAAACTTTTCGTTTCCCCTCTTTCAGCTTTTGCACATCTGCTTCAGTCAGGATGTGCTCCATATGCAATTTAAAAGAACTGAATGAAGAAAAACATAAATCCGCAGTTAAACAAATTACCAGAAAAAATACTGGAAATACTGAAAGAGGTCAGCAGTGAAAATAATTTAGAAGACTGAGCAAGAAATAAAAAAAAAAATTGCACTGTCACAATATTCAGCATCCAGATCACTTTTAACATTCATATCTAACCTTCAATATTCTTATGTTGATTAAAATACGGCAATATTTGACTGCAGCCTATCTCTTATCGCTTGTTCTTCCAATTAAAGCCATCAGCACACAAACATTGAATTTACACCATCTAAGTTGATATTATCTTCACATCAAAACCAGCTAAAGCATTACCGAGTAGAAGCCCATATCCATGTTTCAAGAAAAGTATTCATAGTCATGTTGGCTCTATTATTTAAAACCTGGAACACGTGAAGCATCCACCTAAAAAGAAAAGTTGGGTACATAAAATAAATTTTGCATGCCTAGCACTTTCCAAATAAATTCAAAGTCCTCATATGGAATCACCATACAATCAGATGCATTATATTTATACAAGAAATTTAATTGGAAGTAAACTCAGTTCAAGCATATCTCAAAGCTACCAAACATTGGCAAGTAAAATAGTTTGAGTGAATTGTTTTTAAAATGCAAAAAGGGAAGACTCCTGGTCCAGATGGTTTTCCTATTGAATTCTATCAAGAATTTTGGGATACAGTAAGGATGAGCTTTTAGAGGTGGTGGAAGAGGCCCATGTAGCCAAGTCCATTCTTAAAGAGATCAATAAGACTTTCATTGCACTAGTTCCCAAATCCAAGAAAGCTGATGACATTTCTGGCTTCTGACCCATAGCACTTTGCAATGTTCTGTATAAAATAATTACTAAGCTTATGGCTGAAAGGCTCAAACCTTTGTTGCATAAAATTATTTCACCAAACAAGGGGGCTTTGTGGAAGGCAGGCAAATCCTGGATGAAATAGTGTTGGCTCAAGAAGCTCTTCATTTGATGCAGGCTCAAAAGATTCCCTCTATGTTTATCAGGTTGGATTTATCCAAAGCCTATGACAGGGTGGATTGGCATTTCCTCTTCAAGGTCTTGTATAAGTTTGGGTTTTACAGTAGATTGGGTGGATTGGGTTAAGGAATGCATGTCTTCAGTTTCCTTTTCAGTCCTTATTAATGGCTCCCTACTCATTTGTTTAAAGCCTCTTGTGATGGGATAAGACAAGGTGATCCCCTCTCCCTTATCTCTTCATCATTTTGGCTGAAAGTCTCAAGCAGAAAACTTTCTAAAGATAGAGATGATAGACTTTTAGAGGGTATTACCATTGCTTGAGGGGCTAAACCAATTACTCATTTGCAATTTGTTGATGATTCTACTTTAATGGGGCAAGCTAAGGTTACAGAGGCTAGTAGATTTCAAAAGATCCTCAACACTTTTACTGAAGCTACAGGTCAACTAGTAAATGAAAATAAATCCAATTATTTTCTTTCATTGCTCTCAAAGGCAAGAGAATTTAATCATGAAGAAGTTCAATTTTGTCAAAGCTTCCCTCCTGCTTACTTATCTTGGTATATCCCCTTGCAAGATAAGCATCCAAAGGATTGGTCTTGGTTGATTCAACGAGTTAGAGATAAACTCTCTAAATGGACTAATAGGTGGTTATCTTCTAGAGGTAGAATTACTTTGGTTAAATATGTTTTACAAGCTCTCCCTATTTATGTCTCTTCAATATTAAATATTCCTGCTGCAGTTTTGAAGGTACTTGACCAGTTTAGTTACCGATTCCTATGGAGTGGCTCTCAGCAGAAACAGAAATGGGCTTTGGTGAAATGGGATACTTTATGCCATCCTAAAGCAAAAGGAGGTCTTGGGTTCAGATCTGCAGCGAAGAATGCTAAGGCTCTTCAGGCCAAACTCTATTGGCGACTTCTACATCAGCCGAATGAATTATGGGCTTATAATCTTCGGGCCAAATATGCGGAAGATAGGTCCCCGAGAGGAGATTATCATGTCTTCATCTTTCGAGTCATGGTTCTCCTATCCTTTCTACTTTAAGGGTTGGTGAGGAGATGCTCAAGAAGCATCTCTACTGGATTGTTAAGAATGGTCAGAGAGCTAATTTTTGGATAGATTCTTGGGATGGTCATCCTCCACTGTTGAGCAGTTTCCTCTTTGGAGACCTATTATGGAGTGTCTCCATTCCAAGAACTGGATCAAGGTGGCACATTATTGCAAGACCATTGAATAATATGGCAAAAGTAGGTAGAAGTTGGATTCCTCCTGATGATTGGCCCATTAGTTGGCAGACAATCAAAAGCAGGACATTTTTTTGTAATCCAAAGGAGGTCACTCTCTTGCTCGCAAGATGAAGATAGTATTGGTTGGGGTATTTGGGGATTTACATTGTCGTTGGAGGTTATGATGCTCTTTGTAGGACCACTCCTCATCCCTAAAGACATCTTTAAACCTCTCTGGTCTCAAAACCTTTGGCCCAAAGTCTGCTTCTTCATATGGCTATTGTTACATCACAGAATTCTCACAGGTGAGCAATTGTTGAAGCGAGGGTTTCATGGTCCCTTTAGATGTGAAATGTTGGGTAGTGAGGAATCTATTGATCATCTCTTTAAAGATTGTCTGATTACAATCAACCTTTGGCACAACCTAGTGAATTTGTTGGATATTTGTTGGCAGGGGGTTAGAAATATGGACCAAATCTAGAGGGACTGGATCAATCAAGCTCAACCTGATAAATATGTTCGTCAAATTATGTGGATTAGCACATCTCTTCTCCTATGGAATATTTGGAAGGAGAGAAATCAATGAATCTTTAATCAGGAATACAGGGATAGCTATTTTGTTTGGAATAGGACTCAGAGCAAATATCAGAGAATCCATACATGATTTGATAACACACCCTCAAACACCTAGTCAAGATGGGTTGGTATTTTATCTAGGCTTCAGATTCAATAGGACAGTCTATTGGTAGAAGAAGGGCTACAACGGATAATAATGGGCAGTGGTCTCCTCCTATTGGGGTAGGTAAAATTAATATTGATGGGGCCTCTAGAGGCAATCCTAGCAAAGCCAGTATGGGGGAGTAGGGAGGTCACATGATGGTGTTCCAGATTTTCCTGTTTGCGGAAAATTTAGGGTTTCTCTCCAATAATATGGCGAAAGGATATGCTATTTTGAGAGGACTCAGGAGGCTCTGAAGGTAGGTTGGCAGCATATCATAGTGGAGTCAAATTCTCAAATTTGGATTAAGCATCTACAACATGTTACCCCTTGCAGCCAAGCGGATTGGAGATTGGGAAGAGTGTTGGATACAATTGAAAATATTCAGCAAAACTTTCAAAAATAGACTTCCGTATATGTCCCAAGGAATCAAAATAAGGTGGTTGATGCTTTGGCAAATTGGGTGTTGGACAAATCAATATAGTTTGTTATGGTCTCCCGCATTGGTGGTCATCACAGACCAAGGATGTTATCTACTCTCTTCTTTCTTTAGATGCTACTATTTGAACTTTGAAGGAAAGAACATTGTCAAAATAGGGAAGTTTCATACGAGGATTTCAATCAGAAGCAAGGCATACTCTTTTACCATAGCTCTTGTAATCCTATTCTTCTCTTATATGCATTGCACTAATATTGATAAGTATTTTGAATTTTGAATTTCAAGCAATTAGTTTACTAGTTGCACAGATATTATGTATTCTTTCCTGACTTCATTAGAGCATAGCATTAACCCCTCTTGTGTCTGCACCCTTACACATGTTCTGATCTCAATCTCAATAACATTTTGAGATGCTGCTTGATGCAGTTACCTACTCTGCATACTTGTCATAACATTTTCAACTTGCTTATTCTTTGAAAAAAATCACCTAATAATTGTAAGAATACTTGTAAAACACTTGAATAATAACCAATATTATCCTCATTTGTTTTCTTACTGGAGTTCTTAGTGTCGAGAAGACAAAACTCTCTCCTATCCAAAATCATAAAATAATAGAGAGACATAACCTTACACCTAACTAATCCCAAATTTAATTCCCTCCTCATCCCAAATATTTTAATCAATGTCACATCTGTAAATACTTTAGCCAAATACATATATGCAATCAGAATAGAATGTACCTCAAAATTAAGTTTCGGATGGCACACTCAAGAAAATGTCATGATTCGCACAAAAATGGCTGAAAAATAAGAACATAATTTTAAAATGTACAATCTGAACCTTAATCACAAAAGATATTGGGACCACTCTGACCTGCCAGACAAATAGTCTAAGAGCCACATAGGGACTAGGAATTGAGGTCTTGAGTACCTCTGATGATGCATCTAAACCACTGACTCAGTCCATTTCACAAATTTTGTAGATTTCTAGTAGCAATCTTCTCAAAATTCTGCACTTGAGGATCCTAGGCAAGCCTATAAAGGCTAAGACTTATAAAATTGGTAAATTTACACCTAAATAGGTCTTATTATCAATATTCCCTACTCACACCTTTAATTTCTGCCACATCATTCATCAAATTCATCTAATTTCATCAGCTCTTCTTTGGACTTACCTTTCTCCACTTTTTCCAACCTTCTTGTCTTCACTACCCTTTGGATCCAAAGTGCACTTTTGGTCTTTTCTTCCTTAATTCACACTTAGGTGGCTTTCCCTGCTTCATTCACTTCAAGCAAGCTTATATTAACCATAAAATGGACTCAAGGGATTCTAAACACCAACTACTACCATATTTGTTCAAGACTATTAGCTAAGTGTCCATAAGACAATGAATTTTGGATCATATATGGCTAAAGTCATTTAGAGATGCCCACAAGAAGTTATTACCAGTATTAGCTACTCTTTACCATACCTGAGGTGCTTGCAAAAATTTGGAATCTAGTTCCTCTCTTTGCTCCCTCAACCTTACTTTTCCCCTTTAGGCTTACTAGCCACTTCTAGCCCATTCACCTATTTTAGCATTTCTCGCCTCTATGTCCCCTGTAGACACTTCAAACATGGTTAGTCCCACTCAAAGAATGCAATCTATAACTAAGAATTTCACTCCACTGTTCATTATACAAGACTGCCTCTATGTGCTTCTCAAATCAAGTTGTTGTTCCACTAGTGCAAATCAGCTTCTAGCACTACCCACAAGACTCTAACACCTCCAATAGTTGTATTCTAACCTCCTAGACATGCTTGCAAAATTCCAAAACTTAACTCTTTTTATAACTCTTTGTAGGTCTCTTTTTGCAAATTTGCTCTCAAACCCTTATTAGGTCTCCCTAGATGCTCTGCCATGCTTATACCTGTTCTGTGGAGGTTTCAAGATGCAATATTTATGTTTTTGAGGACCCATTAAAGTTTCAAGGGTCTTCTCTAAGACTAGATGATACTTGTTTGTAAAATGACCTTCGAGTTAGTTCTCAAACTGTAGTTTACCAGTTTTACTCCCAACTGTTACAGTATCTTTCGTGCCTGAGTTCCTTTTTGTCCAAGACTTTTTCCAACACTTGAAAAACAACCTCACAAATCTATCTTCAAATTTTCAAATTGTTTCAATGGTGGAGTTAATAGATCTTTAACTTTTTCCTTAGAAACCCTAGCTCTTGACTGTGTAAGCCCGAGAATGCAATTTTTGCAATAACTTGCTATGTTTGATGATTCAAAGCTCAAATTTTTGCACAAGGGTAGGTTTTAAAGATGCACACACGAAGAACTTAACAGTGGATTGCCAGTTCTCCACATTTCAAATTTCCATTCTTTCTTTCTTGAACAATTGTGCATGCAGGGATTTGAGGATACTAACAGTGATCTCCTATGAAGGAAGGCTCAAGGTTCCTTATCATGGTTTACTCATCTCTCCCACAAGGTTTTCAATCATCAAACTTTAACTCCACCATTTCACTAAGCATTTACATTCTCAGAGATTCCTTATTCATCAAAGCACACAACTGAAACAGGGTAATTCTTAGTAAACAGAGCTTATTCTACATAATGTTACCCCTTTAAGGAGGTTTCTACCTCATTAATACACAGCTTATCACAGATATCTTCATTCACACTCCATAAATACAAGTACATATGCCTCCTTGTGATCAAAAGTAGAACAACCTACACATAAACAGCCATTCAACTAGTATTGGATCTTCAAATCCAGATAAGATGCCAACAAGTGAAGCTTACAATTGTGCCTACTCAGTTAGAACTCATACATGCAAGGTTCCTCATCATGCAAACATCAAATTCAACTTCCTTTCATTGCAAGAACACAAAGAACTAATTGATATGCCTGCAATCCAACTCAAAAGTATTCATACAAGAACATTACATCAAAAACAGAGACAAGCATGTCTATTCACAGTCCAAACTTCATACAAAAATACTGAAATTTCTTCACTTCATGACTCTCTCCTTCCTCTCCACGAGGAATACCTTCCTTTCTTTCATCCTTCACTCCCTTGGAGAATAATTAACTGTTACATTCGTATTCTCTTCATTTAGTTCATTCACTTTCATGTTTGAACCCTAACTAACTTGACTCAAGGCCTTTACACATGTCCTTACACACACAAAGAGGGTATTTTCATTATTTGACATTACTTAGACTTCAACTCACTCCCAAGACATGTATTTACTCACCTAACCACTAACATACCTTTAAAAGCTCACTAGACACCTTTACATGCTTTAAAAGTTCAAATTTGAAAATGGAGGGAAACTTGTATTTTGAATTTCCTATGCAAATTGACTCTTTTTGCCACTTGCTATTGTATCCTTGCCCTCACGCATGACTTAAGGACTAATATTCACCTTTCTTGATTCCATACAAAGCGATTAGGTAGAGACTTTGGACTTTGCTATAACTTTTTCCTTGATGCTCCTGCATCATCAGACCAACAGAAAAACTATTGCAGGTATTGACAGGGAGGCTGGCTCTAAGATAGGGAAGTCACAGAGGAATCAACTCCAACTAAAAAGAAATCAAGCAGTAAATCTTGTGGTGTAAGAGAAGTATTCGCTGCTCCTTTGGTCAATATATTATCATTCTTCTGTGGTAATAAATACCAAGGGGGTGAATGCATTTATTAGTCATTTTATTTTGCAGTAAGAGAAATGCAATCAAAGATCACATTTGCTGCTAAATACTACCAGAAAGTTTAATTTCCTCCAATTTTTGACATATTTAGGTTTCTAAATACTACCAGAAAGATCACAGACATTTTGTCATTTTCAGAGATTAACATACTCAAATACAATGCATTTTCGAGCTGCACTGTTCAATGGAAAAATATGCTGCAATTTTGGATGCCAGAGGAATAGTGCCTGTCTACAGTTGAGCCAGTAGACTGAATTTTGTCGCAAAAATGAGCTTTGTGTTCTAACTTTATTAATTCAAAGGCGATAATCTCACAAACCTTGTAGCGCATTATTTTACAGTTGAATAAATTAAGAACAATTGGTACTGAATGTGTTTATGTCTTTATCTCCAAGCAATGCCCAGGGAAAAAGTCGCAATGAAGCCATGTTTCTAGCCCTAAGTCAATCTTCCAAAGGATGGTATATGATTGTTCAATATTGTTGTGGGATTGTAATATAGCGAGCGGCATCTACCAGCTTAATATATTGATTATTCAACCCATTTCTCTGTTATCATAGAGCCTTAAGGAATAGTGTTAACCTTTCAATAGCCGAATTAAACCCCATTTCTATGTTATTCTAGAGCCTTAAGCAATATTGTTGACATCTGAGTTGCCGAATTAAACCCAAGTCTAAGATCTACAGAGTTTTATAATATCAGTGTTTATCCTATTCATTATCATTGTACACAAATTCTCAGAAGGAATACCAATGAAACAGGATCTCCAACTCCATTGTTCTATTACAAGAGGAAGAATATCTAACAACCTTTGGTTCTAACAGAGTAGGTAATCGTCTTACACAATTATTAGTTGGGGGCAGAATCTAATTGTAGGTTGGTTAGAACAGCCCACGTGGCATAAGTGATAAGAACCAGGCTGAGATGGTGGCATATATGATATTAGTAGTAAAGGCGGACAGTAAAAAAATCTTAGCCCTGATACAAGAAATACAGTGAAATTGCAATCAAGGGCCTCTTTTGAATAGGCCAGCCCAATTCATATCCTGTAAGAATGAAGATATTGATTTATGAGTCATGAGCTTTGAAGCACTTTTTATATGCATATGTTGATGGTATGTAACAGTCCTCACAGTCCATGGAATATTAGTCATATTAGGAACTCTTCTTCTTGTTTTAATTAAGGAAAATAGACCTTATACATATAAAGAATCAAATTGCAAAATACTATCATAACATTTTGAAGTATAAAGTAATGAAATAGTATCTACTGCCTAGTCATGCACATTTCCTATCCCACTGAAACAGATTAGAACACATAAATTTACATCCAAGTGAAGGAAAGAGGTATGTAAAAAGAGAAAAACGCTATTGAAATCTTAAAATATGCCCAAAAAAAGGGCTCAGACAGTTGAAAAAGAATATGAACATGAAAATACCCCCTTTCTACTAGGTCACATGCCAACCATATGAACCAAAATATAGCAACAATGTGCACTACCAACAACCAGAACTTGGTTTTTTGAAGATGCATCTTTGCCTTTTCGCTAGCTATTCCAGTTTCTTATGTTTAGGCATCTTATTGATAAGAAGATAAAAATCGATATCCTGTGTAATCAACTTTCTGATTCCACAGACAATTGTGATTTACTTACACATCATTCAGGGAAAGATGCTAGCATGTCTAAATAAAAGAAATAGTTTATCTATAATACAAGAGAAAATCTTTGACAAAGTGGCATATGATTAAAACAGCAATTAAGCTTCTCATTCATCGCCAGTTTATTGAAAATTTGAACCACAACACTGTAAGGACTTGATATTCCATTGTTTTAACGAGACTGCCCAAACCACAAATCATATGTAAGGCTAAAAATAATCACAAAATCCAAGTAAAGGCCAAGGAACACTAGGAATTATGATTGGAAAAATAGACACTTTAGAAAAAGTAAAGTTGCATATATCTCTCATTTTACATGTGAATGCATGCTAATGCCTTCCTGATCTCAAAAGGGAAAATAATAACCCACCTAATAGTCATAGAAGCATTGTTATTTGCTTTATCCTCTTCATCCTCTTTGGAACTATCTTCTGCATCACTTCCCAATTCACCATTCACATCATTTATATCTTCATCCTCTTCTGCTTCCACAATCTCTACCTCACTAGCTTCCTCTGCTCCCATATCTGACAGAAGGAGAACAAAGAGCAAACATTGATGACACTACTTTTCTCACATAAAGTGCACCAGATATTTATATCAAGTAATAAAGCACACCGGATGTTTAAATCAAGTAACTTACTGCTGTAAATAATATTTCTTAGAGCAACAAGCATGTTTTCTTTTTAAAGCACCAAACAAAGATGTAGCAGCCAACAAAATACTCCATATACTTTTTCCAGAATTATATATTCAAAAAGAAAAAACGCATTTTTGATAAATAAAACAATCTGTTAGGAGTAAAATCATGCTTCCCAAATGAAATGCAGGGAGAAATTAAGCACTTAGTTGAAAAAATAGGTCGGGTCCAATTGTCCAGCAGTTTGATGCATAGGAATGACTATGAGACTTGGCAGGTCCAGGCAAGGACTTGCCAATCCAAGTCCAAGTTACCCTTGGCGAGGCTGTAGATTACATTCACCAACTCAGCAAGTCTGTCCTCAGGACTCGCGAGTCTGGTTAGAACCGCATATCCTGAGGGCAGATTATACAAGTCTGCTTTTTTCTACTAAGAAAAAAATCCACAAAAAATATAATCCAGGTTCACAATAGCAAATAAGGAGTAGGATAGTCACAAGTGTTGTGTGTAGAAACCAAAATGCATATTGCAGCTATTGTCTACTTCAAATTACCCTCTCTTCAGGGTGTTCTGAGATTGATATAGGAAATGGATGGCATTGTACTGCATTGAGGCATTCACAACTCCAACCACCAGATAACCTTATCTGTATTGCAAAATTGACACCTGTCATCTTCTATTAGACCCCATCTCGTTTGTATGTTTTTGTCAAACAATTTCAATGCGTACTGTAAGCTTTCTGTTTAGGAATTTACACAAACCCCATTTGCCTTAGCTCAACTACTTATATCCACTAAAGATCAGATGCCATGCACCTTGTTATGATACGGACCAGTGATAAACTTAA